>BSBK01004948.1:825000-1190000 GCA_027943335.1 Chamaecyparis obtusa | reverse complement strand
CACTCCCCCTTAGGAGTAGATCCCTGCATCCAATCCAAATAGTGATAAGGCTCTGAATACCTCTAGACTGATGCATCTCTTCATCATTTAGTTCTAGCTAGGAGGGGCCTAAACCCCCAAAATACCTCTGAGATATTCAAAGGTGTTTTTCGATAGTGGCTTTGTGAAGATGTCTACAATCTGCTCTTTTGTATTGATATATTCTAATTTAATTTCTTTTTCTACCACTTTGTCTCTCAAGAACTGATACTTGATAGAAATATGTTTAGTTTTGGAATGCATCACCAGATTCTTTAACATATTTACTGTACTAGTGTTATCACAATGGATAACCACATGGTCATGAAAACTTATTCCAATGTTTGTCAGCATTTGTTTCATCCAAATAATCTAAGTGCAGTTTATAGCATCATCAACATACTCTAATTCAGCAGTAGATTGTGCTATATAATCTTGTTTCTTACTTAGCCAAGAAACTAACTTTTTCCCAAGGAAAATTGCACCATCACTGATACTTTTTTTGTCATCAATATTTCCTGCCCAATCAGCATCAGTATAAGCATGAAGTTCAAAGCTATCATTTCTGTCATACCATAATCCATAATCTATGGTTCCTCTTAGATACCTCAGTATCCTTTTCATAGTAGCTAGATGTGTTTCTTTGTGTTCTGCTTTATATCTAGCCACAATTCCAATAGCATTAGCAATATCTGGTCTAGTGTGAGTCAGATATTATAGTCCTCCAACCATTGATCTATACAAAGTCTGAAAAACACACTTTGATTTATCATCAATCATTAGCTTGTTTCCAGTCACCATAGGTGTTCCTACTGGTTTACTATCTTCCATTCCAAATTTCTTAAGCAATTCTTTGAGATACTTGCTCTAAGAAATGAAAATACCATTCTCATTCTGATTTATTTGCAATCCAAGAAATAATTTCATTTCACCTATCATGGACATCTCAAATTCACTTTCCATTTCTTTAGAAAATTTCTACATAGATCATCATTACCTCCAAAGATAATGTCATCCACAAATACTTCTACTATTAGGATTCCATCTTCAGTAGTTCTTAAATATAAATTACTATTTGCATTACCTCTTTTGAATCCAAGCCCAAGTAGATACTTGTCTAACCTTTCATTCCAAGCCCTAGGAGCTTGCTTCAACCCATACAGAGCTTTCTTTAATTTGCACACCATGTCTTTATCTTCGCATATAGGAAATCCATCTGCTTGTTCTATATAGACTTATTCTTCAAGATCTCCATTTCTAAATACAAATTTAACATCCATTTGATACACTTTGAAGTTTTTATGTGCAACATAAGATAGGAACAATCTTACTACCTCTATTCTAGTAATAGGAGCAAATATTTCTTCAAAGTCTATGCCTTCTTTTTGTGAGTATCCCTTACATACTAGTCTTCCTTTGTTCCTTACAACAGTTCCTTCTTCATCCATTTTGTTCCTATTATATTTTTATTTTTAGGTCTAGGAACTAGTTCCTAAGTATTATTGTTCTTTATCTGATCCAATTTTTCTTTCACAACATTTATCCAAGATTCATCTTTAAAGGCTTCATATGTAGTTTTTGGCTCAACTTGATAAATCAAACAAATTTCTTCTCTAACTTTTGATCTAGTTAGCACAACCTGACTAGTATTACCAATAATTTGATTTTCAGGATGGCTATTTTTTACATACCTTGGAGTTTTAGGAGTCTCAGTAGTCTTTCTTGTACTAGCATCACAAGCCTCTTTTTCACTTTCTTCCTCAACAAGTTCTTCTTCTTCTGCAGCATTAGTAGTTTCTTTTATCTCTGAAATCTGATTACTCTCATACATTCTTTCTTGTATCTGAAACTTCTCATCTATTCTCACATTGTTAGTTTCAATAATCTTCCTCAATCTTAGATTGAAACATTTTTAAGCCTTGATTTTAATATAATAACAAAATAAGATCCCTTCATCACTTCTAGCATCAAACTTCCCTATCTCATCATCCCTCTTGATATAACATTTACTACCAAATATTCTGAAATATTTTATAGTAGGAGTATGATCAAACCATAGTTCATAGGGAGTCTTACTTGTACCTTCTCTAATTTGAATTATTTTCAATGTGTATATTGTTGTTCCAACAACCTCTCTCCAATGTACATGAGATGCATTTCCTTTAATTAACATTGTCCTAGTAGCATCAAGTATAGTCATGTTTCTTCGCTCTACTATCCAATTCTGTTGTGGAGTCCTAGGAGCAAATGTTTGTCTCTTTATCCATTCTCTTCATAATATGAATTGAATAAGTTTGAAGTAAATTCTCCACCTATGTCTGACCTTAAACACTTGATCTTTAAAAATGATTCATTTTCTACTTTTTCTTTGAATAACTCGAATTTATCAAATGCTTTTGATTTTTCTCTTAAATAAGTAACCCACATCATTCTAGAAAAGTCATCAATAAAGAGTATAAAATACCTTTCACCGTAGTATGACTTTGTTCTTGTAGGTCCACATAGATCTGTATGTACCAGATCCAACTTCCCTTTTGATGTATATGATTTTCTTTGGTGACTGCTTCTAGTCTGCGTTCCCATAACACATTCTCCACATACAATGTTAGATGGTTTCACAATCTTTGGTAGATCTCTTACTGCATTATCCATACTCACCTTCACAATGTTATCAAAATCAACATAACAAAATATGCTATACCATAACCAACTGTCATCTACCTTCGCATCAAAACAAGAGTCTCCAGATGTGTTTAGTTCAAATACATTACCTCTAGATTTTGAATCGGTAGCAATCAGTTTTCCTTCCTTTCTTTTGATAAAACATTTACCATTAACAAAAATTAACTAAAAATCTTTATCCATTAATTGTCTGACACTTAACAAATTATGTTTTAGTCCTTCAACAAGTGGTACATTGTTTGTATTAGTCTTTCCATCTAGAGTAATGGATCCTACTCCTATGATAGATTTAGGGAGATTTTCCCCAAACCTCACAACACCTCCTTCATAATTCACTAATTTAACAAACTTGTTCTTATCACCAGTCATGTGATGAGAACATCCACTGTTAATTATCCATTCAGTTTTCTTGTCAACAGGAGATACTAAGGCATTTTCTTCATGTACTAGTTCATCTTTAATAGAAACAAATCCAATCTCTTCATAATCTAAATCATCATCATCAGAGATTCCTTCACTGCCATAATAACATTCTTTGTCTCTTCTAATCTTTGCATAATTAGGTTTGTATTTAGAAACTCTTGTAGGACATCTATATGAAAAATGACCTACCTTATTGCATGAAAAACATTTCAAGGGTAACTTGCCTTCAAACTTGCCCTTACCTCTTTTTTCTCTTCTAGAAATCAATGGAAAAAGTTCATCCATCTTTCTTTCTTCTTCCATTATCTTTTCCCATTCCTTAGCATACTCACCAAGATCTTCTTATAGGTCTTCTTTGCTTGTGCTCGGAAGCGCAAATAATTTCTTGTGTGCAGATGCCTTAAATGTAGATTCAACTTTAGATACAGCTTCTCCTAATTCTGCAGCTTCAAAAGTAGTTAGCTTAGCAATCAACATTTCTCTGCTAAATTTTGGAGTTAGAGGTATAGTTTCTTCAATAGACATAGCCTTAAACTTGTAAGAAGGAGTTAGAGATTTGAGAATCTTTGCAATAACTTCATCTTCATCATAAGTTCCTCCACAATTCCTGATTCCAACTACAGCCTCTATAACCCTTTGAACATAGGCCCTAATGCTATCATCTTCATTCATTTTCAGCTTCTCTATCTTTGTCTTCCAGTTTTGCAACTTTGCTTGTTTGGTATACTTGTCTCCTTCATAAAGTGCCTCTAATATATTCCAAATTTCATGTGCCGAATCCAGATCTTTAATTTTAGTAAACTCACCCTTAGATAGTGTGCTTATCAATGCTTCTCTTGTGACCATGTTGCATGAGAATAACTTGTTTTCATCATCAGTGGCTAACTCCAAATCATTCTCGGCCTTCAAAGATTCCTTTTTCTTTACAATCATCTAGTAGTCAATGCCCAAACATAGTAGATGTGTTCGCATCTTATTTTTCCAACTATCGAAGTTTTTAGGATCAAATTTAGGACTATCCTTCCTATAGAATGCCATCTCCAAGATCACCTCAAGCTGTTAAGCTTTCTCTTTGAGGAGCACAAGATTTGATACCAATTTTTAGGAATAACAGTCCACAATACCTTGAATCCAAATCCTCTGAAAGATATACCAAAAACCTAGAGACTAACTCTGTTAATTCTCACTGTCACAATCCAGTGACCAGCCTTTACCAAAATAGTTGTAACTCTCTCAATATGAAACATCTAATGATACAATCTCAGATATAAGATCAAAACATCCACCTAAACTCTCATCTGACTTCACAGCATCCATACAATATCTATACACTTTGATTACCAATTTGTTTTCTTCATAGAAACATATGTTGACATCAGTGATAAAACACAAATGACAACAGTATGAGTGCCCATTCAGTAATGTAGTGATTAAACATATTAAATGTCTTAATCACCTCCCATGCATTAGCAATATCCAATAGATATCTCTATTATGATTCAGTCTATGGGAGGGGTTTCTTTACCTCAAGCTTTTGATATTGCTATTAGGGTAGAAAATAGTCTTATTCAGGTAGGGAAAATAGCTCCTAGGCCACCTATGCCCTTCTTTCCTAACATTCAATCTAATATTCCATTAGTTGTCCCACCCTTATCTTTTGTCCCATAATTTAAAGCCTTAGAGGTGGTCCCTACTACCCCTCTGAATGAATTACAGAGTATTAATGATAGCCAACAAAAGATAGAGATTTTTTTGTAGTCTTTCAGCAATGAGTTAGTGACCTTAAAAATGAATCAAGCATAGACAAACCCTATAGCTCAAAACTAGTTTGTTGGTTCCTCATCCCAATATCCTAATCAGCCCAATTATTAGGCCAGTAAGAAGCAATTCCAAGGTAACAATAATGCAAATAGACAAAATTGGAATTAGAGGCCTAATAAGCCATACAATCCTATAGCCCTTAATATTGTTAGAGATATTATTCCAATTCAGAATAACATTGCTACTTACTGGTGTTTTCCATGCAATCAAGGTCATGATTGATCTACATGTTCTAAAGGGGTTCTTAACCAAGCTCTTATGGACCAAAATGCAATGATTTCACAATAGAATGTGCCTATTGAGGAGGTACAACAACAATCAGATCAGAGTGTTACAAATATTGGTTTCTTAAATTGGCAAGAGGAGGAGTTTTTTGGATTGAATGATGATTCACTAGTTTCAGCAAATACTAGATCTAAAAAGAGAGCTCTTGAGTCAGATCAATCAGCTGGTAATGTTCCTTCTTCACTAGTTTCAATTTTAAGGAATCCATTATCTTCATCTAGTAATGATCAAAGTCAAAAGAGTGTTGATAAAAGTTCTCCTATATCTCCACAGAAGGTACAATTTTTTGTTCCCTATAATATTTTTGATACTATGAAAAAAATGAGTGTAACCTTGTCTGCATGGGAAACTTTAGCTATTCCAGGAAAGATTGAAATTTTTAAGGAAGGGTTGTCCAAGATGGAAGGCAGCTCATAGAAAGTTGTACAACAGCCTCCTAGAATGATTATGACTAATTATGAGCCTCCTAAATCTCAAGAAAAGGCACCTAGAAAAGAGAAGAAGCCTGCTAAGGTTCAGCAACCAACAATACAAGAAGTTAAAAAGATTGCATATTTGAAGCAATCAACAGTGACAGTTGACAAAAAACCAAGAAATCTTCAAAAGACATCAAAAAAGGAAGGTAAGAAACCTACAAACAATAAACCTCCTCCTTTTTATATCTCATTGATTATTGGAAATAAATTAGTGCATAATTGTATGGTAGACAGTGGTGCAACCAACACTGTCATGCCTAAGAAAATAGTAGATTTGTTGGATTTAAAGTATGAACCTCTTGAGAAAGGTGTGGTCCAGCTTGATGGAACTTCATTCAAGACCTTAGGGGTCATTAAAAATGCAATTTTGACCTTACACTCATGTCCAAATTTCTCAATTCCTCAAGATATTTATAATGTCATAGATTTGCCAGCATATTTTGCTATGTGTCTGTCAAGAGACTTTACAGCCAAAATAGATGGTTATTTCTCATCAGATTGGTCTCACTTATATTTTAGAACTAGATATGGTACACAGGTAACCATAAGATTAGAATTGTTGGCCAAAGATCACATAGAGCATTACAATCCAAGCCTCATTAATCATAGTTGTGTGATTATGGATTCAGATGAAATTCAAGACTATTCAGCCTATAAAACAAAAATTGAGGAATATCCTAACATTGTTTTGGATGAATGGGCCACTAAAAATGATCAGAATGATGATATGCTTGATGCTAGTTTTGGAAACTACATGATTTTACAGTCTGATGCAGTTTTTCCTTGTTGGAAATTTGGCTGAGTGAGATACTTAGATGTTGTCATTATGGAAACATATGATTTACATGAAGATCACATATGGTAGAGAGCAGGTATGACAGAGCACACAGAAAAATTATCAAAGTATGAGATAGTGTTTTTTCCAGTATACCTAGAGACAGTTCTAATTAGCGATGTTGATTGGAGTAAGTTCAATTCTTGCACACTTGAACATAGATACTATTATGACTATAGAAGACTCACCTAAGAGTGCAAGTCAGTATGGCATGTATGGAAGAAGTTATGATAGTTTTACTAGAGACACTGTTAAGCTGACAGGATAGAATATGAAGACATAATTGGTAAAGAGTTAAGGGATTATTTTGTTTATCAAAATAATATCTTAAAAATATAAAGGGAGGACATCCTAGATGTTAACCCTTGGGTAAATATGTATTTTTTATAATTCTTTTGTTAAGTTGACTGCAAGAGTTATTAGTCTTAATAACTTGTATAAATATAAGATATTTGTAAATGTGAAATATAGACGCAAATGTAATGATATAGATGGTATAGTGACCATATAAGCGAAGAGATATTGATGTGAAGTTGTGAAAGCAAGAAAGTAGTATAAGGTTATGTACCTTGCCATATTTTGTAATCAATTATCATTGTACATTACTTGTTTGGGTAGTGGGCTCATCTAGTAATCATATTTTGTACTACCAACTCTTACCAGGGTTGAGGCTTCTAACAAGGCCTAAAGTCCCTTAATCAGGACTGAGACACTATATGCATGTAATAGGCTCCTAATAGGGTCAACATCCTTAATAGGATACTTTTGATTAGTGGATCCTTATGGGTACCATCCCCACCAGGGTTTTCCCTTGGCTAGGGTTTCCTCGAGAACAAATAATGTCTTATGAGTTCATTTGCTTTACTATTATGCATATTCTTTAGTTTACTATGTTATGCATGTATCAAGTTAATCTATTATATCCATAATTGGGCAAAAGAAAAAGTTTGTAGAATATTGATTCATCCCCCCCCTCTCAATATTCCCTATTTCTAACAATTGGTATCAGAGCTTAGTTACTCAGAAAAGAATCATTCAAGGAAAGCTTAGCAGCTTGAGTAAGATCTCTATGGATATGGATCAGCTACAGAAGAATCTTGAAGAAGCTCTTGAATAGATTGATATGCTTACTGAAGAAAGAGACATTCTGAAAGGATAATATGATGATACAAAGAACCTCATTGAGAAATTGACAAACAAGCTAGAAGATCTGAAATTAGAAAAGGAATCTACAATTCAAGTTGAAGATTGTAATGATAATCTGGAAAAATAAAATGAGATCCTTAAACATGAACTAGAGCTAGTACATTTGAAGTTGAGTTTGAAATATGGAAATAGAAAGAACGAAGCAAATTTGAAATCTGAGAATGAAAATATAAAATCTAAGGAAGAAGATTTGAAATCTAAACTTTGTAAAGTGACATTTGAACTTGAGAAAACCAAATTGTAGTATGCTGAACTTGAGAAGTACAATACTATTGTGAAAGGTGAATTGACTCAATCTAAGCAGCAACTTGAGAGACTATATTCAACAAGTGAGAAGATTGATGAACAATTGTCTTATCAAAAACCATTCTATGATAAAATTGGTCTTGGATTTAAATCATCTAAAGTGAGTAAAGAGAGCAAGGAACTAGATCTGAAAGTGTTTGAAAGAATAGAAGAAAAGGAATCTGATGTAATTGACAAATCTGAAGTTACACCTAAAGAAGAAGAACCACTTAAAAAAGAAGAGTCACCTAAAGGTATGCAAAGAGAATTTAAAGGTAGATGTTTTGCACACAATACTTTTGGTCATATGAAGAAAGATTGTACAGGTAAGAAATTTAAACCTCTTAATGGTTATTGTTATAATTATCATGGTTTTGGACATAGAGCTATTGAATGTAGAAAACCTAATTTTTTTGAGAATAATAATAGTAGTAGATTGTTTAGAAATACTAACCATGTAGATAAGATACCTACTGAAGATATGAACAGGAGAAATGGAGTAGGATGTTATAGATGCAACAAAGTTGGACACATTGCCAAAAATTGTAGATCACAAATCAGCCAGTCAAGACCAAGATATGGAAACAATGGAATAGTTTGTCAGATATGTAACATGATTGGACATACATAAAGGATTTTCAGAATGAATAATAGGGTTTCTCATCCTCATCCTCATCCTCATCCTGACCCTAACCCTAGAAGTCATTCAAGGAGAAATGAAAATGTAAGTAACATTCAAAAAGGATGCTGTGGTAATTTAGAAAAAGTGAAGTTTGCTAAAGCCATGGATCAAGGAGATATAGTCAGCACTGAAGGTAATAATAAATTTGAAGTATCTAATGGTAAGAGTTAATTTCTACCTAACCCATCTCAAAGTACTTAATTCATGAAAAATACAGTAGAATAGGAACGTAGGATAGTATAGAAGTTAGTATAGGATGAATTGAGTCTTGCATAATTAATGGAAGTTAGTATATGATGTATTGATACTATGGTTAAGAGTGCATAGGATAATATTGTGTTATGCAAGATCACAAGAAGTTTTAAGTTTTGCAGGTAACCAAAAACAACTTTTTGGAAAGAAGTGGCAAAGGAATTGAATACGATGTCATATTTTTGTGATATTCAAAGGTTAAAAGGTTATGATTAGTATTATTTGATCATTAAGGAGAATAAAAGTGATAAGTAGATCAAAGAGCAGTGATTGAAAGAAGTTTTCAAGGATTTGGTGAAGGATTTTCATGTCAAATCTACGCAAGCCCAAAATCACAGAATCGAGGTATTTTACTAAGCAGATATCTAAATCGGTTAATGAACTTGTAGTAGTCATGGATGTTTCATTGATTCATAATGTAAGAGATAAGATTAGACCTAAGATCAAAAGGGAACTAGTAGAACCCTTGGAGGAAGACCCTAAATTAGCTTTATCATCCGTACCAGATGGAGTTCTACACTTAGAGAATGTTAGAAGTTATTTGGGATGCAAGCTTGAAACCCTCAGTGATAGTCATTTCACCAAAGAATATGAAAATATCTACAATCAAGATATGTCATTGCAAGTAGGGTTTGAACACTTGAAAGATAATGAAATCATAAAGTATTCCTTACAGTATGGTTTTGAAGATGAAAAATGTACTAAGATAATCTTGAGTAGAATTAACAATGGAAAGTTTTGGTTAGATGACATAGTGATAGATATTGATCAACTATAACTGATTTAGAACCTGATTGAGGAATCTATGATTTAAGATCACTAAGCTGATTGATTAGATATGTAATATGATTGAATCAGTATTATGTTGTCATTGATGTCAACTAGTTTGACAACACTAATCTTGTAAGTTACTATACCAAAACATCTCTGGAAAAGGAGTGAAAGAGATGAAGAACATAAATAGCTACATGAGAAAGATGGATATGATAGATGAGGCTAGAGAATACATTGAGTAAATTTTTGATGAGTCTATGACCTTATGATATTGACTTGATTATGTTTCATTCATCTATGATGATGTAAAAAGCTGAAAGACACAAAGCAGTGTTGTCGGTTGATGAAGCATTTTAGTATACACTAATGGAGAGTAGTGTATATCGAGCACAGTGTAAACTAAGCTTGTGTTCACCGATGCATTTCTTTGTTAACTAAGAAGAACAGAATGAACTAAATGATTAGTTTAGCTGATAAGATTGATGAGCTGGAAAGTACCTTGAAATCAGTGGTAATAGATAATGTTTGTTACACAGATCAATGGCTAACAAAATTAAGGAAAGATCTAATGGATGAGAATCAGATGTGTTGTTGACACAAGTGTTGAGGTATGTTTAAGAGGTAAAATAACAAATATGATTAAGCGGCAAAATTTGATGGAGCAAAAGAAAATGGTTTACATGTCTATATAAGAGACTGAATATTTCACAATGAGTGTGATACCAGAAGAGAAGGAAATTGCAAAATCATCGCGTGAATAAGTTTTTATGCATTCTGATCATACTGGTTAAGGAGGACCCTACTAAAAAGCATTATCGAGCGATAGAGAGTGATTACCGATGGATAGTAAGTTGATATATTGTTGAATCAGAAAATGTTACATTGATCAGAAAGATTTGTATGAGCTGAACATTGATCTATACTTTTCAATTTAAGTTGTATTAAGTCAGATCACCTATTGTTACATATTTAACCATTGTACACAGTCAAATTTCTTAACTAAGTGGACTAATAAATTCTTGTTATGTATCATTCATAGAATGAACATTGTTATCCTGTCAACCCCAGAGTGACTATTGGTTGGATGATAATGATTGGTCTTAAATCCTCTAACAAGGTCACACCTAACAGTGTGTTTGTAACCTTTAACAAGGTTGGGTCTTCACTGACCTCACTTCATAAGAGTGAATATTTTTGGGTTGCCGGTCCTAGGTGGTTTTTCCCTTTACAGGGTTTCCATGTTAAATCTCTTGTGTTATGTGTTGATTGTGATGTTTCTTTTGATGTCATATTTACATGTTGCATATTTGATTTGATCAGTAACAACTATAAGTTCTAGATTGACAATCGATAAAATCACAGATAGTAAAAGTATTTTAAGTTACCAAGTGGTAGAAGTTGAAGTATTTATTTTTGGATTATACATTTTGTATTGGGACAGTGATTAACTAATTCACCCCTGTCTCAGTTATTCTAACAATTGGTATCAGAGCATTGGTTTCTTTGAATAGAGTTTTAAGGAATTCATTACAAAGATCTCAAAATTTATAAGAGGGAAGTGCCAAGACTGAACAAAGAGAACTTCATAGTATGGCAAAGCCGGATGAAGTTGCACATATCTGGAATTGGGAATTATGCACTAGAACTATTGGAGAATGGCTACATAGAACCAACCACTGGTCCCTTGACTATTGATCAACTGAAAGAAAGGCATGAACACAATGTTACTATGATGGAAATTGCTACTGTTTGTACCGATGCCGAATTTGAAGATATCAAAAGCTGCACTATTGCTAAATCTATGTGGGATAAACTTTCTCAAGTTTACAGTGGAGATGTGCATGTCAAAAGAGCCAGAGAAGAAAGCTTAAGGGTTAGATTTGATGAGATGAAGATGAAAGAAGGTGAGAATATAGTGCAATACAAAAATAGACTGAAAGAGGTAGTACATGCTATTAGAGCATCTGATGGAGTCATTAGTGAAGAAATAGTTGTAAGAAAAGTACTCAGAACCTTACTGCCAGTTTATGCAATTAGAATATCTACTATTCATGAGACAAGGTCTACATCTGGTAATGTACTTACACTTGACAATCTGATTGGTAAACTTACAACCTTTGATTTAAATAATTTTGATAATAGTGTTGTTCGTTCTATTGAGTCTGCTTCCATGTCTTCTCTAAAGATTAGTAAGTGTAGGAGTAACAAAAATGGTGATAGTGATAGTAATACCGATGATGAGCTTGATGAACTTGAAGCTCTTATGGCCAAAAGATTACCTAAAGGTAAAGGAAGGTATAGAGGTAAGCTACCTTTTTCATGCTTTAATTGTAAAGAGGTTGGACACATCACTACTAGATGTCCACATAAGAAAGATGATGAAAGAACCAAAGACTGATCTAAATGAAGCTATGGGAGAAGATTCAACAGAGGCTACCGACACAACAGAGATAACCAAGATAGTAATGACAAAGGGAAAAAGGTATGTTTCATAGCTGAAGATAATGAGTCTAAATTTGATTCTGATGATGATGTAGAAGTTGTATTTGTTTCTATGAAAGATGACTTGGAGGAAGAAGAAGAAAAACATGAAGAAACAACACTGATATCTAAAGTTAAAAAAAACAATACAGATCATAGACAATGGTTGTACACATCACATGACTGGTAATGAGGAGAAATTTGATCTACTTGAAGAATACAATGGAGAATCAGTTAAGATGGGTAATGACATGCCCTTTATGGTAAGAGGTAAAGGAACATTGATGATAAATGATATGATAAAATGTGATAATGCTTATTGGGTAGATGGACTAAACTATAACTTGCTAAGTGTGGCACAACTGAATAATTCAGGTCACCAAGTTGCTTTTGAGAGAAAGAAAGTGAAAATATTTGATGATCAAGGAAGACTAGTTGGAACTAGAGCACAATCAAGAGGTAATCTATTTTATCTTGATACTGATGAGTCTTCTTTCTTGATGATGAAACATGAAGATGCTTGGTTGTGACATAAAAGGTTATGCCATGTGAACTTTGATAACATGATTAAAATCAATAAAAGGAAAAGAGTTAGAGGGCTGCCTAACTTGTCAAAACTGGACCATGTTATGTGTCATGAATGCTAGAAGGGTAAGATGACTAAATCTAGTTTCAAAAGTAAAGACTATTCAACAAAGAAGATACTTGAGTTGGTTCATACCCACTTATGTAGTCCTATGAGAACTCAGAGTTATTATGGAGATAAATACTTTATTCTTTTTGTTGATGACTATACTAGATTGATGACTTATGTTCTTAAAAGAAAAATCTGAAGCATTTAAGATGTTTAAGTGGTATAAAGCTAAGGTAGAAAAAGAGACTGGTAAGGAATTGAAATGCCTAAGATCTGATACAGGAGGTGAATTTATCTCTGATGAATTTACTAATTTTTGTAATGAGCATGGTATTAAAAGACATGTCTCTGCACCAAGGACACCTCAGCAGAATGGCATTACTGAAAGAAGGAATAGGTCAATAGTTCACTGTGCTAGGACATTGATGCTGCAAAAGAATGTTTCTTAGACATACTGGAGGGAAGCTGTCAATATAGTTGTTTATGTACTTAACTAAGTTCAACTAAAGAAGGACACCAACAAGACACCCTATGAGTTTTGGTTTGGACACAAACCTATTGTAAGTTATTTTAGAATTTTTGGAAGCAAACATTTTATTCTAAAGGATGAGAGAAATGGTAAATTTGATTCAAAAGGTGATGAAGGGATATTTATAGGATATTCTAGTAAAAGAAAAGCATATAAGTGTCTGAATAAAACTACTAATAAAATGATTGAAAGCACTAATGTCCGAGTTGATGAGTTTGATGAAAAGAACATAGAGGAAAGTACAAAAGAAATGGAAGACTACGGTAGATTCACTTACATTGAATAACTAGAGTATTTACCAAAGCCACAACCTGTGATAACTGGTCAGTGGGAAAACAATACCGAACAATAGGAAAGAGAAACTAATGAGCAAGAAAATGAACCTGCACAGGATGAACAAGAAAGAAGAAATATGATATTGGCAAGTTTTGTCAAAAGACACCATCTTGAAACACAAATTGTTAGAGACAAACAAGCTGGCATGCAAACAAGGAGCAAAGCAAGACAAGGTACATATCTATTTTGTGAATTTCAACCGAAAAATGTGAAAGTTGCACTAGAGAATGATGAATGGGTTAATCCAATGAAATAATAAATAGAACAGATAGAGAAGAAAAAAACTTGGACCTTAGTACTATGACCTAAAGATAAAAATGTTATCAGTACTAAGTGGATATTCAGGAACAAGAAGAATGAGAATGGAGAAGTAACCAGAAATAAAGCTAGATTGGTATGCAAAGGATATGCACATGAGGAATGCATAGATTATGGTGAAAAATTTGCACCTGTTGCTAGATTGGAAGGAGTCATAATGCTACTTGCATATGCTGCACATAAGAAATTCAAGGTTTATCAAATGGATGTCAAGTCAACATTTTTGAATGGAATACTTGAAGAAGTCTACATAGAACAACCTGAAGGGTTCATTGATCCATAAAAGAAAGATATGGTATGTAGATTACATAAATATTTGTATGGTTTGAAGCAAGCACCGAGAGCCTGGTATGAGAGGCTACATAATTATTTGTTAAGTATAGGATTTGTAAGAACAAGTGAGAACAAAAATCTGTATATGAAAGGAGATACTGATGATACTATAATTATTGCTGAAATTTTTGTGGATGACATTATATTTAGAGGTCAAGATAAAATATGTAAAGCCTTTGATAGTGAAATGAGGAATGAATTTGAGATGTCTATGTTTGGAGAGATTAAGTTCTTTCTAGGACTACAAATGATTCAACAAAGTGATGGGATATTCATCTCACAATCAAAATATATCAACGAAGTATTGAAAACATTTGGCATGGAAGATGCTAAACCTATGAGAACACTGATGGCTATTGGATGTAAAATAAATAAGGAAGATGAAACTACAGAGGTAAACCAAACATTGTACCAATCAATGATTGGTAAGTTAATGTATGTAGTTCACAATAGACCAGATATAGCACATGCTATGGGAATAGTTGCTAGATTTTTTGCTAATCCTAGAGAATCACACATGATTTCTAGTAAAATAATCTTAAGATACCTGAAGAAAACAAAGGACTATGGACTATGGTATCCTAAGAAAGGAAATTTTGAACTCAGAGTCTATACCGATGCTGATTGGGCTAGAAATGTGGATGACAGAAAAAGCACCACCAGAGGAGCATTTTTCTTTGGTGAAAGACTTGTTACCTAGACAAGTAAGAAGTAGGCTTTCATTTCTCAGTCTATAGCCGAAGCAGAGTATGTTTTTGCTACTACAAACTATTCAAATATTGCATATATTAAGCAAGTTCTGGAAGGTATGAATGAGATAATCACTGAGCCGGTGATTATATACTGTGATAACACCAGTACAATAAACATTTCAAAGAATCTAGTGATGCATTCTAAAACAAATCATATATCAATTAAGTATCACTACTTGAGAGAACAAGTACAGGAGAAACAAGTTAAGCTAGATTTTGTTACATCAAAAGAACAACTTGTAGATATATTTACAAAGGCTCTACCGAAGGACACATTTGAGTATTTGAGGACTGGACCTGGGGTCTGTCCCCTGTCTACCGGTCACTAAGGTGATCCAGATGTTGCATCAGCCTAATCTTATCAAAAGATCATTCATGTTGATGCAGCATAGTTCACACTTTGGATCATGTCTAAGGCTGTGAAAAGTACTGGAATAGATTGGCATATCAGTATACAAAGATACAGAGTATGCACTGGACAATAGAGAGTTATTTGGCTACTAAAGAGATGTTTGTTTATTTGTTTCTTTGGCATTGTTGTCAAAGGGAGAGATAAACAATATGAAACAATATGCACTGATGAGAACTATCTAAGGGAGAGACAAATTGAAGAAAGGGAGAGCATTGAAGATCAGTTACTGAGAATAGATGAATAAATCTAAGAGCTGGAAAGATCATATTTGCAGAATGGTAAAACTGCATCAGTAATGCTATTGAGTAACATAGTGATTAAACATATTAAGCTAGGGAGAGCTTGTACAACATTTGTTCATAGAGTCATAGAATACATGTTTGGTATGTGTATGGTATATTTCATATTTCTTGAGTTTCCATCAATGCCAAAGGGAGAGATTGATGAACTACAACTAATTTAGAACCTGATTGAAGAATCTACGATTTAAGATCACCGAGCTGATTGATTAGATATGTAATATGATTGAATTAGTATTATGTTGTCATTGATGTCAACTAGTTTGACAACACTTATCTTGTAAGTTACTATACTGAAACATCTATGGAAAAGGAGTGAAAGAGATGAAGAACAAAAATATCTACATTAGAAAGATGGATATGACATATGAGGCTAGAGAATACATTGAGTAACTTGTTGATGAGTCTATGACCTTATGATATTGACTTGATTATGTTTCATTCATCTATGATGAGGTAAAGAGCTGAAAGACACAAAGAAGTGTTGTCGGTTGATGAAGCATTTCAGTATACACTGACAGAGTGTACTGTATACCAAGCATAGTGTAAACTGAGCTTGTATTCACCAACACATTTCTTTGTTAACCAAGAAGAACAGAATGAACTAAATGATTAGTTTAGCTGATAAGATTGATGAGCTGGAAAGTACCTCGAAATCAGTGGTAACAGATAATGCTTGTTACAAAGATCAATGACTAACAAAATTTAGGAAAGATCTAATGGATGAGAATCAGACATGTTATTGACACAAGTGTTGAGGTATGTTTGAGAGGAAAAAACAATGAATATGATTAAGCAACAAAATTTGATGGAGCAGAAGAAAATGGTTTACATGTCTATATAAGAGACTAAAGATTTCACAATGAGTGTGATGTCGGAAGAGAAGGAAACTATAGAATCATCACATGAACAAGTTTTCATGCATTATGATCATACTAGTTAAGGAGAACCCTACTATAGAGCATTATCGAGTGACAGAGAGTGATTACGATGGACATTAAGTTGATATATTGTTAAATCAAAAAATGTTACATTGATCAGAAAGATTTGTATGAGCTAAAAATTGATTTGTGATTTTCAATTGAAGTTGTATTAAGTCAGATCACCTACTGTTACATATTTAACCATTTTACATAGTCAAATCTCTTAACCGAGTGGACTAAGAAAGTCTTGTTATGTATCATTCATAGAATGAACATTGTTATCCTATCAACCCAAGAGTGATTGCTGGTTGGATGATAACAGTTGGTCTTAAATCCTCTAACAAGGACACACCTAACAGTGTGTTTGTAACCTTTAACAGGGTTGGGTCTTCACCGACCTCACTTCAGAAGAGTGAATATTTTTGGGTTGCCGGCCCGAGGTGGTTTTTCCCTTTATAGGGTTTCCATGTTAAATCTCTTATGTTATGTGTTGATTATGATGTTTGTTTTGATGTCATATTTGCATGTTGCATATTTGATTTGATTGGTAACAACTATAAGTTTTAGACAGACAATTGGTAAAAGCACAGACAGTAAAAGTATTTTAAGTTACCGAGTAGCAGAAGTTGAAGTATTTATTTTTGGATTATACATTTTGTATTGGGATAGTGATTAACTAATTCACCCCCTATCAGTTATTCTAATAGATATCACAGCTAACCTAATTCATGAAGTAACCAGTTTATCTAAAACTAGAGTCATACCATTGAATGAGAAGAACATGATAAAAATAGTATTTGACAACACTAAATCATCTTACAATGGCAGAGGTATAGTGATTAGCAAGATTCAATAGGCTGATGTTAGGTATTTGAGAAAGATCCTTTCAACTAAGTTTTGTGCTAACTCAAGAGAAGATGACATGGAATCAGGAATGATACATGTAGCCTACTTAATGTGTGTTGACAAATTTCAAGTTGACATGTATGAAATTTTGAGAATTCAGTTATTTGAGAACTTGGAAAAGATAAAGAAGACTAAGAAATCTCAATTTAGATTCTCATCATTGATCACTTATATGTTTTTTCATTTTTTAAGAAGATTTCCATTTACTATTGGTGATGATTGGAATGATGGAAAGACCACAATGGAAAGGATAAACACAGTATTCAGGAGACATCTTATTGAAAAGGGAAATGAGAGTGCAGTATTAGTAATTAAAACATTTCAAAATTTAATGACAAACAGATCAAGGATTCCAAAGTCTTTAGTTGAGAAATATAAGAATGAGATATGTTTCATGGTTGATACTGATTTTACATTCATTGAAGCAGTAGAACCTAGAGTAGAATTCATAGAACCTCTTGGCTATGAAATTTTTGAAACTGAAATAGAAGAGTATGTGAGCAGATTTCTTATGAGAAAGTTGGATATTCACAGTAATAGATTTGGGACTTTTGAGGAGAACTTCAACTCTGCAAAGTCTATCTAAGAAGAGAGTGGATATTACATAAAGAATATTCTGAAGGACATAGGGATGATAGAACAAGAATTTATAATTGCTAAGTAGACAACATCAACCATCAGAGACAGAGGACAAAGGAACTTTTATCTGTTCCACCCCTATCATCAGTTGTAGAACAGCCAACAGACATTCAGATTAAGGTAAAAGTGGAGGAAGTTGAGAAAGATCAAGAAGTTAGAAAATCCACAAGATCATCTACACCTAGTAAAAGAATAAAAGAAATTGCTACTAGACCAGGCAAAAGGTAGAAAACATTAGTACCACTAGTTCAGAGGAAGATAGTAGAAATAAAAGATGATGAAGATACCCCAGTGAAAAAGAAAACATGGAAACCTAAGATTGAAAAACTAAATGAACAAATCATATAAGATGGAGACTTTTCTAAGATGAACAAGTATTATGACCTTTACGACTATTCAAATAGACTGAATCTTGAAAATGCAGTTGTGAAACACATGATACTATCTAATAAGAAGTTTGACACAATTTAGGGCAAGATACCTGATGATTTATATGAGAAATTAGTGAACAAGAAGAAAAGAGCAACAGAAGAAAACAATAAAATTAGAGAAAATCTTGTAAGAAAATTATGTGATGTTAAATATGAAGAACATTTCAAGGAGATCATGAAAGAACTGAACACCCATCTGAGAAAAAAGAAAAGAACCATTCAGATTATGGGAGGAAATTATTAAGAGATCAACAGAGAAATAGAGCAAGCAATAGTCAAAGTAATAACATGTAGTGTTGAAAGACATTCTTGTGTAGCAAGACAAACAAAGCAAGATAAGGAAGTTGAACATCATAGAATTCCCTCTCCACCATCTATAAACATTGAAGATGAGTCAATGCATGTGGAAGGAACTAAGATCACTTTAGATAGTGATGGTAACCCTTTCAAGAATGTTGAAAAGATTGTTGACAATTCGGCTTTTGAAGAGCAGGATAGTGCTAGAGAAGAAGAGAAGAGAGATAAAAGGATTGAAGAAGTAAAGGAAACAAAGAAACAAGCAGAAGCCCCTAGTCAAGAAGAAATCAGTCTTACACTTGAGACTATAAAGAAATCATAGATTGGATCTATATTTGAAAGCTTTGGAAAAGAAGTTGATGACGATGATCAGATGGAATTGATCACATCTCTGAACAAAATAATTGGGAAGAATAAGAAGGTGAAAAGCCTTGAAGGATCACTGAAGGAAATAAAAGAGAAGTTGCAAAGCATTGTGACTACACAGGTAGCAGAGGTAGACCCATTTGAAAGAGCTAAGAAAGTTATGAATGTATTTGATGATGAGTTTACTAACTTATCTGACATAGCTTAAGTGAAGGCACAAGCAGCCTATGAGGCCAAATTACTTCTAGACACAAGTCATAATATTAAGAATGACATTAACAGCCTGGATATCTATATAAAAGACTTGAGAAGGAACTTGGACAGAGGTAAAACTTTGTACATTCAGTGTACAAAATCTAAGAATCTTGTATCAAGATAAATTTAGAAGATTAAGACCAAAGAAGCAGAGATTTAGACAGAGGTAAATCTTCTAGCCAACCCCAATGTGAAGATATTGGACATTGAGAAGAGAATCAACAAGATTAACGATGAAATAAGGATTCTATATGATGACAAGGATAGGAAACTGAAAAGACCCACTCTTTTAAGAGGGCATATTTCCATTAAGTTAAGCATTGTTTAAGGACAATTGGAAGAATGTCTTTCAACAAAGACATCTTTTCAGAAGTTTAGTTTTGTAAACCTTCAAGCTTGTGAAATAGAATCTTATGGATTGTGTGCACTACTCACTATTCTAGACTCCATTAAGAAGGCATGGCAAAAGGAGATAGAGAGAATCAAGATAAATTTTGTAGATTGTGTTGCAAGCCTACCGGCTTTGCAATATTGAATAGAGGTATACACATTTTTTAACACAGTTTTGGCACCCTTTCTTTTTGTCATTATTGTCAAAGGGGGATAGGTATTTAGCAAAAAATTATTATATATGATAAGGATGTATATTCTTAGGGGGAGTACAGGATATAGATAAGATATATAGAGTTATAAGGACATCAGATATATACTTTTGTTATGGCCACAATTTTGAGCTTTTGAAGTGTTATGACTTAGCCAATTTTCTCATATGTTGCCACCAATGACAAAGGGGGAGATTTTTGGCAATTTGGCTGAGTTAGATACTTAGATGTTGTCATTATGGAAACATATGATTTACATGAAGATCACATATGATAGAGCACAAAGAAAAATTGTCTAAGTATGAGACAATGTTTTTTCCAGTATACTTGGAGATAGTTTTGATTAGCGATGTCGATTGGAGTAAGTTTAGTGCTTGTGCACTTGAACATAGATACTATGATGACTATAGAAGACTCACCTAAGAGCACAAGTTAGTACGACATGTACGGAAGAAGTTATGATAGTTTTACCAGAGATAGTGTTAAGCTGAGAGGAAAGAATTGGTAAAGAGTTAAGGGATTATTTTGTTTATCAAAATAATGTCTTAACAATATAAAGGGAAAACATCCTAGATGTTAACCCTTGGGTAAATATTTATTTTGTATAATGCTTTTTTCAAGATGACTATAAGAGTTATTAGTCTTAATAACTTGTATAAATATAAGGCATTTGTAAATGTGAAATATAGAAGCAATTGTAATGATATAGATGGTATAGCGATCATATAAGCAAAGAGATATTGATGTGAAGTTGTGAAATCAAGAAATTAGTATAAGGTTATGTACCTTGCCATAGTTTTTAATTAGTAATCATTGTACATTAATTGTTTTGGCAGTGGGCTCATCTAGTAGTCATATTTTGTACTACCAACTCTTAGGAGGGTTGAGGCTTCTAACAAGGCCTAAAGTCCCTTAATCAGGACTAAGCCACTATATGCATGTAATAGGCTCCTAACAGGGTCAACATCCTTAACATGATACTTTTGATTAGTGGATCTTTGTGGGTACCATCCCCACTGGTGTTTTCCCTTGGCTAGGGTTTCCTCGAGAACAAACAATATGTTATGAGTTCATTTTCTTTACTATTATGCATATTCTTTAGTTTAATATGTTATGCATGTATCAAGTTAATCTATTATATCCATAATTGGGCAAAAGAAAAAGTTTGTAGAATACTGATTCACCCCCCCCCTCTCAGTATTCCCTATTTCTAACATGCCTAATTTGATTAAAGGTCAAGATTTTGAATGTGAATTATCTAACCAGCTATGGGATTTGTATTTTGATAGATCAAGGAAAAAAGATGGTGTTGGTGTAGGGGTTGTGTTAGTTTCACTTGATGGTGATAAATTTTTATGCTGCATACAAGTTGTTTTTTTCATGCTCTAATGATGTGGTTGAATATGAAAGTCTAATTCAAGGTCTAAAATGGGCAAGAAAAAGAGGAATTAAATGTTTGAGGGCATTTGGGGACAATGAGCTGATAGTAAATTAGGTGAGAGGTATCAATGTTGTTAAGAATGATCTTTTAAAGATGTATAAATCTAGAGTATCTGACATTCTAGCAGATTTTGATGCTTTTAACCTCATGTCTATTCCTAGAAAGAGAAATCAGAATCTTGATAGGTTGGCTGGTATTGGTGCACATGTTATAATTATAGAAAATAAAGGACAAATTTTAGACCAGTCACATGTCAAGATTGTTGTTAGGCCATCTATCCTAGATAATGATACTTATTGGCAATTTTTCAATACTGATGAACATATTTTAAGTTTTTTGACATAAACAAATGGTTTCTCAGCTTCTATAAATGACAAACATAATCAGCAAATGGAAGATCAAATCATTCAGCTGAAGACCAATAAGCTTCCAAAAGGATTGGTCAGCTTAGAATCAGCTTTTAACTCTGATGATCAGTTCAGGAAGGGTAAAACCAGCCTGTTGATCAAAGAAGATCACTATGAAGAAGTGGAGATATTCAGAGATAATTACTTGAAGGTTGGTAAAATAAATTCTCCTAAAGAAAAATAATTATTTATTGACCTTTTCAGAGAATATAGTGATGTTTTTGCTTGGGATTATGCTGATTTGAAAGGATTTGATCCTTAATTAACCTAGCATACCATAGAATTAGAACCAAATGCTAGGCCAATCAGACAAAGGAAAAGGCCCATAAACCCCAAGTTAGAGCCTTTAATGTTGAAAGAGCTGATAAAAATCCTAGATGGTGGTATTATATTTCCAATCAAGCACACATCTTGGGTTTCCAACTTAGTTCTAGTAAGGAAAAAGAATGGAGAGATAAGACTTTGTGTAGACTTTAGAAACCTTAATAGGGCATCTCTGAAAGATAGACACCCTCTTCCTTCCATGGAAAATTTTTTACAATATGTTTCAGGTTCTGAGATATTTTCACTCCTAGATGGGTATTCTGGTTACAACCAGATTTTAGTTAAATAATATAATCAGTTTAAAACAACTTTCATAACTAAATGGGGTATAATGGCTTATAGAAGAATGCCATTTGGATTATCAAATGCAGGGGCTAATTTTCATAAAGTAATGGACATGGCTTTCAAGAATTTGATGTATAAGTTTTTTCTAGTATATCTAGATGATGTTACAATTTATAACAAGGTTGCAAACTAACATATAGATCATTTGAGACAAATTTTATAGAGATGTAGAGAGTTTGGAATCTCTCTTAACCCAAATAAATATGTTTTTGTAGTCCATGAAGGTAAACGTTTATGATACCAAGTGTCTAAAGAAGGTACAATTATTGATCCTAAAAGAATTCATTCAATTATGGAACTTTCATTGCCTAAACACAAGAAAGGATTACAGAGCTTTATTGGGAGAATAAATTTTGTTAGGCGCTTTATCTCTGATATTGGAAACTTATAAAAACCTTTGATTGCTATCCTAAAGAAGGATGTACCTTTCAAATGGATTAATGAGGGAAATAAGAGTTTTGAATAGATAAAATAGGCTTTGTCTTCAACCCCTACATTAGTTAATCCTGATTTTACTAAAGACTTTATTTTATATGCTTATGGTGGTACTGATACTATTTTACCAATGTTGGTGCAAAAGAATGCAGATAATCAGGAGCAACCAGTTGCATTTTTCAGCAAAGGTATGGATAATTATGAGAAAAGGTACAATTTTGTGGAAAAACATGTGCTAGATGTTATTAAAGCTTTAAAGAAGTTTAAGCATTTGGTTGCCAAAAATAAAGTACATCTAATGGTTGCACATCCTAGTATTAAAGAATTTTTCCTGATCAAAGATGTTAATGAAAAGAGAGTGGGTTGGATAACAAGGGTTATGGAATATGATGTACAAATGCATGTAACCAAGCTAGTTAGAGGTAAAGGCCTATGTGCTCAAATGGTAGAAGAAGAAGATAAAGTTAAAGCCACTTAAGAGGCTACCTTACTTCAAGGTGATTTTGTGTTGTTTAATGATTCTACATCCTAGTTATCAGATATGACCAGATTTTTGCAAACTGGACAATGTCCAAAAAATCTTGATAAAGCCAAGAGAAGGTACTACATGTTACAATCTATTCCTTATGTTCTTATTGATGATATTCTTTATAGGAAATTTTTTTTTGGTATGCTGCTTAAGTGCATTGATTCAATTGATCAAGATAGGATTATATCTAAATTTCTTGATGGATGTTGTGGAGGACATTTCAGTCCTAAGACTATAGCCTGGAAAATTTTAAGAGTTGGCTATTACTGGCCAGATTTATTCAAAGATGTTCATTCTTGGGAAAGAAAATGTCAAAAGTGTGCTTTGTTTGCAGGAAAGCAAAAGCTGGCAGCATTTCCATTAAAGCCATTTTTTGTGGATCAACCATTTAATAAGTGCGGAGTGGAATTTATAGGTCCAATAAATCCTAATTGTAGTGCAAGTCATAAATGGATTTTGACTACTACAGACTATTTTACAAGATGGACTAAGGCCATTGCATTAAAGGAATCTACCTGATCTCCTGTGTTAAAGTTTTATGAAGATATTATAACCAGGTTTCAAGTTCCTTAGTCAATTATTTTAGATAATGCTTTGGCTTTTGTTGGTTAAGCTATAACAGAGTGGGCTGTTAAAAATGGAATCTATCTAAAGACTTCTTCTAACTATTGTCCTCGGGGTAATGGCCTTGTAGAGTCTACTAATAAAAACCTAATTAGGATTATCAAAAAGACTTTGTAGGAAAATAAAAGAGATTGGCATTATAAATTAAAGGAAGCCTTATGGATAGATAGAATCACACCTAAATAGATTATTGGGAATTCACCTTATATTCTGGTTTATGGTAAAGAGGCCAGATTGCTAATTTCTACAGAATTTCTAGCTTTATAGCTAGATGATGAAATGTTGTTGTTTGAAGAGGAAGATCCTCTTAAGCCGAGGTATGTTGAATTGGTACAACTTGAAGAAGAAATGAAGAAGGCATTGGAAACTATGGAGTTAAGGAAACCACAAACTAAAAGGTCTTTTGACAGAAAAGATACCTTAAGGGATTTCAAAGAAGGTGATCTAGTAGTTGAAAGTGGGATGTGTTAAAGAGCAGACCAGGCCAGCATGATAAATTTGACAATTTTTGGTCAGGCCCTTTTGTTATTATAGCTTGCAAAGAGAATAATGCCTTTTAGTTGTCCACAACTGATGGAGAAGCTTCACAGATTCCACTTAATGGAATTCACCTCAAGATTTTCTTTGAGGGTTAGGTTAGGTCTAGTTTTTTTTTTCAATAAGTGTTATCCAAGCACTAGGTCTCTAGGTTGCACGAGTCTAGATTAGATGCATTTTCATTTCAATAATTTTTGCATTCATGGTTTCTAGTTTCTGAACTCTATTTCCCAATGATAAAATATATAGGTCATGTCTAGTAAGCAGTCATCTAGCAGAAGTCACCAAAAATGTTATCTAAAATTACAACATACAATAGAATAAACACAAATAGGAAAATATTACATCTTTACAGGGTCCAATTAATACTGCCTTTCAGATATTATTAATCTACATTTTCATTAATGCATTCATTATCATATTTCTTTTTGTACTCTAAGTATTGATCAAATTTCAAATTTTAAAATTCATAACTGATCATTACATTGTCCATTCAAACTGAATGTAGTATAAAAATGTCTTTTAATATTTCATATTTTATGTCAATATTCGAGTACATTTGCAAAATAGGAAAAAAATTGATAGAATTATGGAGTAGGGGTCCCATGCATTTCCATGTTGTCTTTGGGTTGTCACTTGGTTGTCTTTCAGGTCTTAAGTCCTCAGGTCCAAGTCTTCATCTGCATTTAGTTGTTTAAGGTTTTCACCTGCATCATGAGAGAGAGAAAGTGGTGTTAGATCCTATTGGATCTAAGCAATGCATGAAACACAAACAACATATAGTAACAATCAATTATTTCAATGCTGCATATCTATCTGGTAAATTCAATGCAATATGGAGACTGTATCCACAATAAGTGAAAGGTAGTATTAAAGGGACTTATTTTTGTTGCCACACTTTTGTTGCATATATCCCTGAGTATATATTTGAACTTTAGATCATGTGTAAATTATTGGTATATATGTGTGTTAGTGTTAATCGAGTCTAGGTCTAAGTCTTTATTAAGATAGGAAGTCCTTGTTAGGTTTCCCCTCCATTGCCTTCTTTTCTGTAAGCTGGGCGGGTCATTTAAATCTTCATTACATTGGGGTAAGTTATAGATCCTAACTTGACAAGGAAGATGCTCTACTTGTGCTGACATTCTAATTCAAATGGAATGATTATTAAATATTATATAAGTTCATTTTGGAAATATCTCACCAATGATAGAGCGGTCACATGATCGCAAAGAGTTTAAAAAATGCTAAGCGATCATGTGAAATGGAGCCTAAGTGGTGAGAGAAGCCAATGGAATGACAAGAAAGACTAAACAAAAGGTACTTTGCTGGGGTCCACGTACGCCAACAGTGTAGACATTGTAATTAGCCAGGGAAATACAACCTCTTGGAAGATGTGCAAACTTGACCAATGATAGAGCGGTCGCATGATCACAAGAAATAAAAAAATGCTATGCAATCATGTGACAATTGAATGAAATGATTATTAAATGCTATATAAGTTCAATTGAAAGTATCTGGGACCCACGTATGCCAACAGTGTAGACACGCCAATGACAGAGTGGTCGCATGATCACAAGAGTTTAAAAAATGCTATGTGATCATGCGAAATGAAGCTTGAGTACGAGAGAGAAGATTAGCGTTGCCAGGTTGGGATCCATGTGCACCAATGATAGAGCAGTTGCATGATTGCAAGGAATAAAAAAATTCTATGTGATCATGCGACAATGGAAAGACTAAATAAAGTGTGCTCTGTTGGGACCCATGTACACCAATAGTGTAGATGCGATAAAGTAATTTGGGTAGGTGAAAGTTTAGTTATTAAATATTATATCAGTTCATTTAGAGTGGTCGTATGATCGCAAGAGTTAAAAAAGTGTTATGCGATCATGCGACATTGGAAGCTCGGGTGGATGGAAGTGCAAGTACAGAGGAACTGGTGGTGGGATTCAACCAAGAGATTGTTGTTGTGGTCATGGCTAGGTTGGCTTCTCACAAAATGGAGACAAAGGAGGAATTTGATGCAATTTTTGATAGCAGTCCAGATGAGACAGCTTATTTCCTCATGCTACTGAATAGAGAGAACATTACAAGATGCTGGAGATAATTGCAACAGTTAAAGAGTTAACCCAAGCACATGCCAAGTGGCTCATCTGGCACAGTCACGTGAAAATTCCCTGATATGAAGAATTGGTTCCTATTCTAGTGGCCACCTCTGATCATAGAGAAAAATTAGATAAAGAGATGAAATCAAAAATAATTCCCCTTTATTGTAATTTTATAACCGACAGTGTGATGACTTGTTTCCTATCTTTTTGTTTTCTGGAAGTTGAAACATTTTCAATTCCTATGAGCATTGTACATTATGAATCCTATATGTACTATGGAAGAAGGGAATAGAAAGGTTGGCAAATTTTGGTGTGAAGCTTGTTGCAGAAACAATTTAGTTTTGTGCCATTAATTTACTATCCACTTTCATTATCTGTATGTGATTTTAATTCATTCATGTTGAATTAGAAGTAGTGAATGAACAGAGTTTTATTTCATTGTTTTTAGTTTGATCAATCAGTGGAATAATCAGGGAGTTATAACTGATTGTGAGATTGCATCACCATACTGCATTTGCATTATCATATTTTCATAATTTTCATTTTCATACTATTATGTTGTGGGAATCATAAGATTGTGAAGACCATAAACATAACACCTCTGCATTTTGACCCTTGCCTAAGATTTCACTTGCCTGGGTGAAACTTAGTTTCCTTTGTTGTTCTCTTGTCAAGAACATACCCGCAATAGGAAGTAGGAACCAAAAAAAATTCATTGAACATCATTCACATAGGAAGTTGTACCTTAATACAGAGGAAAATTAGCTATTCATAGAAACAGTTTCCCAACTATTATGTATGGTTGTTCTTCATCACAAATTGGGCAAAAAAAAAGGAGAATTAGAAGAAGAACAATCTGTTTACCAACAATTTTCTAAACATGAAACCTTTTATTATTGATGGTCATTCTAATATATGTTGTCCTTTTATAAACCAGATATCTAAATGAAAGGGACTTAGTGTTTTTAACTGAGAAACCTTTTTCAAATTGTAACAATTTCTTGCTAGATTAGTGAACATAATATCCTCAATTTTGATTCACACCTATCATTTGTTTTTGGCATTTTTCATAAACTGATTATTTATTATGTTCACTAATATGACAAGTTTATAGTGTTGTTTTTTTAAGAGCTTAATAGAACATTTTATAGTGTTTTAAGTTGACTAGTTTTCACATTACAGTCAAAGAAAGAAGATGCAGAACAAGCTAAAATGAAGGAATGCTACAGAATTGTGCTATAAAGTATCATAAAATGTTTACAAAATGTATCTTTGAGTGTCACGAGCCCGTGCTCAAACTTCATTGATAACAAACATTTTTACATCCTATTGCATTTCTTTTAAGGATTCATATTTAGCATAAAAAAAAGAGAGAACTATGTTCAAGCCTGGTAGCATATATTAGTGAGGCTTAAGATGTTCACTATTTTTAGCATTGAATTCAAATTTCAAAAAGTCTATTTTCATTTGTTAGTTGAAGCAGCTAAGATTGAAATAAAATAAAATGACTGATAGTGACTGTGATTAAAGGGCATTAATGTGAGTTTTGAAGACCATACTTTATCTATAGAGCAAAGGTGTTTGTGTCAAATAGAGGAGAAGATAACATTGGATATGCTAAAAGGGTATCAAATCAATGCATTTTTTAACTTGGAATGATTATTGGAGTTGTAGGTACCTGTATATTTGTTTGATACAAAAGGGTTCAATGATGTTTTGGATTTCTTGAAAATAAATAAAAATGACTGGTCATATCATAGTGACTTTGTTTTGAAAGGACATGTATCACTAAGCATTTTGAAGCTTGTTATTCATTTAGGGAGACATAAAAAAAATAATGAAATAGTAAAAAAATAGTAAGCACTTATATGTAGTACAATCGATTTGTTTGTTCATGTTTGCATCTAGTCAAGCTTACAAGAAGTTGTGGCTGAATTACAAAGTGGGTTCCTATTTATGTGTCAACAAAACATCATTTGTATATGCTATCAAAAGAAAGAAAAAAAAGAGATGTAGACATGTATACAAGATATAATACCAAATAAATGAGTAGTGAAATTGAACTTATCTGTATGTGCTGAGGAAATGACTTATGTCTGAATAGATGTAAAATGAATTCACCCCTATTCAAATGTAAAGGGGGAAATATGAAACCTATTCTCAAACCCAAATTCCCCAAAGAAGAGATCTGATTTGATCAACCAAAAGGTTAATGCACAATCGAATCAACTTTATGGAAAAGAGTAGGAAGAGAGAGAGAATCCAATATTTCCCTATGTGGAAGATTATGTTTAGAATATAGAATAATTGAAATACAATTACTAACCTCAAATTAGGGCAGATTTGGAAAATGTTGAATTTTGATGTCTGTGTGCACTTTCGGGAAAATCTGAAACTTGTCTTGGAATGGAAATGCCGAGATAGAGAAAACCCAAAAATCTTTCCTCAAGATGGCTCAGCTCAGGTTTGACCCTCATAAAAGGTCAAATAGCACATTCTTTATTTGAAGTCTGATTCGAATTCTGTTCACAAATCCTGAAATTTTTCCAAAAAGGGTATCCAAATTCACTCTCAGATCTAAAACTCCGCACCTATACCTACAAGAAAATGGGGGTTTTTGTTGTATGGGGGGTTTGCCTTGGTCAAACCCCAGTTTAGGAATTAACCTTGAAATTGAATTGAAATGTATTGTGCATAAATAAAGTAATTGAAACAAATCACCTCGCTTATCTTGAAGTCCTTGTAGAGGATTCAAATCCTCAAATCCACAAGTAGGAATGCTTCAATGGATATAGGATGTCTCCAATCAAAGGTATTTGATCTTCAACACAAATCTTGACTTGATCTTTGCATATGAGAAGGCTTGAATGAATGGAGAAGGATGGATCATCAAAGGGGGCTCCAAAGAGATTGAATCCTTCAATAGCTAACAATGGATCTCCTTGATGAATGGATGCTTGAACACTTGAATGCTTGAAGACTTGCTTGCACTTGAGAGCTCTAGATGCTTGATTGCAAAACTTGATTATGAGATATGAAAACTTGATGTGAAAATGAGAGAGGAAGGCCTCCTTTTATAGTGATCTAGGGCACACTCCTCTAGATGGACCACCTTGGAGAATTAAATCCCAACTAGGTCCTCACCTTTAGAAAATATACCTAGATTAAATGCAATTAAAGGATTTACCATCCTGAAACCCGAAATGGCCGACCCAGAAGCAAGAAAATAAATCTCTCGAAAGCCCAAAGCCCGGAGATTCTGGAAATTGAAATTTTGGAGAAAGGGGTCAAAGTCAAGGTTGACCCTGACCTAGTCAGGGTCTTAACTTGAACTTGACCTAGTCAAGTTCTAACTCGACCTTTACCCTGGTCCCAAATTGACTCAGAACCAAGTCAGGAGGTCCCAGGGATGCCCAAAAACCTACAACTGATGTCAGAACAGGATAGAATGTCAGAGATAGACATAAAATCCTATGATTACTATGATGAAGCCCAAGAGGATCCATTTCTAAATCATACCTAGAAATAGAGCTATGAAAGAGGGAAATTTAGGAGAATCCTTAAGATCCTAACCCTAATTTCACCTAGAATGAAGAAATCAAGTGTGGGGAAGAAGTGGAAAGCAGGGAGAAAAGCCAAATACATGCAAAGACCCGATCAAGGCACTTGACATGACCCCAAACCACTTACTCGGAGAGATAAACACTCTTATAATGGAAGTGCTTCCATTTTAAGATGATACATTAAGCCCCCACTTTAGCAAGAGTATGGACTCAATGCAAACTCTTGGTAAAGGAGATCAGAATAACAAGATAATCTTATCATAATCCAAGGGACAAAGAGAAACCTTAAGCTCCTAGGGACTCAAGTCTTCATCGACTCCTAAATCACAATAAGAGAAACATCTCTAGAGAGAGAATGAAGGTGTGATTACCTTGCCCAATGAGAACTTATGTCCCATTGTGAACCACACAGGAAAATGGTGCAACTAGAAAGATGGAATTGAACTGCCTAGTGAATGTGGCTACTCACTAGTCAACCCATCAAGGATTTATCCTTAGCAATATTCTATTCCATAAGAATAAAACCAAAAAGAAAAGAGATCCAATCTTAAGGACACTTTCGACCTTAAGGGATCAAAATATATGTGTATATTTGAAACTGGAGGGATCAAGAGATCCTAAAATATAAATCCATGCTTTAAGAATTAGTTACTAATCCAAAAAGGGAAAAGAAGTATCTTGAAAAATATGTGCGTATTGAAAAGTGTGTGTGTTAAATAGGTTAGAAGAGCATATGACCCCATGTTAAAGTCATTACCGACACTTTAACAAGAGCAATGGCTTTAATGGAAACATAAACAACTCCACTGATTACATTTCCATGTCGAGATGCCCATAGACAAAGACAAATTAAGGGAAATATCACAGAAACATATAGAGAACATGGAAGGGATCTACCTACCGTGGGGTCAGTATGATCATAAGATAATATATATATATGATATTATTGCAAATGAAGTGACATCATTCCCCAAAGAAAGTAGAACTACAATCACAAAGGAGGAAAGATCACATAAGATATATGAAGCAAAATCTTTTCAGACCATGACATGGAGACCAAAAAGAATTAGTGCTACCATATCTCAAATCCAAGCAGATTATACAAGGAAACATTTACGAACAATAGCATAGTTACAACATAACATTGAACAACACATAGAAGAATAGAGACACATATAGAAGAATTTGAACAATAGTTTCAATTCCTTCATCACCTTGCACCTACTGAGTAACAAGGATCATGTAAAAGAATCTAACAACATTTAGCAAACACATTACGAGAGAAGCATAGTACAGCAGACAAACACACAACAAAGATACCATGAAGGACAAGCCAATCAAGCATGTCACCTACTCTCCCCATCTTGTTGTATATCATTTAGGGAAGGTGGGTAACTTGCAAGAGGGACTATAACCAATATAGTATGAATGAGAGCCAGTTCCAAACAAGGATCCTCTTGAGAATCACTATGTTCAACACTAGGTGTAAGAGTTAATTATGATGAAAGCATATTAGGTAAATCAATGTCAATGTCAATAGTCTCATATTCATCATTAACATCATCAGTATCATCAAGAGTATCTCATTCATCCAAATTAATCAAAATAGGATCTAAGATATGAATAGAATCATCATAATCATGCATGTGAATATCATTATTAGTAGAAACATTGTCTAACACATTATACATAGATTTATCCAAAGAAGGTAGAGATCTTTTAGCTTTAGCATTAGCACGACACTTTTTACGATGTTCATTAGTAGAGCGATTACATTTTGATTTATTTGAAAGAGGTTGAGAACTAGGAGGAACAATCACAAGATCCTTCACAAGTTCTTTAGGAAGATTAATAGGATTATTAACCATAGGAGAAACAATCACAGGATCTTTGATAGGTTTGGTAGAAGGAACTTGATTAACACAACTAGAAGCCATAGTTAAAGGAGGTATCGAAGGTGTAGGTAAAAGACCACGATTAAGATCCATAAGAGGTGAACTTAATTCAAGGATTTTATGATGTTTATAAGCTTGATATGATCGAACAAGATTATCAAGTTGAGGAGGACATGAATTAGGTAATGAAGGCCAAAAGAAATCTAGAGCAGCACAATCTCTAGGCCTAGAAGGTTGATATAGACTATGATTAATCATCTTCACTTCTCCATCATTAATGAACTTAAGACACTTATGGATAGGTGAAGCAACAACATGTATGGCAGTCAACCAAGGTAAACCTAGCTTAACTTGAAATTGATCAGAAGTAGGAACCACAACGAAGGTAGTGTTCACAATTTTTCCAAAAAGTTCAACCAGTAAAGTAATAGAACCAAATGATGGATAAAGAAAACCATTGCAAGTTTTAATCCACACATCTGATGTATCATAAAATTCACGTTGTAAGATTTTCATAAAAATATTTTCTTCAGTGATAACATTGACTAAGGAGGTAGGATCAACAAGACAACCATGAGTAGGTATCTAAGAAATCCTAGCAGCAATGTAAAGGGGACCATGAGGAGCTTTAATAATCTTAGAGTCATCAAAGGTAATGAAAAGTTCCCGAGTTCTTTTACTCTTGAATTGTTGTCAAGGTTTAGGTTGCAGTTTCACTTTAGGTTTAGGTTTTGGTTGAGATTGAGTATGAACTTGAGGTTGAAATAGAGTTTGAATTTGAGGTTAAGGGTGAGGTGGAGATATAGACTAATCAACATGCTCCACTTGATTAACCACATGATTGAGATCATCCATCTTTGAATCATACACAATTTCCATAACAGATGGTTGAGTAGTAGTATTAGTATCATGCGCAAGTAAAGGGTTTGTATATATTTGAAGGTTCTGATTAGGAGGAGAGACAGATTGATTCCCACTAGTATCTATTAGGAGTGAATGCTGAAGCCTTTGGAAGTCATTCTAAAGTAGTGGTTGCTGCATTCATGACTAAGATTGTCATTGATGTCAACATAGTGATATTCTGGAGTTTAGCAGAAAAGCAGGCACAATTTTGTTTTGCACACATGTTATATTGTAGATTGAGTTATGCACAGTTGATGGTATGTTCTTTATTGTGTTATTAACCTCTGGTTAAGAGAAAAAAAATAAATTCATTTATTCATGAAAGCTATAAGCATTTTGGTGGAAGCGATATTCTGGTAGTATTCCTGTGTAGCAGTTTTTGGTAATCGGAGGATATCTCCTAACTGGGATGAAATCTAATTCTGCATAGCTAAAGGGAAGTTTGAGACTCATTGGTGGTGATGTGGTTCACAATGCAAACTTTGAGGTCACATGATTGGAAATTTATTGTATCTGGACGCTGACAATTTATGTAATTTTGATGTAGCATGTTTAAATTATTATTTTGTATTTGCATGTTGACTCATTTTTAATTATGTGAGTGTGGTATAAAGGAAGGAATGTTTTCCTTGTTATGAGAGGATTTTAGTAGTTTTAATATGAATTTGTGAAATTTGTGATGTGAATGTATGCATGAAGTGAAGAAAAGAGCTAATTTAGTGATGAAGGAAGACTTGTGAAGTACAAAGATTTGGATTTGTGATCTTGTGTAGTAGAGAGTGTGGTTTTGGCATAGTGTGAAGGAGGTAACATATTTTATATTATTCTATTGAATAATCCTAAGATCTGTTGGACAGTGAGTTTAGAGATCTTTCCTTGAAGTTGTTTGGGCAGTGGGTCCTTCTATCTTCCATAACTCCTAACAGGGTTAGAATCTTTTAACAGGGATTCAAAATCTCCTAACAAAGATTCATATGTACTAAATGTATTTCATAAGACTCCTAATAGGGTCCATCATCTAACAATGAACTTTCATATTAGTGCATCATTTTGTGGGCATCATTCCCACCGGGGTTTACTCTTTGATCAAGAGGTTCCCTAGTTAACATATCTTGTATTATTGCATTATTGTGTATGATTATCTCTCTATGGTTGGTTACTACTTTAATTATATGGTTTAAAGTTGTTGAAGTTGATATTGAAGTTAATGTTGATAAATGGTTTAATTATCATATAACTAATTCATGCCCCCCCCTCTCAGTTATCTTGGTGGTCTTTACTTTCTAACAATTGGTATCAGAGCGTCAGGTCCTTGAAAGAGAAGTTTAACAACTTAAGGAGATCTATGGTGAATTTTAGGAAAGAAAGCCCTAAGTTTGATGGAGTAAATTTTGATAGCTGGAAAGAAAAGATGAAGACACATCTCTTGTGTTTAGGACCAGGTTATTGTTTGATTACAAAGAATGAAATGACTATAATTGAAGAAGACAATCCTGAAACAAGTTCTAAAGATGAGGTAGATCTATTTATGTGTAACATACTTGCAAGAGAAGCACTTTTATCAGCACTTCTAGAGAATGAATACAGTCAGGTAAAAGGTTTAACTAAATCTCATGATATTTGGAAAGCTTTACATTCTACTTTTGAAGGTGAAGAACATGGAAAGAAAGCTAGGTTACATAATTGGATTTGTGCATTTTAAGACATAAGAATGATGGAAGATGAATCTATTAGAAGCTATATTGGTAGGATGTCAGAAATTGTTTCAAGAATAAAGTCTTGTGGAGGTGAAAAGATAGAGAATGAAGTAATATGGAAGATTTTGAGAACATTGACACTGGTATTCAGACATACTACACAAATGATTGAATAAGTGATACCTTGTACACCAAACTTTTCAAGAGAGACCCTTCTTGGAAGATTGGAAGCAACAGAAATGAATTTGAGATTATCAGGAGAACTACCTAGACTGGAGACAACATTTAGTGCTCTTATCATCAGACCTACTTTGTCTAGAAGTACAAGTGTGAATGGAGATTATGCCAACAGTAGCAGATCCAAATCTGATGAAGATAAGAAGATTGAAGAAGGTATTGCCTTGCTTGTGAAAAGAGAACCAGATGGTAAGAAAATCTTTAAATGTTGGACATGTCAAGAATATGGTCATTTTGCATCTAAGTGTCCTAAGAGAGTTAAGAAGTATAGAAACAATTTTAAGCCTAGAAGATCTAAATAATTTTATTATGCAAATGATGAAGAAATTGAAGCAGGAATTGAAAGACATTTGAGTGATAGTGACAATGATAACTTTGATGACATAGGATTTGTAGCAATTAAGGAAGAAAATTTTGAATCTAATATTAAAGAAGAAAAAGCCTTAGTTTCCCAAGTTGAAAAGAAATCTGATTGGATTATAGAGAGTGGTTGTTCACATCATATGACTTGTGATAAAGGAAAATCCATAAATTTTAACAATTAAGATGGAGGAATTTTTAGAGTTGGTAACAATGCACCTTGTTTGATTAAAGGTATAGGATCTATTACTCTTGATGGAAAGACTAGTACTGATGATGTTTACTCTATTGATGGATTGAAACATAATCTTTTGAGTGTTGGAAAATTAGTGGATAAGGGATATCAAGTTTGGTTTACTGAGAAAACTTGTGTGATTAAGGATAAAGATGGAAATCTAATTGGAACTAGATCTAGAACCAGAGGTAATGTATTTCAATTGAACCCTACTGAGATGACATGCTTGATGACTAAGATTGATGATAGCTGGTTATGGCATAGAAGGTTTTGTCATATAAACTTTGATAATATTATGAAAGTAAGTTCTACACTTGCAGTATGAGATTTACCTAAGATTATGAAGCCTACTAACATTATTTGAAAGGAATTGTGATGGCTAAGAAGAAAAGGAATTCATTTCCTAGCAAGAAGTTGACATCTATAGAAAAGTTGGAGATTGTTCATACAGACTTGAGCGGTCCTACTAGGACTAGAAGATTCTATGGAGAAAGGTATTTTATCATTCTTGTTGATGATTTTACAAGAATGATGTGGATTGCATTTTTTAAAGAAAAATCTGAAGTATTTGATAAGTTTAAGGTCATGAAGAATAAAGTTGAGAATGAATCAGGAATGAGGATTAAATGTTTGAGACCCGATAGAGGTGGAGAATTTACATCTAAAGTGTTTAACACTTTTTGTGAAGTAAATGGTATTAATAGATAGTTATCAACCCCTAGAACACTTGAACAAAATGGTATTACAGAAAGAAGGAACATATCAGTGACTGAAGCAGCTAGAGCTATGTTATTTGAAGGTGATTTGGCAAAGACATTTTGGAGAGAAGGAGTGAATACAACAGTATATACAATGAATAGAGTAAAAATCAGAGCAGACACAGACAAGACACCGTATGAATTGTGGTTTGGACATGCACCCTCAGTTAAGTATTTTAGAATTTTTGGAAGCAAATGTTATATTAAGAGAGATGATGATATAGGAAAGATTGATCCTAGAAGTGATGAAGGAATTTTTCTTCGATATTCTTTGAAAAGAAAAGCATATAGATGTTACAATAAGAGAACTAAAACTATTGTTGAAAGTGCAAATGTAAAAGTTGATGAGAAGTTTAAAATTTAGGAAAGAATGCTTGATTATGAATCTGATGAAGGAACTAACCCTCAGCCTAACATTGAAACTACTGAACAAATTTTTGAGACTGACAATGAATTGTTGAATGAAAGTCATGCTGAAGAAAATAGAGAAGAATCTATAGTTGAAGAAAGATTAGTGACTATGACACCTAACAGGTATATATCAAGACATCATCGTATTGAGCAAGTTATTGGAAGTTTGGACAAAGGAGTTATGACTAGAAAGAAGGTACATTTATGTTTGATTTCTCAAATTGAACCTAAGTCTACTAATGAAGCTTATGAAGATGAACATTGGATTCTATGAAAGAAGAATTGGATCAGATTGAAAAGAACAAGACATGGGAATTGGTCCCTAGACCTAAAGACAAAAATGTGATTGGAACTAAATGGGTATTCAGGAACAAGATGAATGAACAAGGAGAAGTAATTAGAAACAAAGCAAGATTGGTATGTAAGGGATACTCACATCAAGAAGGAATTGACTATGAAGAGACTTTTGCCCCTGTGGCAAGACTTGAAGCAGTAAGAATATTTTTGGCTTATGCAGCATTTAAGAAATTCAAAGTGTATCATATGGATGTGAAGTTAGCATTTCTGAATGGTGAATTAGAAGAAGTCTACATTGAGCAGCCTGAAGGTTTTCCTTTGACTCAAGAAGGAGACATGGTATGTAAACTAAAGAAAGCATTGTATGGACTAAAGCAAGCACCTAGAACTTGGTATGCTAGATTAGATAAGTATTTGTTAAAATTGGGATTTACAAAAGGAACAGTTGATAGTAACTTATACACAAAAGAAATTGAGAATGGATTGTTAGTTTTGGTTATTTTTATTGATGACATTATTTTTGGAGGAGAAGATGAAGCTAGTGACAAATTTGCTGATGAAATGAAGATAGAATTTGAAATGAGTATGATTGGAGAAATGGTTTAATTATTAGATAAATGATTCACCCCCCCCCCCCTCTCAATTATCTTGGTGGTCTTTACTTTTTGGGATTATAGATAACACAAAATAAAGATGGTATCATTATAAGTCAAACAAAGTACTAGAATGATTTGTTGAAAATATTCAGTATGGAGAATTGTAAACCAGTTGGAACACCTATGGTTACAGGACATAATCTATCTAGTAAAGATGAGACACCAGAAGTTGAGAAAAAGAAATACAGATCTATGATTGGTGGATTGCAGTACTTGACACACACTAGACCAGATATACAACATTTAGTTGGAATGGTAGCAAGATTTCAAGCTGAACCTAGAGAGTCACATTATGCAACAGTAAAAAGGATATTGAGATATCTTAGAGGCACAATGGACTATGGACTGTGGTATGAAAATTTTGATGATTTTACCCTATGTGCATATACTGATGCTGATTGGGGAGGCAGCGTTGATGATAAGAAAAGAACCAATGGTGGAGCCTTTTTTCTTGGAGGAAGATTAGTTTCTTGGTTGAGCAAACAGCATAATTGTATCTCACAGAGGACAGCAGAAGTAGAATATGTAGCAGTAGAAAACAATTGTAATCAGATAATTTGGATGATGCAGATGTTGATGGACATTGGAATCAAGTTTGATGAGCCTATTGTCATATATTGTGACAATACAAGTACAGTTAGTATGTCTAAGAATCCAGTTTTACATTCTAAAACAAAGCATATAGAGATCAAGTATCATGTTGTAAGAGAGAAAGTTGCAGATAAAGAAGTCAGGCTGGAGTACATAAGCACAAAGGAGTAGATAGCAGATATATTTACTAAGTCTTTGCCTAAGGATACATTTGAGTATCTGAGAGGTATGCTTTGGGTTATGCCCCAACCTAATTTTGAGTAATGATGTAGTTGGTTGCATCCGTCTAGTGGTTTATGGCCCTATCTATTTTCTGGATTGGATGTTGGTACTTCCTCTATGGGGGAGTATGTGTATCTGAGCTGAGTCATTGAGGACTCTTGTGAATGTATTTTCTAAATAGTGTCTTTTGACATTGAGCTATTGGTTGATGTAGTGATAGAATTTATATCATTGATGTCAATGGGGGAGAGAATCATGAAAAACATTGAGGAACTACATTTTTTGGAGAGATTGAATAGGATAACGAAGCAAGATTTGATTGATGATGAGTAGCAGTGTAGTTGAGTAGTAGTGATTGGATTTTTGGAACATTGGATGTTTTTCATCTATGTTGCCATCAAATCCAATGGGAAAAATTGTTAGGAATGAATTTTGAATCCTTTGGCAGTCATTCTGTAGCAGTGGTTGTTGCATTCATGACTATGATTGTCATTGATGTCAACACAGTGATATTCTGGAGTTCAGCAGAAAAGCAGGCATAGTTTTATTTTGCACACATGTTCTATTGTAGATTGAGTTATGCACAGTTGATGGTATGTTATTTTTTGTGTTATTAGGCTATGGTTAAGATTGAAAAAAGAAATTCATTTAATCACGAAAGCTATAAGCATTTTGGTGGAAGCAGTATTCTGGCAGTATTCCCATGTAACAATTTTTGGTAATTAGAGGATATCTCCTAACTGGGATGAAATCTGATTCTACATAGTTAAAGGGAAGTTTGAGACTCATTGGTGGTGATGTGGTTCATAGCACAAACTTTGAGGTCACATGATTGGAAAGCTATTGTATCTAGAAGCTGACAGTTTTATGTAATTTTGATGTAGCGTGTTGAAATTATTATTTTGTATTTGCATGCAAACTCATTTGTAATTATTTGAGTGTGGTATAAAGGAATGAATGTTTTCCTTATTATGAGAGGATTTTAGTAGTTGTAATATGAAGTTGTGAAAGTTGTGATGGGAATGTATGCATGAAGTGAAGAAAAGAGCTAATTTAGTGATGACGGAAGACTTGCAAAGTATAGAGATCTGGATTTGTGATTTTGTGTAGTAGAGAGTGTGGTTTTGGTATAGTGTGAAGGAGGTAACATATATCATATTATTCTATTAAATAATCCTAAGATCTATTGGACAGTGAGTTCAGAGATCTTGCCTTGAAGCTGTTTGGGCAGTGGGTCCTTCTATCTTCCATAACTCCTAACAGGGTTAGAATCTTTTAACAAGGATTCAAAATCTCCTAACAAAGATTCATATGTACTAAATGTATTTCATAAGACTCCTAATAGGGTCCATCCTCTAACAAGGAACTTTCATATTAGTGCATCAATTTGTGGGCATCATTCCGACCGGGGTTTACTCTTTGATCAAGAGGTTCCCTAGTTAACATATCTTGTGTTATTGTGTCATTGTGTATGATTATCTTTCTATGGTTGGTTAATGCATTAATTATATGGTTTAAAGCTATTGAAGTTGATATTGAAGTTAATGTTGATAAATGGTTTAATTATCAGATAACTGATTCACCCCCCCCTCTCAGTTATCTTGGTGGTCTTTCCTTTCTAACAATTGATATCAGAGCAGCAGGTCCTTGCAAGAGAAGTTTAAAAACTTAAGGAGATCTATGGTGAATTTTAGGAAAGAAAGCCCTAAGTTTAATGGAGTAAATTTTGATAGCTAGAAAGAAAAGTTGAAGACACATCTCTTGTGTTTAGGACCAGGTTATTGGTTGATTACAAAGAATGAAATGACTATAATTGAAGAAGACAATCTTGAAACAAGTTCTAAAGATGAGGTAGATCAATTTATGTGTAACATACTTGCAAGAGAAGCACTTTTATTAGCACTTCCAGAGAATGAATACAGTCAGGTAAAAGGTTTAACTAAATCTCATGATATTTGGAAAGCTTTACATTCTAATTTTGAAGGTGATGAACATGGAAAGAAAGCTAGGTTACATAATTGGATTTGTGCATTTTAAGACATAAGAATGATGGAAGATGAATCTGTTAGAAGCTATATTGGTAGGATGTCAGAAATTGTTGTAGGAATAAAGTCTTATGGAGGTGAAAAGATAGAGAATGAAGTAATATGGAATATTTTGAGAACATTGACACTAGTATTCAGGTAGACTACACAAATGATTGAACAAGTGATACCTTCTAGACTAAAATTTTCAAGAGAGACCCTTCTTGGAAGATTGGAAGTAGTAGAGATGAATTTGAGATTATCAGGAGAACTACCTAGAGTGGAGACAACATTCAGTGTTCTTAGCATCAGACCTACTTTGTTTAGAAGTAAAAGTGTGAATGGAGATTATGCCAGCAATAGCAGATCCAAATCTGATGAAGATAAGAAGATTGAAGAAGGTATTGCCTTTCTTGTGAAAAGAGAACCAGATGGTAAGAAAATCTTTAAATGTTGGACATGTCAAGAATATGGTCATTTTGCATCTAAGTGTTCTAAGAGAGTTAAGAAGTATAGAAACAATTTTAAGCCTAGAAGATCTAAAGAATGTTATTATGCAAATGATGAAGAAATTGAAGCAGGAATTGAAAGACATTTGAGTGACGGTGATAATGATAACTTTGATGAAATAGGATTTGTAGAAATTAAGGAAGAAAATTATGAATCTGATATTAAAGAATAAAAATCCTTAGTTTCCCAAGTTGAAAAGAAAGCTGATTGAGTTATAGATAGTGGTTGTTCACATCATATGACTGGTGATAAAGGAAAATTCATAAAGTTTAACAATTATGATGGAGGAATTTTTAGAGTTGGTAACAATGCACCTTGTTTGATTAAAGGTATAGGATCTATTAATCTTGATGGAAAGACTAATACTGATGATGTTTACTTTGTTGATGGATTGAAACATAATCTTTTGAGTGTTGGATAGTTAGTGGATAAGGGATATCAAGTTTGGTTTACTGAGAAAACTTGTGTGATTAAGGATAAAGATGGAAATCTAATTGGAACTAGATCTAGAACCAGAGGTAATGTATTTGAGTTGAACCCTACTGAGATGACATGCTTGATGACTAAGATTGATGATAGTTGGTTATGGCATAGAAGGTTTTGTCATATAAACTTTGATAATATTGTGAAAGTAAGTTCTACACTTGTAGTAAGAGATTTATCTAAGATTATGAAGCCTACTAACATGATTTGCAAGGAATGTGTGATGGCTAAGCAGAAAAGGAGTTCATTTCTTAGCAAGAAGTTCACATCTACAGAAAAGTTGGAGATTGTTCAACACTAGTGATAGGAGGAGTTAACCCTAAATCTTGAGCTTCTTGAGCTAAAGGTTTAACATTTGAATGCAGAAGATGAGTAATACCACACAAGAGGTTAATACCATGATCACTATCATGGAGAAATTTCTTAAGAGCCTCTATAGCTTGAATGGAATCTTGATTATGGGTTTCTTGAAGAAGCCAATTACCCATTTTATCAAGTTCAGTGGAAAGTTTTTGGACTTGTTCAGGAGGAACTCTTAAAGCGTCATCCCCATCATGAGATGAGTGAAAAGAGTTTTTCTCCATAGTAGGATTGGTATCATGAAGAGTCAAGTTATCATCAGGGATCCTAAGGAAAGGAGAAGAAGATTCATGATCAAAGGCACCCATGAGTCTACAACTTCTTCTAACTAGAATGTTATAAGTAGGGCTAGTGGTAATAAAGCTCATAAACTAAGGTAATGCAAATGAACTAAACTAAGAACACATAAAGCATGAATATGAAATCTAATTAGCATGCAAGATCAATCACAAAGGACAAATATAATACTAACAAGATAAAAGGAAAGCACAATAAGGCATCCAATTCCACAAAAGAAAAGAGAGTAAGTATGTCAGGTTCACCAAAATGAATAGTGAAGGTGAACACACAAGGGAATATAAAGGAAGATCTAACACAATAGAGCATCTAAATCCACAAAAGAAAAGGGGTAAGTATGTTGGGTTCACCAAAATGAATAGATGTAAAATGGATTCACCCCTATTCAAATGTAAAGGGGGAGATATGAGACCTATTCTCAAACCCAAATTCTCCAAAGAAGAGATCTGATTTGATCAACCAAAAGGTTAATGCACAATTGAATCAATTTTATGGAAAAGAGTAGGAAGAGAGAGAGAATCCAATATTACCCTATGTGGAAGATTATGTTTAGAATATAGAATAATTGAAATACAATTACTAACCTCAAATTAGGGTAGATCTAGAAAATGTTAAATTTTGATGTTTGTGTGCACTTTCGAGTAAATCTAAAATCTATCCTGGATTGGAAATGTCGAGACAGAGAAAACCTAAAAATCTTTCCTCAAGATGGCTCAGCTCAGGTTTGACCCTCATAAAAGGTCAGATACCACATTCTTTATTTGAAGTCTAATTTGAATTCTGTTCGCAGATCCTGAAAGTTTGCCAAAAAGGGTATCCAAATTCACTCTCAGATTTGAAACTTCACACCTCTACCTGCAAGAAAATGGGGGTTTTTGTTGTATGGGGGGTTTGCCTTGGTCAAACCCTAGTTTAGGAATTAACCTTGAAATTGAATTGAAATGTATTGTGCATAAACAAAGTAATTGAAACAAATCACCTCGCTTATGTTGAAGTCCTTTTAGAGGATTCGAATCCTCAAATCCACAAGTAGGAATGCTTCAATGGATATAGGATGTCTCCAATCAATGGGATTTGATCTTCAACACCAATCTTGACTTGATCTTTGTATATGAGAAGGCTTGAATTAATGGAGAAGGATGGATCATCAAAGGGGGCTCCAAAGAGATTGAATCCTTCAATAGCTAACAATGGATCTCCTAGATGAATGGATGCTTGAACACTTGAATCCTTGAAGAATTGCTTTCACTTGAGAGCTCTGGATGCTTAATTGGAAAACTTGATTATGAGATATGAAAACTTGATGTGAAAATGAGAGAGGAAGGCCTCCTTTTATAGTGATCTAGGGCACACTCCTCTAGATGGGCAACAGAGAATTAAATCTCAATTAGGTCCTCACCTTTAGAAAATATACCTATATTAAATGCAATTAAAGGATTTACCATCCCAAAATGCAAAATGGCCGACCCGGAAGCAGGAAAATAAATCTCCTGAAAGCCCGAAGCTTGAAGATTTTGGAAATTGAAATTTTGGAGGAAGGGGTCAAAGTCGAGTTTGAACCTAACCTAGTCAAGGTCTTAACTTGACCATGACCTAGTTAGGGTCCTAGCTTGACCCTGACCTAGTCAGATTCTAACTTGACCTTGACTCTGGTCCCAAATTGACTCAGAACCAAGTCAGGAGGTCCCAGGGATGCCCAGAAACCTAGAACTGATGCCATAACATGATAGAATGTTAGAGATAGACATAAAATCCTATGATTACTATGATGAAGCCCAAGTGGATCCATTTCTAAATCCTACCTAGAAATAGAGCTATGAAAGAGATAAATTCAGGAGAATCCTTAAGATCCTAATCCTAATTTCACCTAGAATGAAGAAATCAAGTGTGGGGAAGAAGTGGAAAGTGGGGAGAAAAGCCAAATACATGTAAAGACCCGATCAAGGCACTTGACATGACCCCAAACCACTTACTCGGAGGGCTAAATGCTCTTATCATGGAAGTGCTTCCATTTTAAGATGATACAATGTCTAATGATTATCTTTAAGTCATAGAATCGGTCATCTCTATAAGGCCGAAGCTTATGATTGAAAGATGTCATTGCTTAAGACTTGATACATTTTTCTCATCTTTTAGTCACATCTTTGGCTTTGCTGAGTGGATTGTAGGTGTGAGGCCTCACCCCGACCCATCATAGCACCTTGTTCTATTTGCATTTTGATACATTGATGCACTTGTTGATTTATTTTGATAGAGACTCGAGATACTATATTTTGATGATGATTACTATGCCATGTGGATCACCTTATGATGTGCGTTAGAATTTAGAATATGATGAGATTTTGATTATGCATATTTAGTAGTGTGATTTTGATAGAAATATTGGATCATGTTAAATTTGATTTCCCCATAGGTGACATGTCATTATGATTATGTAATTTTGATGCTTAAACACTTTGATAGAAAAATTTGGATTCTGCATATAGCAATTAGAATTGAATTATGTATATTGATTGTGTTTCCAAATTGAGAATTGAATATGTGTATCTCAAGTAATGTTATCATCTTGAACTACTGATGCTCGATGTGTAGTGTGCAGGTAAGAGAACCATGGAATTAATCAGAGAACCAAGGTTAAACATATGTGAATTGAGTAAGCCAAAGCTTAATCCGATATGGGATTAAAAGCCTCGTTGAAATGTGAACTCCTTGTAAATGTGGATTTTTGCATGTGTGTTATTAGTTAATTCCTTGTTGTCATCCAGGACATGACATTGGGTATGTAATGTGTAATCGTTAGTGTCACTTGACACTTGTTATGTGCATGCTTTAGTTCATCTTTGTCCTAGTCACTTCTTGAGACCAATAAGGGGTTCTAAGGGTCATTTTTGGCATAATTTAAGTACCTAATTGATAGGGGTATGGGTTAGGGAGGTTTTGAGCATGTCTAGAAATTCCTAGTGACCTTGGCAACCCATTTTATGACCCATTTACCCTTAACTTCGAAATTTGATAAGTCATGATCTCTACCCAACTCCACCCCTTCCTTTCAATCAAGCATTTATCATGGGGGGACAAGGAAAGACAACAAGGCCATAGAGTCAAGTCTGCATTTATGGATGGTGGGTGGGTAGAGATTTGGAGGCCTTTTTAGAGGCCCTTAGGAGATTTAGTGGGTGTTCACCCACTCTCTACATTTGGAGACATTAGGGTTTGGATTGAGGAAGGATAGTGGATAAGCTCTTCTAAAATTTCCATTTCCATCACACTTGTGGAGGTTGGTTACTCTTCTCATGGAAGCCTTTCTACTTGCTCTTTAGATTAACTTATATTTTGCTTTCTCATGCATATGAATCTTGGTTCTTGTTGTGACAATGTGTTGTAATGGAGGGATTTTGGGTTTTGATTTCATGGTTTATTCTTGTTTCTTCTTGCTTGAATGAGGGAGTTCTTGTTTATGGGTGTGAGGCATTACTCACCCTTTGGGAAGGGAAGAAGTGGCCTATGGGTGGAGGGGTTAGTTGGGCTCTCCATGAGGTGAGAGTCTCTTCTCTTGGAGAAGAGGGATAAGTTCATGGTGTATGGGCACCATGGAAGCCATTGTATTCTTGTATTTTGTGGATATTGATAAGCAAAGTATGTGTATGGAGATATTGGTTATGTAGCCTTGAAGAGGCAACAAAATGCTCATGTTGAGAAATTTGTATGTGTATGAAGATATTGGTTATATAGCCTTGAAGAGGCAACAAAATGCTCATGTTGAGAAATTAGTATGCAATGGCATTCTCCCCTTGGAAAAGCCCACCTCCACCCTCTTCAATGAGCTTGTAAGACTCATTTGTGTAGCCTTGGGAGGGAGTAATTTGTTGAATGTATGTTTTTGTGACTTGTTTTGTGAACATCTTGTTGATCTTGTTGCATACCCATTTAGCCTTGGTTCTCCAAGCTCGGGGGTGGTCTCATAAGAGACCTAGGTTGGGTGGTGAGCACCCATGGTTCTCTCCCTTTTTATTGCAGGTATTGAAGTCAAGATCCATGTAGAAAAAAAAAATGCTTGAAGAAGTCCTTTCTTGGATGAGCTTGTATTAAAACTTCATATGTTGTTGTATTGTTGATCTTGAAGAAGATCCTCCTCTTGCTGCAATTTGTAAAGTTATTTCCATTCTTTGGTCCATTATGAAGTGGTAAATGATTTGTGATAAAGAGAAGTTGCTATTACTATTGAGCTCTCATTGAGTACTCTCTCCAATTTGTAATATCTTGCTATAATTGTGATTCTTCTCCATCATAAGGGATAGATATGGTATTTGAAAAGATAACTATTATGAAAATGATGACTCTTCTCTTTCATATCTATTTGACTTTACCTCTTGGGATAGTGGAGATAGGCTTCTTGTAAAATGTTATTCAAAGTTGGCATGAAAGGAAATGAAATCAGTTATTAGCAAGTAAACTTTCATTGAAATGGTTAACCAAAGGATCTCTTAATATCTGGATTTATAGTTGTAAGCTCATTGCAATCTATCTCATTATGGACCAAACTCATACTTAATAAGACTATACCTAGATGAAAGGAAACCTTGCCATCTCTTATTCTTTCCAAATGATTTAGTCATGGAATAATTGATAAGGTAAAACACTATTGTTAAGACCATCTTTATCCAAAACTTTATTCATTACCTTCTCAATGCAATGCTTAAAATGAACTATTAATTTCAATCTAATACCTCTCCTATGGCTAGTAAATAAAATAAAGAGATCAATATGTTAAAACTTTAGTCTTATTATACATATGACATTCCCAGAATTTTATTAGAGCAATTAGCTCTCTGGATTTTGTATGAGGAAGGGAAATATTCTCTTACCACAGAGAATATTCCCCTTCCCCTCTTAACACAAGCATCTAATTAAGTTTGGTAGCCTAAACTACCTCTTACCATGTTAATACCCCACTAATTTATGATTGATTTTATTTTCAATTAAACTTTACTAATAAAATTTTTTCCCATAACTCCCCCCTTCCACTTGTTTGTGGGCCCCACTATAGTCCTTTCCTCTTCCCATACGTAGGTGCTAGAGGACTGACTTGGAAATGAAATATGTTTATTTCATGGTCAAATACTACCCCTTGCGTGAGTAGAGGGGCCCCCTTGAGAAGTGACACTCAACCCAAATTTTCATTGCCTTGTCTTCTCCTTAAATTCTATGCATAGCATGAGCTGACATGGCTTTAATATTCACTCAACTTGCAAGCTACCTCTTCCCCAAGTGCACCTAACTCTGACATTAGATTCTGGCACATTCCCTCTTGTCATAAAAAGTACCTTCCCCTTTGACCTCCGTACCCACTACTTGGGTTTCACCCTGGGAAGGCAGAGAACTTTATTCAATGCATGCTTTGACTTAAACTTAATCTATCCCCTTCTATCCCTTGGAAAGTGTGAAAATCCTCCATGGTGCAAGTGGGACCCACTTGATTCTTGCCTCCTAGTACTCTCCTTTGGGATGCGCCCCCCCTATGGGCTTGAGCCTTAGCTAGTAGGTAAGGAGGGGGAGATAGGCTAGGTGTATGAGGTGGCACCTAGATAGATTGTAGAATGGTTAGGTAGTAGTGGATTAGACTTTGGGGTTTTTTAAATTGTTTATTAGGATGCTATTAAATATATTAAAAAATTACTTATTGTCTTAGATGAATAGGTTTGTAGGGAGGATGTGATAGGTTAATAGGTTAGTTGGTTTTAGTGGTAGATTAGTAAGTTAATCTTTAAGATTAGGATTGTCCTTTATGACTAGAATATGATATTGAGTAGAATTTATTAAGTATATAGTGGTGGATTTAAGTACTTTTGAAATTAGATTGTTTATTATTATTTATTAATTTTATTTTGGTATTAACTTCATAAACTTAATTGTTGAGTAGCAGATTTATTGTTAATGTATTTAGATGTAAATTTTGTCAAATCAAAGTGTTATATCAATAGCATTGTATACTATTTATAATTGTTCATTTTCTGTTAGCTAATCAAGTGATTAGCAAGTCAAGGGGGTTGAGTGTTTCATATTAACCCACCTAGTCATTATTTGGTTATTATCTAATTAGGCCCTTGGGATTGATATGAATAGGTTGGTGAGTGAATTATTTGATCAATGGGTATAGAACTGAATTGGGGCTTAAAATGGGTTGTTAAGTTATAGTTAATGATGGTGTAATTAGATTTAGCTTTGATGTATTAATTGATTAAGTTAACGTTTTAATTTGATCATTTGGTAAATAGTGTAACAAGTGAAACAGGACCCGCAATAATAAGATTAGGAATTTAGTTAATGGGTGAAATGATACTTAAGATGATTGTCCTCTTTTATTATTAATTGAACCAATTAGCTAATAAAGGAAATGATTTAGTGTTAACATGTAGAATCAATAATTGAACTATTAGTTAGTAAGTAAATAGATTGGTGAGTTGCTTGATTGGGGTATAATCGGTGTATGACAATAACCATTTAAAAGATAATTATAGATTTTAGCCATTAAACTCTATAATTGGTAATCAATTCAATAGACTTATAGTTAGCGGTATTAATGTTCCGACCTAACTAAGAATGAATCAAATTATTAATTTAGTAGCTTTATCAGATATATGTTTATTTACACCCTATAGTGAAACTTCTTAACATGATTAATACCCTCGGAACGGTGAAAGCACCTAGAACATTTCACCTTTAAAAAAAAAAATTGTTACATTTTTGGTTGTTTATTTTTGGGCATGACAGTAGGGAACCCACAAATGGTGGTATGGTGTCAGATAAAAAAAAAGAATGCACATTTAAAATGAAAAATTGAACAAGCTATATGAACCCATTTGATATGTGGAGATTTTGAGCTTACCAATTAATCATGTATTCATCAACAGTTGCAACTCGACAGTCAAAGTTCTAGGCAGCTCAGTAAGAGTCTCAAGCTAAGACTAAGAGATGTCTTAGCTGGAGCTGAGTCACATATCTTAGTCACAACTTGAACCTTGCCGAGATAACTAAAAGGGATCCATAATTTATGGTGCATTGTCAAAGTTATAAAAACCCTCATCAAAAAGTGGTAAAACAAACAAGTTGAATTCATCCACAGTGAGCTCAAGATTTCAATGCTTACCAATTAAGTCAAGACAATACTATGGAGAAGGGTTCATAGATGAGTTGCAGCCTGGCGATAGCTTCATTATTTAAGCATGATTCATAGCCCGTGAGTTACCTATTTTCATGATTATTAGAGGCCAAGAAATGTGATGAAGCCTGAGTTGGTTAACTCACAGATTGTGAGTCATGATTCATAGTTTTTATTCAAAGTCATGAGGGTCGAGCTCATAGTAAAAACCCACAAGCTGAAACTCATGCATCAGTCTACTCTAGTGTAGTTTATAGTGGGTGCTAATTCCCAGTAGATTTTTTACCTATTTGGGTTTCCCCATAACCAAAATTGTGGTGTTGTGTTAAGTGTTATCTTATTTTTGTATGTTCTTAATGTTCTTCTGTACTTATTTGGATAAAGAATTGGATCTTGTAGATAACTGGTTCACCCCCCCTCTCAGTTATCTCTTGGGACTATTCCTAATAATTTGTATCAGAGCCAAGCACCTCAGAGAGAAATTTTAACAACTTGAGGTTGATCTGATGGAATTATTTAGAAAATAAAGTCCTAAGTTTGATGGAGAGAATTATCTAGACTGGAAGAACAAAATGATGACACATTTACAATGCATTGGTTTTGATATTTTTGAAGTGGCTACTAGAAAAGTTCAGATTCCTTCTTTATTAGATCTTGCAAAAGATGATGCAACTATTAAGCAAAAGGAATTGTTCACTCAAAATGCAAAGATACTACCTGAAGAGAACATCAGAGCCTACAATCAAAGGATTAATGAAGCAGTTGTAGGAATCAAGAATAATGGTGGAGAAATTTCAGAAGAAGACATAATGGATAAATTGATGACTACTTTGACACCATAATATGAGAGAAAGATAAACATCCTAGATGAGACTGTGTAGTTTTCAAAAGACTTCAAAAGAGAGAACTTAATCAGAAAGATTTCAGCGTTTGAGATATCAAGATTGAAGACAGAGCCTAAAATTGAAATAGCATTCAAAGCCTCAGTCCATGGTAAGAAATCTTTGAACACTTCTGGTAACTTTGATGATTATGATGATGATGATAAAGAACTAGATGATTTTATTGCTATGATTACTAAGAAAGAAAGAAAAGGAAAAGGAAAATATAAAGGTTAGTTACCATTCAAATGCTTTTCATGTAACAAGATCAATCATTTTGCATCTAAGTGTCCTACAAGAGTCAAGAGGATAAAAAATAACTACAAGCCTAAGTATACAAAAAAATGTTACTATGCTAAAGATGAAGTATCAGATGAAGATTCAATAGAAGATGAAATAGGATTCATTACAATTGAAGACATGGAATGAATGTTTGATGAGATGGATAAAGAAGATGAAAAGAAAGCACAAGAGCTAGCATTGATTTCACAAGAAGACATCGAGACTGGCTGGATCATTGACAACAGTTTTTCACATCACATGAAAAGAGATAAAGATAGATTTGTACATTTGGATAAGTACAGAGGTGGCATGGTTAGATTTGGGGACAAGACTCCTAAAACTATCATAGGTAGAGGAGTTATCACCTTGGATGGAAATAATAACATTGATGATGTTCTATATGTGGATGGTTTGCAGCATAATTTACTTAGTTTTGGATAGTTTCTTGGTAAAGGATATCAGTTGGAATTCAAAGAAAATAAGTGCATCATTAATAACAAAGAAGGAGTAATGATTGCATCAGGTTCAAAGACAAAAGGTAATGTTTTTTAGCTTAACTTAGAAGCAAGTTGTTTTGTTGCTAAAGTAGATGATAGTTGGTTATGGCACAAAAGACTATGTCACATCAATTTTGACAATATAGTAAAGATAAGCAATGTAAAGGCAGTAAGAGATCTCCCTAGTATTGAAAAACTAGTTGATACAATATGGAGGGAATGTATGATGGGAAGTCATGTGAGGAATTAATTCAGAAGCAAGCATAATTCAACAAAGAACAAATTGGATCTAGTGCATACAGACTTATGTGGACCAACTCAAACAAGATCATACTATGGTGAAAGGTACTTTATTTTTTTTATTGATGATTATTCTAGAATGATGTGGGTTTCATTCTTAAAAGATAAATCTGTAGCATTTGAGAAGTTCAAGATATTTGAAGCTAAAGTTGAAAATGAGTCTGGATTAAAGATTAAATGTATGAGATCGGATAGAGGAGGAAAATTCACATTTGAAAAATTTTATGAGTATTGTAAAGAACATGGGATAAAGAGATAGCTAAGTGAAGCTAGAACCCCTCGGTAGAATGGAATTGCAAAAAGGAGAAATGGGATCATACTTGACACAACATGCACTATCATGATTGAAGGAAAAGTTGCACTCACCTATTGGAGAGATGCAGTCAATACTCCAATCTATACTATCAATAGAATTCAATTAAGACTAGGCATAGACAATACACCTTATGAGCTATGGTTTGGGAATGTACCTATAGTAAAATACTTTAGAATCTTTGGAAGCAAGTGCTACATCAAGAGAGATGAAGCTATTGGCAAGTTTGATGCAAGAAGTGATGAAGGTATTTTTCTTCCTTACTCTACTATAAGCAAAGCTTATAGATGTTTTAACTTAAGATTGAAGAAGATCATTGAAAGTTATCATGTAAAGATTGATGAAAATTTTATGATTCAAGAAAGATATCATGATTATGCACCTATGATTGAAGAAGAACCTAGACCTACCAGTAGAGAAGTAGTTGTTGAAGAAATGTTTGACAACATTGATGTATTATTCAATGACCCTGAAACAAGTGAGGAAGAATCATAGAAGATAGATGAGATAGTCACACCTAATGTTCCAAAATTCACATCTAGATACCATTCAAAAGATGATATCATTGGAGATCAGAATAAAAAATTCATGAAAATATCAAAAGCAAAAAGTTCAAAAGTTGATGAAGCGGTATGTTTACTTTCACAAATTGAACCCTTAAGTGTTGAAGATGCATGTAATGATTCAGATTGGCATGAAGCAATGAAAGAAGAGCTAGATTAGATAGTTAAGAATGATACATGGGAATTGGTCCCTCAACCTAATGACAAGAATGTGATTGGAACCAAGTGGATCTTCAAAAAGAAGATGAATGAATATGGTACAATAGTAAGGAATAAAGAAAGACTAGTTTGTAAAGGATATGTACAAAGAGAAGGAATTGATTATTCTGATACATTTTCCCCTATAAGAAAATTGGAATCCATAAAATTATTTCTAGCCTATACCACATTCAAATACTTTAAGGTATATCAGATGGATGTCAAGTCAACATTCTTGAATGGAGAGTTGAAGGAAGACGTATACATAGAGAATCCTGAAGGATTTACTTTATCAGACAAACCTGATATGGTATGCAGACTAAAGAAAGCCCTCTATGGACTTAAACAAGCCCCTAGAGCATGGTATGAAAGACTAGATGGTTTCTTGACAAAGATTGGATTCAAGAAAGGAGTAGCAGATTACAAATTATTCATAAGAGAGACACCTGAAGGACTACTACTAGTTTCTATTTTTGTTGATGACATTATTTTTGGAGGTAATGACAAGATTAGTGCAGAATTTTCTAAAGAGATGCTGAGTGAATTTGAAATGAGCATGATTGGACCTATCAAGTACTTTTGGGATTGAATGTGCAATAAACAGATAAAGGTATTTTCATTAATTAGTTTAAGTATATGAAAGAGATATTGAAGAAGTTCAAAATGGATGATTGCAAGCCGGTAAGTACCCCTATGATAACTGGAAGAAAGATTTCAAAGGAAAATGATTCTACAGTAGTGGACAAGACACTATATAAGTCTATGATTGGTAAACTCATATATCTTACTCAATCTAGACTAGATATTTCTAATGCAATTGGTATTGTAGGAAGACTTGCAAAAAAACCTAAACAAAGTCATCTTATGGTAGTAAATAGGATATTTAGATATTTCAAAGGAACTATATACTACCTTTTATGGTATTCTAATTCAGAGAATGTAAAACTTAATGTATATACAAATGTAGAATGAGCACGTTGCATTGATGATAGGAAGAGCACCTCAGGAGGAGTAGTATTTCTTGGAGATAGACTTATTACTTGGAAAAGAAAGATGAAAAATTGTATTTCTCATTCCACAGAAAAAGTAGAATATGTGGCAGTAGCATTAAATTGTTCTACAATTGTATGGATCAAGCACATGATAAAACATTTTGGAATCAAGATTGATTACCATATTGTTAATTATTATGACAACACTAGAAATATCAATATGTCAAAGAACCCTATGATGCATGCAAAGACAAAACACATTGAGTAAAATATCACTTCCTAAGAGAGAAAGTTGCAGACAAAGAATTACAATTGGATTATGTGAGCATAAAATAATAGCTAGAAGACATTGTTTACAAAGCCTTTACCGAAGGATACATTTGAGTATCTCAGGGAGAAGCTAAGAGTAATCTTATTCCCTGGATCTGATTAGAGTTTGCAATAGTGCATCAGTCCTTAGTGACTGATGAATGGTTGACTACTCTACTTCAGGAGTAGTACCTATGCTTATTTCTTTTTGGCACCCTTTTCCATTGATGTCAAAGGGGGAGTATTTATCTAGTTAGTCATGAAAAACAAGAAAGAGGAGTATGAAGTAAGGTGGAACTATACAATAAGAAGATACAATAGTTGGAGAGTTCATCCTTGGGGGAGTTTTTGTTGGGAAAATGGAAAATGTTATAATATAATTGTACATTTGGATTGGTGGTGTTTTTCATTCCATATGTTGCCATCAATGCCAAAGGGGGAGATTGTTGGAGATTTTCCAACAAGCTAGTGTTGACTATATGTTTTTCATTGATGACAACATATGGTAAGCAGTGTGCATTGAAGTCTTATGTATAGAGCCTTCAACATATGTTGCCTAGATATGTTATCAGCATGATATCATAGGTGCAAAGGTTGATTCTGAGTAAAGATAGTTGTGTAGTTGTTTGTATCAGTAGTGTTCCTGACAATGTTGCAGACAAAGTTCTGTATGTGATTATCAATATAGTTATGAGGGAGCCTTGCACATTTATATTTATGTTGAAGATATGTTTAGGATGCTATGTTCATGAATGCAAAGTTAGTTGTGCAGTTGAAGTTGAGTAATGATGTTTTCATCTGTCAGTTACAATTTCCTGAGATTATCTGATGGAGTCGATAGTATTTATATTGTTTTAGCAGTTGTGCCTATCATTTTGATATGCGTGTTTGGTTTCATGTTTGATGATGAGTTAAGAATGTTTCATTAAAAGCACATAACATATTTCAGCTTGAGAATAAAGTTTTAGTTAATTTGGCGGAGCCGAAAGTGTGAAGTGACGCGTCTATTCATATTGAGTTGCGTGGTCCTATTTGTGTTGGTTGCTTTGGTGTAGCCATTGGAGATGTTATTAGAGAGTTATATTGTTTCTCTTTTATGATTTCAAGAAGGTTCTAATAGGTTGACATGATTATATCATTTGGAGAAAGATACTTATAGCCAGTTAGTTGTGATTGCTAAGTGTGATTGAGAGAATAGAGAAGAAGATGCAAATGTACTAAGATAGTCAATAATTAGCTAGATATCTATGTGAAGAAGAGAAGAGTGTGTGATATTGGTTGGAACTGATCAAGATGGCAAGTCTAATTTGCAGCTCATCAAATCCATATATAGTGTGTATCTATTATGCACAAGGTTGCAGCCTTCACCATTTGAGCAGTTAGCTCTTGGACAGTGAGTCCTCACCCCTAATAGGGTTATTTGTAAAAGACTCCTAATAGGGTCTGACCCTTGACCAGGTCATTGTACTTCATGCATTGTAAATATCAACTCCTAATGGGGTTGTAAGATCTTATAACATGGATAATTATACTCTAGTGCAGTTTATAGTGGGTGATAGTTCCCACCAATTTTTTTACCTATTTGGGTTTCCCCATTACCAAAATTGTTGTGTTATATTAAGTGTCATCTTATTGTGTATGTATTTAATAATATTTTGTACTTAATTGGATAAAGAATTGAATCTTCTAGATAACTGATTCACCCCCCCTTCCCCCCCTCTTAGTTATCTCTTGGGACTAGTCCTAACATTGTTGTCCTAAAGGTTGTTTTCCAATCATCCCCTTCCTTAATCTGGATTTGATGATATCCACTTTTTAGATCCAACTTTGTGAAGTATTTATCCCCACCAAGATAATCCATTAGGTCCTCAATCCTAGGGATTAGAAACCTATATCTTATTGTTATTCTATTTTTAGCTCTATAATTTGTGCATAACCTCCATTTACCTCCTTTTTTTATGCTAACACCACTAGCACTGCATAGGGACTTATGCTCTTCTTAATAATCCATTGATCCAATAACTCTCACACTTGTCTATCTATCTCCTTATTATTGTTAGCGGTCATTTTGTAGGCTTTCTTATTGGGAAATAATGCACCTAGAATGAAGTCAATTTCATGACTTATTGATCTTTGTGGTGGAAAGACTGTAGGTGATCCATCACTCACAATGTCCTTAAACTTCTCCAAAAGTTGTTGTATCTCCTTCGGTAAAGGTGTTGGTTCTTCTAGCTTTTCTTCCTTGGGATTCTTCATGATACCATAACACTCTTCAACTTCTCTTTTTAGATCTTGTAGGAATTATTTTACCCCAGCTACCAACACATTAGGACTGGCCTTCACTCCTTCCTCCACTAGAGACCGGATTTTGTATGTCATTCCATCCTTTTGAGAAGAATAGGAGTTCTTATCCCCATTATGCATGGCTTTCCTATCAAACTACCATGGTCCTCCCAATAGAATATGAAAAGAATCCATAGGAAGGAAATCTCAAATAATCTTGTCATGGTATCCCCTAATTGCAAACTCAATCCAAGCTTGTTCATTCACTAGGACATGTTGTCATTTGTTCAACCATGTCACCCTATAAGGATGGTCATGAGGTATCTTAGTCACTCCAATTTTGTTCACCACTTCCTTAGAGATTATATTATATGTTGACCCAAAGTCAATGATCACCTTTCATACTTTTCCAAGGATCTTGCACCTTACCTTGAAAAGGGATCTTCTCTACTTGGGCTCTTCTCTAAGTGGTTCTTTGATCAATACTCACCTTATCATCAGATTATCCCCACTCTCTAAATCAAGATTAACCTCAGGAGATTTGACACACTAGTGTCTTCTTGCACATAACTCACCCTTATTTCAAATTGAGAAGAAGTTTCTTTGTCAGGGAAGCTATAGACAAGATGCCCAAATTGATGATAGTTATAGTACTTCATGTTTGCAAAAGAGGAACCTCTGCTAGAACCTCCAAATCTTCCTCTACCACTACTGCTAGGACCTCATCTTCTATTGGGATTACCTCTTCCACTAGATTCATTACTTTTCTCTACCAGCCTTGACTCCCCTTGTGTTCTAGAGTCACTTCCTCTACCACCATAATTTCCTCTATGACCTCTAAAGTCTCTACCCCTTCCTCTACCTTTACTGGTGGCTTCATGTTTTTTCTTTCTCTTTTCTTCAATCTTAAGAGCCAATCAATAGAAATTTTCACTATGGTTGGTGTCAAAAAGCTTATCTCCTCTTGCATACTCTATCTTAGTCCATTTAGATAATGAGCCACCTCTATTCTTACATCCTCTATCACCTTGGATCTTAAGCATAATTTATAGAATTATTCAATATAGGTGCTTACATCTGATTATCTTTGTCTCAAATTTTTTCTATTCTTATGGAGTTGGATTTCATAATCTTCATGGATATAGGTTTCTTTAACCTTAGCCACCATACCCTTCCAATTAGAAATTGGGTTCTTTCCTTCCTTTTGCCTATCATCTTGTATAAATTTCTAAAATGTGAGGGAAGTTCTTCTCAACCTAGTCTTTTACACCTTCACATTTTGTGCTTCAGTCACACTCTCACACTCAAAATTATTTTCTAACCCTTCTATCTGTTAGGAATAGTCCCAAGAGATAACTGAGAGGGGAGTTGAATCATTTATCTGCAAGATTCAATTCTTTATCCAATTAAGTATAGAATAACATTAAGCACATACACAATAAGATAACACTTAACACAACACCATATTTTTGGTTATGGGGAAACCCAAATAGGTAAAAACCCCAGTGGGAATTAGCACCCACTATAAATTGTAGTAGAGTATAATGATCCATGTTAGAAGATCTTACAACCTTGTTACGAGTTGATCTTTACAATGCAAGAAGTAAAGTGACTTGGTCAAAGGTTAGACCCCATTAGGATTATTTTATGAATAACCCTATTTGGGGTGATGACACACTATCTGAGAGAACACTGCTCAAATGGTGAAGGCTGCAAAATTCTACACAACATATACACACTATATTTGGATCTTGGTGAACTGTGAATTAGACCTGCTTGTTGGGAAGTTGACTTTACATGGTATATATTAATAAGTATTATGTTTTCATTATGGAAACAAATTCATATGAAGGTTTTTAGTCAGTGCACTAACTTGGAAGATCAAATTTTGGCTAAGTATGAAAGACAGAACAAACAGAGAAGCACCTGATGATCAGAGCATCGACGCATGTGTGTATGATCAAGTTTTGGTATGTGCACTTGGATATAAGTTTTTGAGTATGGTACTATGCTAATTCTAATAATTCATGGTCAAATATGATAGGATGAAGAATTTACAACAAGTTTAAGTGACACAGTCAGTAAGCGGTAGAACAGAATAGAGCATAGAGCTAATAGATAGTATTTTGATTAGCGTATATTATTTATTTTTTTAAAGGCTATGCGCCTATTGTAATTATGTTACAAAAATGTTAATATCATTTTATGTAAACATTCTTGATCTAATTAACTTGGAAGCATTCTATGTATTAAGTTATAGGCTGACCTAGTAGTTAGTTTTGGTTGCATCTATTTAGCATATATATATGTGACATGCGCTTTTGTATTTGAAGAAGAATGAAATAGAGAGAAGAGAAGAAGTATACAAAGTATGTATTAGAGAAGTAATAATGATATAGAGCTTTACAAGAGGTTAACGCATTAGCACACAAAAGGAACTGATCAGACAGTAGTGTCAAAACAACAGTTCACCTTGCACATATAGTGTGTATCTAATAACTAGGAGGTTGTAGCCTTCTTCATTAAGCAGTGAGCTTTGGTAGTGAGCCATCCACCCCTAAAAATGTTTGTTACTTATATAATCTTAACTGATTCATTGTACTAAGCATTGTAATGACTTCTCCTAACATGGAAAAGGAACATTAATAGGTTCATAATATGAAGGACAATTATTCATGGGTATTAATTCCCACCGGGGTTTTCCTCTGGCCAAGGTTTCCCCATAAACATATCTTTTTTTATGTTTTATGGTTGAATACTTCATTTTCTTTACTATTAATTTCAGTATCTAAGTAATTGATTTAAGTTTTAAGAATCAGAGATTAATTATAGAACACTAATTCACCCCCCTCTCAGTGTTCCCATTCCTAACAATTGGTATCAGAGCCTTGGTCCTCTAAGATAAGTTTAACCACTTGAAGAGATCATATATATAGCTGAAGTGAAACATCTAAAGAATAATCTTGAAGTATCTCTTGAAGATCTTGACTGAGCTGAAAAATAAATTGAAGAACTAAAATTGAAGTTCAGTGGTTCACAAGTATTCATCAAGAAACTGAGAAAAGATTTGAAAGATTATTCAACAAATGATTTGGGAAAAATGGTCAAAAATATGAATGAAGAGAACATGTCTCTAAAGGATCAGATTAAAGAATTGGATGAAAATTTAACTAACAATCAGGAAGTCTATGAAGAACAGATCGAATAAACAAACAATTGGATGAAGAACTTATGCAAGAAAATATAAAAATCTTGGAGTTAGAAAATATCAAGAAAAAGATCAAATCTGAATTGACAAAAGCAAAGAACCATATTGACAAATTGCACACAAGTACTGATCTATTAGATTCTCATTTATATGCACAAAGGATAAAAGGAGATTCCAGTGGTATTGGATACTAGTTTAGATTGATGCAATGCAAGAAAGAATGAAAGCACCTGAAGAATCAAGAGAAGCCAAGAAGATTGAAAATCATAATGAAGATAAAGAAGAACCATCTAAAGATGAACACAAGCTAGTAAACATAACTTTTTATGCCTATAACAAGAATGCACATATAGCAAGAGATTGTAATGAGGTAATATCTTTCAATGGTTATTACTATTCATGAAACAAATTTGGTCATAGTGCTATGAATTGTAGATCAAATCAAATAAGTTAGACATAGCACAATCAAAGATATCAAAGTGTTAGAAGTCCTCTAAACATTGCATGTTAGATATGCAATTACAATGGTCACACCACTAGAAAATGTAGTATGGTAACTCACATCAATGCGTTGAGGAATACAAGGCCTCCAATCATTAGTCACTCTTGTAACAAGGTTGGACACATCTCAAAGACAAGAAAGACCTAATAAGTCTCAAGGATCAATATTGGATGAATCTGGAGAAGTAAAGTTTGTAGAAGCTACAAAAGATGCGAGCAATATTTAGATGGAAGTAAAGAAAGATATTGTTAGTGCCATAGTAGTTGATACATCCTTAGTGGATGCACCTTCTACTTCTGGATAAATGACCCTCATAGTCATAGGGGGAGCTAGATAAGCTCTAAACCCCTACACAGCTGGTATACTCACCCTCAGTGTATGTGCCTTTGGTTTTAGATGTTTGGATACTAGTTGATGTAGTATGCAAGATCACACAACCTAATTGTTAATAGGAGCAAAGATTGGAATTCACTGTTACAATGCATGTTATGGCGGCAAGCATTAATTATAGAAAATTGATTTATTAGTCACCAGATATCTATTATCCTCACTTTTTCATTTGATATCAAGACCTTGGAGAACACAAGAGATTAAAGTAGTAAGTGTTGAAAGATTGAAGTTGTTTTCATCAGTAGATTAAAGGAGTTAAGCTATTGCAAGACCCTTGTTCAGACGTGACATTTCATAAACCCTTTGGAACCCTAATTAAGGATTGAATGAAGTAATTAATGGCCACTCTAGTAGTATTTGATGTCACAGAGTGATAGAGATATGTATTCAAGAAGAATCCATTTAAGTTAGTCCTAGATGACCTAGAAGGATCATTTTATAGAACTTTGATGGGAGCTATGCATGTTGAAGACATTCATGCTTACATCTATTGTAAGAAGGAACTTGTAGGAGTAGACAAGATGAGGTCACACATAGAAACAATGGTTAATCTAGACATGACATTCAAGGATGAATTCACACACTTCTCAAACAACCCTATCATTAAGTATGCAATTGCGTATGAATTCTATGAATCAGAATGGATCAAGATATTGCTTAGCATAATTCATGATGACTTGTTTTGGATTGGAGAATTCCCTGTTCACATAAATACTGATCTCTTTCATGAGATGACCAGACTTCCTAAGACTGACACCATTCTTCCTACTGGTAAAGATGTCAGAAAACAAGTTGAGAAGGCTTGTAAGTTTAGGAGCGATAAGCACAACATGACAATTGAGACCATAGGGGAGAAGGATATCAAACTCATGGCTATGATCCTTGGATACAAGTTTTAGCATGCTAATAGAGTGATCATTGTATCCGCGACTACTATTTTGGCAGCTATAAAGATTGTAAAAGAAAATGGAGAGTTTAACCTATGTGAGATCTTGCACACATAGTTGTTAGACAATATAAGATCCATAAAACATGATAAGAGAAAAATATTCATATTTGGTTCTCTAATCATTTACATGTATTTTCATATAGTTGGTAAGGTCCCTGATCTTTGTCTTGATAAGAGCCTACCTACATTGCCTCAAATCTCATTCAAGGAAACATCAGAGAGCACCCTAAAGGATTACATGGAATTAGAGATTATGACATTCAGAATCAAGATGCAGAGAAGGTACATGATACTTGAGAATATTGTAGAGAAATATAAAGATGTTATATGCTTCATGGTAGAAATAGACATTACATGCATGGAAGTAGTTGAGCCTAGAAAAAAGTGGATTCATCCACTTGGATATGAAGTATAGGAACACATTTTGGAAGCTTATGCACAAATCCTCCTATCAGCACCTAAGGATCCCAATGAACCTAGATGGGGAACTTATGAAGAGAAGACAAGACAAGTAGACTCCATCTTATAAAGTGCTGCGACAAAGAGAAAAGCATCAAGAATTACCTCAAACATTATTAAAATTAATGGTGTTACCCAAGAAAACTTGGATAAAGCAAGGGAAGCTAAGATTACAATTCAACTTAAGAGTGCACCCTCATCTACTGAAGATAAAATAGAAAAATCAGATGATCCTAAGCAAATGAAGAAAAAGACAGAAGAAAACATCTCCGTGCCCACAAGTACAATTGATCTAGAGTCCACTCCATCTCCTGAGCTGAGAAAAATGTCTAAAAGGAAGAAGTAGACTGACACAAGCCATCAATCCTCAAGGTCAACAATAAGCAAAGGAAAAATCACTCAAGCACCTCCTGAGGTAGGATTCAGACCGAATCTAGAAGTGTTGAGAACTAGAGTAGTTGATGAAGGAAGGATAGATCAAATAGAAAAGTTCTATGATACATATCATGAGATTGATAAATCAGAAATCCATTCTATGATTATCAATCACATGATCAAGTTCAAAAAGTCTGTATTGGAACTTAAGATAATTATTCCTGATCAAGTATGGAGTATACTTGACTCTCTAAAAAGATAATCTATTGAAGAGGATTTGAGGATAAGTGAAATGACATTGGATGACAACCTCCTAATTTGTTCATTTAAAGAGAAAACATTGTTGTTGGATTTGGTAAAACCTCATCTAAGAACTAAACTCATAACTTTGTAAATAATGAATAAGGATTATGAGTTGGTTGTGAAGGAAACAAAGAAGGCATTTGAATAATTATCCTTGGATAGACACATGTATCCACCCTCTGCACCTGCAACCCAAGTTCCCTCTAAGAAGGCAAAAGAATATGAGATCCCTGATGCACCTATGATAGGTCCATAGGATTCTATGCCCACACTGATAGAACCTACTCAAGCATTGGAGACAAAAGATGACACTATTATGATTGACAATGTTGAAATATCCATGGAGGAAATAGATAAGGATCTAGACAAATTTGAAGAAGCCTTTGTGAGCACTAAGGAAGTTGAGATTGTATGCGGTGAAGAATCACCTAAGCAACAAGAAGAAATAAAAATTGAAGACTTACCAGAACAAGAAGAAGAGAAGGAAGATGAACCTAAAGAAGAGCCTTTTGTTGAGATCCAAGTGAAGGTGAAGAGTGAATTCATGGATGTAAGTCTAAGTACACTTCTTACTTGTAATACCCTCTCCTATGGTGATACTTTGACTTCTTGATTTGGACATTCTATTATGATGGTTAGAACTATACATTTACATTTATGCCTTGTGGATGATGATATGTTTATCAAATGACTGATATGCTCATTTATGGTTATCATTTATATGTTCATGAAATTAGAAAAAATCATCTATCTTGATATCTTTTATGGAGCTAACCCAAGGATTTGAATCTAACAATTATCATGATGTTTTATGTTTCATGGATATGTGTTTGATGTGTTTTCATGACTCAGGATGAAGTCGTAGTTGCTCACTTAGTTGAGGTCCACACGATGTATCGATCCCGGTCATCTGTTTGCATATGTCTGATTTGTATGTATATCCATATGTATATATGTATCTCTTCTTGGTGATACAAGATTGCAGGTACCGGGTATTGTCTCTACCTAGCTTCACAGGTCTGAGAGATCCCTCAAAATCCTTGATCATTATTGTTGTTATGGAGATATCACCAAGTTCCATGGGAAGGAACTCTACCTCTGACCCTTTTATCCTTAGGTGGGGGGAATTCCTGAGTCAGTTCCTAGTGTCGATGAAGCATTTTGGTTTGTTGGATTATTGCTTTCATGTCTGAAAGGTTTATGTTTTGATGAGGATGAGGTGTGAATAAGGAAGCTCTTATTTTATGTTAGTCAATATATACATAAGTAGATACATACATATATATGTAGATCATGATTATATTTTGTGGATATAAATTAGTAGTGGATTTAACTTATAATGTATTTGGTTTAAATAATAATAGTCATAATATTTAATTATTTGTAATATTAATAATATTGTGACTTGCTTCGTATTTGGCTTAAATAATAATGGTCATAATATTTAATTATTGTAATGTTAATAATAATGTGGCTTGCTTATGGTATATGTACACATAGGCATATGGGTGCACACATATGCCTATGAATACAATAATAAATATATATTATTATATAATAAATTAATTAAATTGTGTGAAGAAAATTATTATTTTTAGATAATAATAAATCTATGTTATTTTCATTTAATGGAGATGTGTTTGGTAAATTCTTTCTACTATGGTTATGTAACTTAGTACATTATTTCTAAAAATAATATTATCTATTTTTCTACCCTTAAGTTTAGGAGACATAGATTTATAATTTTAGTAAATAATATTTATTTATCCCTTTATAGGAATGGTTCTGCAAACCGTATTATTAATGAATAACTGGTGGATAGTTGCATCAGTTGGAATACCTGTGCAACTACTCCCCAAGCTATTTACGGGAGAGATTTTCCTGTGTGTGGGGGGTTGGCATATGAAATTTTAATTTGAGGAGAGGATTTATCTTTGATAAAATATTGCTATAGTTTAGAGAAGAGAGAATTGATTTTTCTCTGAGAGGATGTGAATGAGATTGCTTCCGGAAGAGGTTGGAGATTGCTTGTAGGAGGAATTTGAAGGAGTGCTTGGAGTAGGTTGGAAATCTTGAATCTTTTGCTCTCCAATGATTTCTCTTCACAAAACTCTAGGTAGGCTCTATCCAGGAGATAATCCTTCTTGAGTGTTTGTTGCTTGATTGTATTTCCATTTTGTTCTTGTTGCTTACTGTGAGCCTGCAATTTAAAAGAGGATTATTCTATTATAACATGGTTGTACTCTTATATAAAATAGTCTCAGGGGAAGGGATAGTTATGATATATTATTGCATAAACTATTGTGCTTCCTCTTGTGGGAGTGTGTTGCCATGTATTTCTGAGATCCTATATTGAATAGTTACTGACTGAATTAATGTAGGATCCAATGTAGATTTGTGATTATGTTTATGTGTCTTGTCTTTTGTGTGGTAGGAGATAGTTTTAAATAAAGGATGCTTAAATATGCATTGGTTGTTCACTTGTTTGTATAATCTAAATAGTGCTTCCAGAATTTAGAACTATTATTCCAACCTTATTGGTCCATATTTGTTGTAGTACCACCTTTCTTCGTCGAGATGCAGGGCATCATTTTATTGTGTAGTTTTCTATTATTTGGTAGTTCCTGTCATTCTGTAAATAATTACATGAATTTATGAATGAAATGTGCAGTCCTTATTAGCAGAATGAAATGCGTAGGTTGATTTGATCCCAATTATTTTTTTCCCATGTTCAGATTAGGGTTTTCTATCATTATTAATTATTCTCAAGTTGTATTTAGTCCTGAGTTCAATTTAGTATTATTAAGTTTTTTTTATACAAGTATAACATGTATTTAATTCTCTGTCATAAAATAATATGTGCAAGTTTTTCTATCATTAAACAATATGCATAGGTTTTATGTCATAAAACAAAATGCATGGGGTAGGGTTAGGTAGGAATATTTATACAATTATAACATAGTATAACATTTAGATTATTTAATATTTATACAAGTATAATATTGAACTATGATTTCTTATACTTTAAATTATACTTGTATAAAGAAATTAGGTACATTTTAGGATGTTTGAGATAGGTTTCAACTTCATAGGAGATAAGATGCAACTTCTAGATTTGACATTTTTCAAAAAATGAGACAGTTAAATTTCAGGCACGAGAGGTTTTATGGAGCATTGTGTTTTGGTATATGGAATTTTGTGTAAACTTAATATATGTTCATCACTTGTTTGGTGGAGGTTATATAATGTATTTAGATGCTTTAATAGGGTTAGGATTTGTGTAGGAAGTAGGATTAGGGTTTAGGATTGTCTAGGAGGACCAGGACCATTCTAGGCCTCCCTAAACGTTCCTAATGTTCCTAAACATCCCTAAACTCTCCTATTATTTTTTGTTCTTTGATGTAAGCTCTCAAAAGTGTTTACAATGTGTTTTATTTCATGTATGATGTGTATGTGATGTGTGGGTAGAAAACCTAAGAACACTAAGTGAGTGGCTCTCAGTGTGGGGCCAGGGCCCTAAGTGGCTAGCACCAGGATAACTGACATAAAAGTTATTTTAACAAGTGATTATTTAATTAAAACCTATGGGAATGGGTTCAAACACTAAAAAGATTAATATATGCCTCGCCCATGCCATTAGTGCTAGTAAAGGTTATGGATGGGAGTGGGAGAAGGTGCCTATGTGTAGGTATGATCGAATGACACTTATCTGTATGAAAGGCATTCGGTTCCGCATGTACCTACTTGGGGGTTGGGGCCCGAAGTGGCTAGTACTAGGAAAAACCAAGGGGTTAGGGATATGTGATGACACTCACTTAGGTTGTTGCTTAGAGTTTCTACCAAGACTTAGAACCTTTGGGAAAAGATTTATACTTTGATCTTCTTTTCATTTTCTATTTGGGAAAGGTTACCCAACCCGAGGTATGGCCTAGATATCCCTTCTTTGTGGACCTTGGTGTTTATCTCCTAGCATGGGGGAGTGGGCCTTTTGGTATCCATGTGGTTGGGTGGTAAATCTTTTTATCGAGGTACCTTTTTTGCAGATGCAGTACTTAAGGATTCATGCTTGCATAGTGTTCCAATTTTGAAGAATGAAGACTTGTATTTATCTTTCATGATGTAAAATTATTGTTACCTCAAAAGGGGAGATGAGTGTAATGTAATCATTAATGTATTTCAAAATGATTTATTTGGAATGGGTAGACTTAGGAAAAAGGAAAAGGGAAAGCTTGAACTTTATGTATATGATGTATGTTGAAAAAGAAAAGGATTTTTTAACATTCCAAGTAAAGAAGTATGTTTCTCATTATTGATTAGGTGAAAAGCTATTGAAAAACAAATGTAATATTTTCAAAGTATCAAATTTTTAGATGATTCTTTATATGATAGTAATGCATTAAATGTTATATTGTTCATAAAGGATACTTAGGAAAATAGATGGATTTAAATGGCAAATTGAAATGAAAGTACTTTGTATTTCTTTATAAAGAATCTACAAATGTTTTGATGTAGTTTTCTTAAGAAGTAAATCAAGTTTCTAGTAAACTAAATAGACTTAAATGAATTGTGAATTAAATAAGAAGGGAACCTTGGAGGACTCTAAGTTAATTTATGGGTTGTTTATATAATTCTTTTAAAAATTCAAAAAATTTCATAAATCATTACTTAGGTTTTCTTTTACAAAGAGAATCTTTGTTCTCTTCCCTGGTTCCCTTGCATGGCATGACATTACTCCCACGTCATCTATTTCATTGTTGTCAACTTTGACTCCTGATACAACCAGTTTAGACTCATGGGGACAAGAAGATCTAATGAAGATAAGTGTATTAGCTATGGAGAAAGAGAAATAAAAATAAGTAATGAGAACTCCTTTATTTGTTGAATTAGTCATCATATTGAACAATTTAATGCCTAAGGATAAGAAGGTGACTAGTGTTCATTCAATGGATGATGTCAGCACCACCTTGTCAAGCTTCAAAGAAAATTTCTCAAGTCTAGAAGAATCAACATCAAAGATTGCAGAAGATAAATATGTCAAGAAAAGGTTGAATGAATTGATAGGCAATTTCTCACTTGACCTTAATTCACTTAAGATTTTTCAAGGAATGCTAAAAGAGTTAGCAAAAAAAGGAAGGAAGATAGTTGTTGATTGCATGAACAAAGATAAACTCACCTTAGACCTATCTAAAAAGATTCAGGAAGCAGAATCTATGATGGTTGTAGTAAGAAAATTAGTGGAAGATCCATCTCAAGACATTAAAATGTGCAACAATGTCTATCAAGGACAGTTGGATAAAATTGAGAAGGCATAAAAAGAAATGACAAAAATAAGGGCTAGACAAGCACATCTAAGACATGCACTAGTGCCTTCACTAGATGTTCTGAATTAGAACATTAAACAGATAGATGCCACAATTGTAACATATGATCAAGGTCCTTGCATAGATCTTGAAAAGATGGAGAAGCTAACATATGAATTATGCACCTATCTTCAGATAGTTGATGCACTCAAGGTTTTTTGGCAGCAAGAAATCAAAAGCCTTCAGATTGTATACCCAGATGTACTTTCTATGTAAGTACTTGAAGTTTTCCTTTTTGAGAACCTTTGTCATTAATTTCAAAGTGGGAGTAGTGTATATGGTATAAAGGGGAGATAGTAAATGAGATAGTAGTGTATAGAGAAGAAGAAGATGATGTACAGTTTGTTAGAAAGTTCTTTGTATAAGTTAAGTTTAGCAACTTTTCCACATTCCTTTGTTGCCATTAATAAAAAATGGGAGGATTGTTGGAAAGTTGACTTTAATTAGTATATATTACTAATTCTTATGTTTTCATTATGGAAAAAAATTCATATGAAGGTTTGTAGTTAGCGCACTAACTTGGAAGATCAGAATTTGGCTGTATGAAAGATAGAACAGATAGAGAAGCACCTGATGATCAGAGCATCGGCACACATGTGTATGATCAAGTTTTGGTATGCACACTTGGATATAATTTTTTGAGTATAGTCCTATGCTAAGTCTAAGAACGCATGGTCAGATATGACAGCATGAAGAAGTTACAACAAGTCTAACTGACACAGTCAGTAAGCGGCAAAACATAAAAGAGCATGGAGCCGATAGATAGTATTTTCATTAGCGTATATTATTTTGTTTTGTAAAATCTATGTGTTGATACCGAGAATTTCTATGCCTAAAAAATCAAGACAACAGGGAAGTATACTATATATCTATGATACTTTATAAATTTCCTTTGATAAAAATAAAAATAAGTGAAAATGCATCCTATGTTTGTCTTTTACTATGATGATTGATTTATTAATTTCATTTTATTTTAATCATTTGAAATAAAGAGTAGCTTATTTTAAAATAAAGTGAATGAATATTAAAGAGGTAGAGCAAAAAGGCGGCAATCGAGAGTTGAACACTCGACCTCTCAAGCCGGCCTTTTGTTCTACCTATCTACCCTCCTACCCCCTAACCAATTGTCCTATGTTGTTCCTTGAGAATTTGGGTAGTAATTATGGTATAAATTTTAGAGTTTTTATTTCCCTTTTAATAATTTGAAAATAATTATTAGAATATTGAAGTTTTTTGTACATGATATTTTTTAAAAGGGATTTTGTAGTTTACGTGATTTGTTTTTTTTTTACTAGTGTGATTTACTTTAATAAAAATTAGTTCCTAATTTACCTAAAGTGAAAAGTGTATTAATTTAAATTCACATCAAAAGGATTACTATGTTTTAGGATTTGAAACATTATTAATTGATGTTGATTTTTAGTTTTCAAATTCTTAAATATAATCTTGAAATCTTACTATAATTTTATTTTTAATTCCAAAATTAAACTCATATGATAAAATGAGTTTAATTGATTATATGTTACTATATGTGATTTATTTGTAACTTTTCACTTTAGGAATAATAATTAATTGATTTGAAGTATATTCTTTATTTTATTTTTTCCTTCATTTCAAGTTTGTGTTTTATAAAATGATTATAAAATTGTTTTTATTTGTAACATTTGAGTTATTACTTTACAAACAAAATTAACACTTTATTTATGTGAATCCTTTTTTTAAATTTTTTTTAAGGTGATTATTCCCCTATTTCAAAAAAAAGGTTATGAAACCTTTTTAGCCTAATATTTTAGGTTATGTATTATTAATGTAATGTTTATGTTTGATAAACAATAGTAAGCAACTCATGACTAATTATTTAAATTCTATGAGTAATTTTATTATCCAAATACTTGTGTAATTATATCATGAGTTTATATTTATTTGATATATATTATTAATTAATGACTAAAATCATTTGTATTTAATTGATAGTTTAATGAAATGATTTTAATTTTCAAATTTTATTGAATGAATATTTAACTTTAAATAATTGTGTGCAGGAATTATATTTACAGATGACTATGCACATTGCCCGAAGTGATAACAAATCAGATTTTTGAGGGGGAATTATTTTCCTAAAAACTATTGTAATAGTTTATTTGATAATTTTTAGGGTTAGTTGGGGATTAGGTTTATGTGAACAAAGATGACTTTTCACAGACAACCTTTGGTAAACATATTTATATGTAAACATTTGTAAACAAAGAGAGATGACGAGAAAAATTTACAAAAATACATTCGGAAATATTGGAAAACCTGACTAATGCTCTTGCTCTAAAATCATATGAAAATTATTGGATCAGTTTGTAGATCAAGTGGTTTTTGAAGTTTAATTGCTAAGTTCACCGGTAACATCTGTTCCTCTGTGTTGTTTTGAATTTAATGCTTTGGATAAAGTATATTTTCTTTCTTAGAAATTATTATATTGCAATTGCAAATAGGAAGTTGAGAGCTATGCCAGATTAGTTTTCCATTGTGTATGGCTAAGCATGCCTTTTGGATATCATTGAATTCAATCGGTCTGTCCTCTAGAAATTAAAATCTTTCTAAATATTTGTCTTCCTATTTTTGTTGTTATTTGATCAATCTCAAGTGATAGATTTATTTTAATCCATCTCCAAAGTTATATTTTTAATTCAAGATTTCATTTTGTCGTTAATAGATAAAACTGAATGAATTTTGATAGTAGACTTCAATTAAAGTAATCACACATATTTTTGTTTTCTAATAAGGAGTAGGCACTGGTCTTTATTTTAAGTATAGTTAATTTTTATTATCCTTTTATTATAGCAATTCTTTACATTATTTTGCTTATTCATTTAGGAAAAATCATTAATTTTAGGTTTACCAGCCTTGGTTCGATTGAACCAAAATTGCAGAGGCACCTGTTACAGTGCCTGTCAGTTGGCCTCAAAATGACCAGTGTTTTCAAGCCCCAACAAATTGGCGACTCTACTGGGGATGCTATCAGTTAAGGATTATTCCAGAATCTCTGGTTATTATTACAGAGACTCTACTAGGATACAGAACTCAGAGAAAACATTAATTCCTCACAGAAGGTGAGGTGGTGACTCTAATTTTTAGTTTCAACCAAAACCTATGTTAGGGAGAAGATCCCTAAAAAATAATTCTTTTTTTGAATTGAAGCCTAAAAAGAGGAATAAAAAACCTAAGAAAAAGATGTTGTATGTATCTCCTAAAAGATGACCTGACGTAGATGATCAGGAGCTTGCCTGTGAACAATTTCCAAGTGCTCACCATCAAAATGAGGAAGGAGGGGATAAAGGTTCTAATCCATTATCCCAAAGCAATAACGAGATTCACATTTCTCAAGAAAATCAAAATTGAGAATATAGTGAGAGTCAGATGGATGATATAGTTGAAGGGATGATTAGGTTGGAACATAAGGATAAAGGGATAATAAAAGCATTTAGGAGCTAATCGGATGAAACCCTTAGAAGAATAGGAATAGAAAGGGAAGATCTTTTGTTATTTGATGGCAGTGAAAACATAGATGATAAAGAGAATGATAATAAAATTGAAGATATACGCATTCAGGCATCAGTCTATACCCCTCCGCACAGAAAGAATAGTGGTCACACTATTTAGGATGATGCTGATAACCATATATTTAAACCATACAAAAGAGACGAAATTAAAAAAAATGACAGACAATGGTTCAAAATGGTAGATAATCCAATGTATGACCTAAGAAGTAGGTCAGAAGATAGTAATAATCCTTGTGAAAATCAGAAAAGTGAGGGAAGAGGAAATGATAGTGATCTAAAGGATGAACAAAATGAAGAATATCATGTTGATAGACAAGGAAATAAACTGTATATAAATTCAATGCATCAAAATAATAATTAGCAAAAATGGTGTACACAACAATGTGATGATTCATATGGGTGTATGCTGTAATACCTCTCCTATGGTGATACTTAGACTTTTCTGATTTGAAAATTTTATTATTATTATGGTCAAGACTATACATTTACATTTATGTTTTGTGGATGATGACATGATGAATATACTCATTTATGGTTAGTAATTACATGTTTATGAGATTAGAAAATTATCTATTTTTATATGGATCTAACCTAATTATTTGAATCTAACCACTATCATGATGTTTTATGTTTCATGGATGTGTCTGATGTGTTTTTCATGACTCCAGGACGAAGTCGTAGTTACTCACTTAGTTGAGGTCCACACGATGTATCGATCCTGGTCATCTGCTTGCATATATCTGATTTTGTATCTCCATATGTATATATATGTATCTCTTCTTGGTGATGCAGGATTGCAGGTACCGGGTGTCGTCTCCACCTGGCTTCACAGGTCTGAGCGATCCCTCAAAATCCTTGATCGTTGTTGTTGTTACGGAGGTATCACCAGGTCCACAGGAAGAAACTTCACCTTTGATCCTTTTATCCTTAGGTGGGAAGTGTCGAGTCAGTCCCTTGTGTGAATGTCTTATGTGGTTTTGTAATTGATGGAATTGTGGATCTTGTAGCTAGTTCTTGCCTTCATGATATGTTCAATTCTGTTAGTAGATCATGGATGTAGATTATTGCTCATTGGAGGGTATGATTTAGTAGCGTATCTCATTAGGAGCAATTTTTAAGTGCAATTAAATCATGTGGTTTTAATACCCATGATAAGGATTAATTTTATGGTATTTTAATGTCTAAGGAAATATTAATAATAAGAGGTTTTAAATAATAATAGTGGTAAAATTCTAACCTATGTTAGTGGCTACTTAATATATGCATATATATTTTAGAATGGGGATTAAGGTATGAATAAACCATATAGTTTATAATAATGTTATTCTAATATTTAACATTAATAATAATGTACCTTATTTATGGTATTATTTTATAATACTAATAATGACAAAGAGTCTGTAGCAATAAAAATAATAATATGTTTTATAATAATAATATTGTGCTTGTAATAATATTTATAATAATAATATATGTACACATAGGCATATGGGTGCACACATATGCATATGCATACATATATTTATATATAATTATTACCATGTAATCATTTATTATATTAATAAATAATTAGATCAATTAACGGTATGATAAATAGGATTATCCTATTACCATAGTTAAATAATTTAATAAATTGTTTTAAGATTATAATATTTATTTTAATAACCTTAAATTTAAGGACTTAGATTATAGTTTATTTATTCCTTTACGGGAATGAGTTTTCAAAACCATCTCTTTAACTGATGGATAGTTGAGATGGTTGCACCAGTTGGATTACCTGTGCAACCACCTCCTCCATCCTATTTACAGGAAAGATTTCCTATGTAAAAGGGAGTTGGGAGAAGAGGATTAGTTTTATCATTGTAGAAAATTTATCCTGTGAGTTTGGCATTTGGATTGTTACGGGTAGAGGCTGGAAGATTGCGAGCAAAAGGATTCAAGGAGTGTTGGAAACATTGGAGAGGGTTTGATCTTCCTTCTTCTCCAACTGGTCTTCACAAGACTCCAGGTTGGAGTCCATCCTGAGAAGTAGATTTATCTTGTAGAATGAATGTAAAATCTAGATTCTGGAAAAATTTCTGTATATTGTGCTATGGTTGAAAATATATATATATGCTTTATTTTCTGTGTATTTGAAATGTGTTTGTGGAAAGTTATTTTACAAATGTTTGTATGTTCACTGTGGTGAAACCTCCCTAGTAGGGTAGTGTAGTTTACTGTCACTGGATGTATTATGAACGCTTCCAGAGTTTAGAACTTTTGTTGCAACCTTACTGTTTCACGTCCATATATGTGCCACCCTTTCTTTTCCCAGATCTAGAATATATTTGTTAGATAGGTAGGGAGGATTGATGGGCCATTTCTGAAGGGAAACTGGGATATCTCAAATGGGTCGTGCTCATATTAGGCAACCTTAGTCCCCATAACACCTAGTTTTACCCGCAAGACAAAGTTGACAGTCGTTCTCTGCAGTTCCAGTCGGCTCAGTGTGTTAACCGAGTAAGGTTGGTAATGTGTTTACCGAGTAAGGTCGGCAATGTGTTTACCGAGTTAGGTCGGCTTAGTGGTAACCGAGTTTGGTCGGCTCAGTGTTTACCGAGTTAGGTCGGTAATGTGTTTACCGAGTTAGGTCGGCTCAGTGGTAACCGAGTTTGGTCGGCTCAGTGTTTACCGAGTTAGGTCGGTAATGTGTTTACCGAGTTAGGTCGGCTCAGTGTTAACCGAGTTAGGTCGGTAATGTGTGAACCGAGTGAGGTCGGTAAAGTGTCAACCGAGCTAGGTCGGTAGTGTGTTAACCGAGCTAGGTCGGTAGGGTGCTAACCGAGGAAAATAGGATTCAGGCTTTATACAATTATAACATTTAAGTATAAGTTTATGTACTTTAATTTCTTATACTTTAAGTTATACTTGTATAAAGGGATTAGGTACCCTTTGAATCCATTGGAATAGGTTTCAGGTTCCTAGGAGTTAAGTTGTAGCTTTTAAATTTCAGATTTTTAATTAAATCAGACTTAGTCAATTTTCAGGATTAGCCAGGTTTTAGGTTTAGAAAGAAATTTTGTTTAAACCTGAAGATTGTTCATTCCTTGTTTAGTGGAGATTATTTTCAGTACATTTAGATGTCTTTATTGAGATAGAATGTTTGTAAGGAGCAGTTTAGGGTTTAGAGTCAAGACATTCTAAACATTCTTAACATACCTAATTTCTCTAAACATACATAACTATCCTATTATTTTCAACCCTTGGTAGTAGTTCTCAAATGTGTTTGCAATATGTTTTTACTATGTGTATGATGTAATTGTGATGTATGGGTTGAGGGTAGAAAACCTAACGACACCTAGTGAGTGGCTCTCAGTGCGGGGCCGGGGCCCTAAAGTGGCTAGAACCAGGATAACCGACTGAAGAGTTATTTAACAAGTGGAAATTTAATTAAACTGATGGGAATGGGTTAAAACATTAAAAAGATTAAATGTGCCTCGCCCATGCCATTAGTGCTAGTAAAGGCTATGGATGGGAGTGGGAGAAGGTACCTATGCGTAGGTACGATCGAATGGCACTTGTCTGTACGAAAGGCATTCGATCCCGCATGTGCCTACTTGGGGGCCGGGGCCCAGAGTGGCTAGTTCCAGGACAACCCAAGGGGTGAGGGCTATGCAATGACACTCACTTAGGTTGTTGCTTAGAGTTTCTACCCAAGCCTTAGAACCTTTTGGGAAAGATCTATACTTTGACTCTCTTTTCATTTGCTATTTTGGGAAAGATTACCCAACCCTAGGTTTGGCCTAGCTATTCCTTCTTTGTGGACCTTGGTGTTTATCTCCTAGCACAGGGGAGTGGGCCTTATAGGTACCCACGTGGTTGGGTGGTAAACATTTTTATCGAGGTACCTTTTGCAGATACATGCTTGAAGATTCATGCTTGCTTATGTACCAGATTTGAAGAACGAAGGCCTTGTGATTATATTTCATGATGCATAATCTTGTTACTTTTTATGAGGAGTTGAATGCAATGTAATCAATGATGTAGTTCAAAATGATGTAATTGGAATGGGTAGACTTAGGAAGAAGGGAAAAGGGAAATGTGAACTTTATGTTTAAGATGTATGTTGGAAAGAAAAAGGATTTTGTAACATTCCAAATTATGTAACATGCTTTCATTATTGTTGTTTAAGTGAAGCTATTGAAAAAAAACCAAATGTAGTATATTTTAATGTATCAAATGAGTTGGATAAATTTTATAAGTTACATGGTTCATAAAGGATACTTAGGAATATAGATGATTTCTAAATGGAAAGTTGAAATGAAAATATTTTGTATTTCTTAAGATATGATGCAGTTTGCTTTGGGAATTAAATCTTGTTGTTAGTTTACTTAATGGATTTGAATGAATCATGCATTTAAATGAAAAGGGAACCTTGGAAGGGATCTAAGTTAAAGTTTTGATTACATAATCCTTTTTAAAGTTCAAAATTTTTCCATAAATTATTACTTAGGTTTTCTTTAACAAAGAGAATCTTTGTTCTCTTCCCCGGTTCCCTTGCGGGGCATGACATATGCAACAATTCAATCACGTTAATCCTGCCAGTCATGAACATTACGACCCATGTGTGAGCAATGATAATAGTCTATGTGAGCAGCCATCTGTAATTGCACAGAAATTTAAAAATAAAGATCAACAAATCAAGTATGATAATCCATGCGATAAGTAGTATGAACCATATAATACGCACCATAGACTAAAAGAAACACACTTAAATGTATTTCCTAAATTGGTGCAGAATAAGGATATGGAGGATGATAAACTATTCAACATGCACCAAGGTAATGATATATTAAGAAATGATTATTATAACTAGTAGCAAAATGAGCAGGAGGTCTATCAGCATAACCTAAATGATGTGTATCTTATGCACACGTAGCATCAAGACAGGCATTATACATGTTTTGATAATGCATCAAATATATGTCAAGGACTAAAGAATAAGCACACAATTGATTATGATACACATGGCATGTGTAATCACAAGCTTGTGCAGGATTTCACACATGAAGAGGGGAATATCGATAGCCTATGTAATGATAAAATGCAGCATTATGAGTGTTCGTGTGAGCAGCCAGATAATGGCCAGCTTGCACATGACCAGGAGTTACGGAAGCAAATGAAAAACCCTAAGTTTGTGCTGAGTGAAGAATATAATAACAGATATTATTCTCAGCCCTTGCACAAATTTGATGAAAACAATAATATGCAGCCACATAAAAAATATAGTAACATTAATACTAATAATCATCATCATTCTATTTTACATATGGAGGATGGTAAAAAACAAGATGTTAGGCAATTTTTTAATAACAACGTTAAAGAGTCAATTTGTAGTGAGCAATTTTTTAATGTTGGAGATAAAAATGATGTGATTCATAATCTGAAACCTACAAGAACAGAGGAATATCAAAAAAATAAAACATATTATCCAAAGCAGCTGCAGCAATTGGTAGGCTTGCATGAGCCGCTTCATGGTTCTACACAGAGATGTGAACACACGCTGAAAGGTTCAAGTTACGCCCAGCATGATCCTTCATTGGAGCAAGGTGATAAAACATATGAACATTATCCTTTGCAAAGGCAAAACAGTCAGCATCTGCCTGAAAAGAAATATCAAGATGAATTTGTGCTTAGTGAGCAACATGGAGAAAAACGTGAGCCAGAAAAGGTTTATCATTTTGCACAAAAGGAGGAGAAGTGTTATGAAGGGCGAACGCATCCAAATGATGATGCAGATTTTAATTGTTTTTATTACTAGCAATCCTGAGATTTGCATGGATATCCTTATGTTAACGGTGGGCCAGACAATGTTGATTGTTTTAAAAGGAGTAATCAACAAAAATACTATATTCAGTAGCTACAAGGATCTGTGCAGCACCAACGAATTTCTACACAAGCTAGTCAAAAAAATAACGAGCCACAATGCCATTATAACTAGCAGCATGGTGTGGAATATAGACATCATAAAGATAATCAAATGCAACAACCGGTATTCATGCAGTTCCAGGGAAAACTTGCACAGAATGAATTTGATGAGGACCAGCTTGTGCAAATGCATTTTAATGAACAACATAATAAAAAACGTGGTAAATATAATCAACGTGAGCAGCCTGCTGGTGTTGCACGAAGTCAAGACCAGACATTTTTTAATAAACAACCTGCAAAAATGGATAAATATGATACCAGTTCTAATAACGATATATATTATTTAAATAAGAACGTATGCTCTCAGATTGCGTAGGATCAAAATAAGGAGCTGCCATTTACTTATGCAGATCAATGTACAGGTGAAGTACACAACCCTAGATCACATGCTCGGGAAGAAGGGATAAATATGCAGGTACCAGACACATTACAAATAAGGGGATATGATATGAACGATCGCAATGTATAAAGCTTAAAAGAGCACCCATAGCAAGGAAAAGTTTTGAGCTATTCTCATAAAATTCCAGGTAAGTCTGATTATATTAATGCTCAGAATATAAATAGGATCAATTTTGAAAATAATCAAGATTATCAATGCAATAGTTTTTATCGATATATGCTAGAAAAGATTTCTAATAGAGATATGGTACATAGTGCGTATAAAGTTTTGGATTTTAATAATAATGGTGATCAAAGATGTGAAAATATATATATAAATGAAACTGATAGGGTCATGTTTAATCAATGTGATCTAGAGAATTGCGATCAATATAGGGACATAGTGCATCATAGGAGAAATGAAGATCGAGAATATGATAATAGGTTGCGTGATGATTATAATCTTGATAGAATCAATGCATGTGATATGCCCAATTGTAATGTTAAGTAATGTCAGGTGCTTAATCAAAGAAATAATCAGAGAAGAGATATTTATCCTAACTCTAATGAAGAAAATTACTCATATCAATGTCAGAATCACAACTCTAGGCAGAATCACAACTCTAGGCAGTATGTGGGACAGAATATAGTTCGAAACCCTATTCAACAAAATTACAGAACATATGAGCGTGATATAGAAAATGGGTATAACGATGAAAGTATTCCTCAGAGAGGCAATTATGATGGTCCTAGATGACTTAGAACGGGCTTTGATACCTCAGATAGGCAGAATAATTATGATGAGCCATCCAATCAAGATTTCAATCAAAGCATACAGAGGGCTGCCCATGAAAATGTTTATGAACAAGATCAGAATCAGAGGAATCCTATGCCACGGAATATGACAAGGAATAACTATCAGAGCAACAATCCTAATAGTGGGCAGGGGAGCAATAGATGTCAGGAAGTTAATGAAAGGTATAAACCATTAGATTTATCTGAAGTAATATGTTATCCTGACCCTATACCAAATAAATTGAAGACCGCTATTCCTAAGTTTACGGGGGATGGATCTCAGCTAGCAGAATAGCATGTTATTAATGTGAAGAATATTGTTTATGAATACGATGTTACACATGAAAATGTGCGCATGAAAATGTTAGTTCTTTCATTCAAGGATGGTGCCGATGAGTGGTATAGGAATCTACCAGATGGATCAATCACTAGTTGGTAGAACTTCGTTGATCAGTTTATAGAAGAGTTCGGGGATCACAAGGACCCATCATTCGCAACTCATGAATTAACAACTATAAGGAAAAATGTCAATGAAATAGTTAGTGATTTTAATAAAAGATTTAATAGAGTACTAAACAAGATTCCTAAAGATATTCATCTTGTGGACTCTTTTCTGATTACTTTTTACTTAAAAGCCTTTGATGTGAAGATGAACTATGAGATAAGATCTCATAACCCAACAACCTTGCAACAGGCTTTCAAGAATGCTCTTAATATTAAAAACAATAGGATAGCTGCCAGAAGAATTGATAAGAGAAGTGATCCTAAGCTTTTTGACCCCACTGCCCTGAAGAAGAACGACGATAATGATAAAATGGATGAATTAGTGAATCTGATGAAGAATTTGCAACCAAATAAAGGTAATTTTCAAGTAGGGAGACAAGATAGAAATTTCAACAGAAATGATAAGTATAGGTTACATGATATGCCTTACCATACTGAGTGGAAAGATGGAAGGCTAGTAAAGAAGCAAATGGATACTCTAGATCCTCTCAAGAAGAATAATCATTTCATAGGGGATGAGATGTGGTGTGAAATATGTAAAATGCCTCACCCTCAGGATCAATGTCTTATAGCACAAAAGATCTTAGAAGAGGAAAGTTAGGAGTATGCAGAAAGGCCGGTTATTAATGCCCTTTCATCAACACCCTTTTGGTCAGGAGACAGTGATGATTTAGATGGGGAGTATGTGCCAAATGAAAGCTATAGGAGGTTGGGATACCAACAAGAGCAGAAAGTCTTCTCAGATGATGATAGGGGTCTGGTTATTAGAAGGACAACAAAAGAAGAAAGAGAAGCTTACACTGTAGCAGCGATGGAACAAGTGCTTAGCAAATATCAGTTAAGGAATAGGAATGTGAACTCAGGAAATGAACAAGCAGTGGGGATGTACAAGATTTCAAACAAGAACACCGAGATAAAGAGGTCAAAGGCAGATGTCCCTAGAAAGCAAATTGATCAAACATCAAAGATAAGCAAACCTATGGATAGACAGAGCAATGGTAAGAAAATTTCAAACTGTACTTCATTTATGTCTCAAGCATTATCTCAGGTGAAACTTTCTATCCCTCTAATGGAAATAGTTAAATTAACTGATTGCAGGAATGAAACGATCAAGTTAATAAATGATTTTTTTTAAAAAGATGCAAAGGAACAAAAAGATAATGAAGAATTACCAGTTGTTTACCTAGGAACTTCTGTTAGTGAAGATGCTACTAAAGTAGATCCCTTTTTTCTAACTTTATTGATAAACAATAAATTGGTTAAAAATTGTATGTTAGACTCTGGGGCAGCAGTTAATATTATGCCTCATGGGGTAATGAAAGAGTTAGGAATGAATGTGGATACTACTTATGGAAAATGTTATGCTATGGACAATAGGTCAGTTCCAGTTATTGGAATAATGAAAAATGTTGAGTTTAAGTTCCCTTCATGTCCTGAAAAATCTTATAAAATAGACATTACTATTGTAGAAGTACCACCTAGTTATGGAATGTTACTATCTAGACAGTGGTTTAACTTGGTAGGTGGGAATATTCAATTAGATCTATCTTATGCTTCTATCCCAGTGAATGACAGGGTTGTAAGGATTGATAGAGAACCAAGATCTACTTACATCATCAAAGACATTGATCCAAGCCAGATTACACATTTTTGCCATACTGACATGGAGAATTTTCAGGTAAGGATTCATAAAAATCTCATTGAAAATACTAGTCCTATTCAAATATGTGCCAAGGAAAATAATGATCTCATGTGGAAAATGTTTTTTGATGGATCATGTAGTAAAAATGGTAATGGAGCAGGTGTAGTGTTTGTATCCCCAAATGGGAAATCTTTTAAATATTCCTTTTTGTTAGCATGTGAATGTACTAACAACACCACAAAATACGAAGCACTCTTACTAGGTCTCAAAATAGCAGGTAAGCATGGTATCAAAATTCTTTCTGTTTATGGTGATTCTAAATTAATTGTATCTCAGATTAGGGATAAGTTTATTACTAAGAATCACATCTTAAAAGGGTACAAAAATGAAGTGTGGGATTCTATAGAAGCTTTTGATGCTTTTTCAATAACTTGGATAGATAGATCTGAGAATATTCTTGCTGATTTCATGGCTAACCTAGCAGTTAGGCATAATGACATTCCATGTGAAGATATTGCGCAGGTAGAGATCAAACCAAGGCCATCGATACCTAATAACGTACATAATTGGCAAATTTTTGACAATGATAGGGATATCATAAAGTTCCTTGCATGTGAAGAAAGGTATGAAGATCAACTCATTGATTTAAATGCTTATGTTGAAACAATAGATGAGAAATATATTTTATTTGGAAAAGATGTGATTCATCTTAAAACTAATAAGATTCCTAATGGGCTTGTTACACTAGAAAAAATGTTTGATAGTAAAGATTCTAATGGTAATGTCAAAATGGAAAATACTAGTATAGAGGAAGTGGAAAAGATAAATTTAGGAAATGAACATGCTCCTAAAGAAATTTTTATTGATAAAAAGTTAACACCTAAAATTAGAACTGATATCATCAATTTGTTAAGAAAGTATAGGCATGTGTTTGCGTGGTCATATGATGATCTCAAAGCTTATAGAGAAGACTTATTTCAACATGAGATACCATTAAAACCTGATGCTAAACCTTTTAGACAAAGGCAAAGATCGATAAATCCAACCTTGGCTCCTAAAATGAAAGAGGAACTCATTAAGATGAGGGATGCCGGCATCATAAAACCGATTAGGCACTCCACTTGGGTTTCAAACTTGGTCCCTGTTAGGAAAAAGAATGGAGATATTAGACTTTGTGTAGATTTTAGAAATCTAAATATATCTTCATTAAAAGACAATTATGCACTACCAAACATGGAAGCATTATTGCAAAAAATTATAGGAAATGAATTTTTATCCATGATGGACAGGTTCTTTGGATATAACCAGGTGAAAGTTAAAGAGGAAGAACAATACAAAACAACTTTCACTACGCCATCAGGTACATATGTTTATGCAAGAATGCCATTTGGGCTTACGAATGTAGGAGCCACTTTTCAGAGGGCCATGGATGTTGCCTTTGAGGAATTCATTGATATTATCATGGTAATATATCAGGATGACATCATAGCTTATTCCAAGAAAGAAGAAGATCATTGCAAACATCTAGAGAAAATCTTTAAAAGAGCTCTAGAATATGGAATATCCTTAAACCCAAAGAAATGTCATTTTGGGGTAACCGAGGGTAAACTCCTTGGTCATATAGTTTCCAAGGAAGGAGTCAGAATAGATCCTGAGAGAATTGAAGCAATTGATAGGGTTCAGATCCCTAAAAATGTTAAGGGAATACAATCTTTCCTTGGGCAAATCAACTTTGTAAGAAGGTTTGTCCCAAACTTCTCAGAAATCATAAAACCTATTGCAAAGATGTTAAAGAAAGGTGTGGTTATAAGTTGGTCAGATGAGGCTTTACAAGCATTTTCCAATATCAAGAAAGCAATTAGGGAAGCTCCAGTCTTGAAATCTCCTGATTTCTCTAAACCATTTCAATTATTTTCCTTCGCTTCGTTCCACACTATAGCAGCAGTTCTATTACAGAAAAATGATGAAGGATATGAGCAACCAATAGCTTTCTTTAGTAAAACTCTCCAACCTTCTGAGCTGAGTTATGACATAAATGAAAAACAAGCTATGCATTAGTTAAGCTTGTAAAGTCATTTAGACCCTATCTAGTTGGGGCCAAAATTGTGGCTTATGTTCTGAATGCAGCAACTAAGGACATTTTAAGGCAATCAGAGGTTACAGGAAGAAGATGTCGATGGATAAATCAGATTCAAGAGTTTGACATTGAGATTCAAATCACCAAGTTAATCAGAGGACAAGGGTTGGCTAAGCTTATGGAAGAAACAAATTTAGATGCAATACAGGTCAACCAAGTAGATTTAGAAGAAGCTGAGATGAGTATTGAGCATTGTCCATGGTATACAGACATAGTATATTTTATAAAACACATGAAATGTCGAGAAGGTCTGAATGATAACCAAAAAAGAACTATAAAGTTACAAGCATCAAGATATGTGCTGATTCAAGGAGATCTATATTGGAAAAATAATGACGGTATTCTCCTATTTTGTCTAGACACCTATCAAGCTGAGTCAGTGATTAAAGATTTACATGATGGGGTGTGCGGTGGCCATTTTTTAGCTAAGACAATAGCTCACAAGATATTGAAAGCTAGGTATTACTGGCCTCATGTGTTCAAGGATTGCCATGATTATGTTAGAAAGTGTGAATCCTATTAGAAATTTTCTAGAAAATTGAAGTACAACAGTGCTTTACCCCTTATTCTGTTACAGACTGAGGAACCTTTCAAAATGTGGGGAATAGATTTTATCAGAGAAATTGCAGATACTTTGAGTGGGGGTCATAAATGGATATTGGTTGCAACCGATTATTTTACAAAGTGGGTTGAAGCTATACCTACAAGACAAGCAACAAGCAAGGTGGTTATTAAGTTTTTGACAGATAATATACTTACCAGATTTGGGGTACCATGTAAAATTATTTGTGACAATGGTATGTGCTTTAGATCTAAAGAATTCATAGAATTTTGTGAGAAATATGGCATAAATCTATCTTATTCATCTCCGTATCATCCACAAGGGAATGGTCAAGTAGAATCAAGCAATAAGAATATATTGAAGATTATTAGAAGAATGTTGAATAACAATAAAAAAGCTTGGGACTCTAAACTAAATCTAGCTATATGGGCAGACAGAGTTACAGTGAAGAGATCGACAAGTTTTTCTCCTTATGAGTTAGTTTATGGAAAACAAGAAAGATTACCATTGAACAACCTCTTACCAGTATACAAATTTATTCAACAAGAAGAGCTTGAGGATGTAAACTTTATGGAAGACCGACTGAGCCAGTTATCGGAGTTAGACGAGATAAGAAGAATAGCACAAGAAAAGAATATTCATCAACAAAAGTAGATTAAGACCTTGCATGATAAAAGAGCGAGTGATAGACCTTTCAGAGAAGGTGATTGGGTGTTGAAATGGAATGCTAAAGACCAAGACAAAGGAAAACATGGTAAGTTCAAGGCATTGTGGTTTCAAAAGCAAGTGAAAATTCTTATTATTTACAGGGCACTGATAAAGTCCTTCAAGAGTTCCCTACCCATGGTCAATATTTGAAACCATTTTTCTCTTAAAACAGGAAGTATTCCCTAACTTGTATATAATTTTTATTTATTTTCTTTAAAAGTATTATGTTTCTTTTCTTACTATGGTCTTCTTTTCCAGAGACAGTTGGGATCTCGCTGCATCTAGAAATGAACGCACGTCCCCAATAAGAGCCACTGTTGATACCAAGAATTTCTATGCCTAAAAAATCAAGACAACAAGGAAGTATACTATATATCTATCATACTTTATAAATTTCCTTTGATAAAAATAAAAATAAGTGAAAATGCATCCTATGTTTGTCTTTTACTATGATGATTGATTTATTAATTTCATTTTATTTTAATCATTTGAAATAAAGAATAGCTTATTTTAAAATAAAGTGAATGAATATTAAAGAGGTAGAGCAAAAAGGCGGCGATCGAGAGTTGAACACTCGACCTCTCAAGCCGGCCTTTTGTTCTACCTATCTACCCTCCTACCCCCTAACCAATTGTCCTATGTTGTTCCTTGAGAATTTGGGTAGTAATTATGGTATAAATTTTAGAGTTTTTATTTCCCTTTTAATAATTTGAAAATAATTATTAGAATATTGAAGTTTTTTGTACATGATATTTTTTAAAAGGGATTTTGTAGTTTACGTGATTTGTTTTTTTTTTACCAGTGTGATTTACTTTAATAAAAATTAGTTCCTAATTTACCTAAAGTGAAAAGTGTATTAATGTAAATTCACATCAAAAGGATTACTATGTTTTAGGATTTGGAACATTATTAATTGATGTTGATTTTTAGTTTTCAAATTCTTAAATATAATCTTGAAATCTTACTATAATTTTATTTTTAATTCCAAAATTAAACTCATATGATAAAATGAGTTTAATTGATTATATGTTACTAAATGTGATTTATTTGTAATTTTTCACTTTAGGAATAATAATTAATTGATTTGAAGTATATTCTTTATTTTATTTTTGATGAAGGGTGCTCCCCTTAATACCACAAACACAAAACAGAAATAGAGAAACAACAACAATATGCAAGAACAGAAAATTGCCTTCTTATTATCTCCACAAATGTGGAATTACAAACTTTCAGAATTACAATATGCAAAGCCACATGGGCATTCCCTTACAATATTCTGCAGGACAAAGCCTCGAATCAATACCCAGATCTACTACCCAGAACTATTCTGAACTGCCTAAGACAATAATACAGCCTTCCTTATATAGGCAATTTTCCACCGCTTGGGAAGGTTCCAGAATTTTAGCCAATAAGGCCGACCAAACTTAGAATTATTTTTTTATTTTACATTTCATTACATCATAGTCGGCTCAAAATAAATTTTGAAACCCGAACAGAAATTTTGAAGAAAAATCATTTTTCACCATTTCAGGTGACCCAACTTCCGAAGACCATAAGTCATCACCAGTTGACCCGATTGACTATTGTAACCCCATTTCGGAAAGGGTGCGAGGAGCTCTACAACATTTAAACAAAGCAAGCTTCATTCAGCCCAAAATTCGACCTCATCCGGGGCCTCTAAAGCCTTCAAAACTGAGTTCGAAGTTTCTGTACCCTGCTGCCAATACCGAAAATCTTCAATATCTTCCAATATACACTTTATCTGGAAATGAAACTTTATTGGCAGACTTATATGACCAAAATGAACCTCCAAGAAAGAAATCAGATCATTCTGAGCACATACAGAAATTACCAAAAATAGTAACTTTCCATAAACAGCAGCTCTGCACAAAATAGCCCTTATTGAATACAAAAATAAAAATATTTTTTTTTGGGTGATGCAAGATTGCTCTTACACCCAGGATGCTCCTGCATCAGACACCCGGGGTAATTTGAGAAGTGACCCTGTCACGACTCAGGTGTGCAGAGGAAAACCAAGACGGCTAATCTCCTCCTTTGTCAGCCATGATGAATCTTCAACAGGTCGTCCTTTCCACTTGACCAGATATTCTTCATATATCCTGTTCCTTGTGCTTCTGCCAATACGACTGTCCAGTATATCTTCGATCTCCTTAGTGTCTGAACTAGTTACTGGAATACTCCACTGTGCTGCTGTGATCTCATCTTCAACACCTCCTTCATGATACTCTGTCAGGTCTGAAATGTTAAACACTGGTGAAATATTTAGCTCAGTAGGCAATTCTACCTCATATGCATTTCCTGAATCATGTTTCTTCAGTATCCTACATGGTCCAAACTTCTTCATTTTCATCTTGTTATATGTACCAACTGGAAACCGCTCCTTCCGCAAATGAACCATGACTTCATCACCAACTTGAAATTTCTTATACCTCCTTTTCTCATCTGCCTTAGCCTTATACTATGCGTTCATCTTGGTAATATGCTTCCTCACCTCCTCATGGATGTTCTTCAAGTGTTCTGCAAAATTCTCAGCTTCAGCACTACTTATTTCTCCTTTATCTATCTTCCTCAATTCAGATGTATTTCTTGGACTACTTCCATATACAATCTGGAATGGTGATTTACCAGTGCTCCTGTTGACAGAATTATTGTATGCAAATTCTGCCTGTCGTAAAATCAAATCCCATCCTGTTGGCTTATCTCCAACCAAACATCTCAGCAAATTTCCCAAACTCCTATTCACCACCTCTGTTTGTCCATCAGTCTGTGGATGATGTGATGAACTGAACTTCAAATCTGTCTTTAACTTCTTCCACAATGTACGCCAGAAATATCCAACAAACTTAGTGTCCCGATCTGAAACTATGGTCTTTGGCAAACCATGAAGTCTCACTACTTCTCTGAAAAACAATTCTGCTACATGAACAGCATCATTAGTCTTCTTGCAGGGAATGAAATGTGCCATCTTTGAAAATCTGTCAACTACCACAAAAATTGAATCGTGTCCCCACTGTGTCCTCGGTAAACCAAGAACAAAGTCCATACTGATATCCTCCCAAGGCTTCTCTGGTATAGGTAATGGCTGATACAACCCTGTATTCTGCTTCACTCCTTTCGCCATCTGACATACTCTGCAACTCTGTACAAACTTCTTCACATCTTGCTGCAATTGTGGCCAATAATAATTCTCACCAACCAAAGCAAGGGTTTTATCACGACCAAAGTGTCCAGCCAATTCTCCACTATGCTTCTCCTTGATGAGATTCTCCCTCATAGAACTTCGTGGAATGCACAACTGACTCCCTCTGAATAGCATATCATCCTGCATGATGAAATCCAACCATTTCGTCCTGTCTAGAGTAACAGGTTCTTTACAAGCTTTCCAAGCTTCACCAAAATTAGGATCCTCTGGATACAAATTCTTGAGTTCCTGGAACCCAACCACTTCAATTTGCATTTCTGTCAGCAGTAGTTGCCTTCTGCTAAGAGCATCTGCAACCCTATTAGACTTTCCACTCCTGTGTTTCAAAACAAATGTATAACTCTGCAAAAATTCAACCCATTTCAAATGCCTTAGATTCAACTTTCCTTGACTATTCAAATATTGCAAAGCTTGATGATCAGTATACAAAACAAACTCCTTAGGAAGAAAATAGTGTCTCCACTTCTTTAATGCTTGAACTATAGCATAAAATTCCTGATCATAAACAGAATATTTTCTCTTGGCATCATTCAACTTCTCACTGAAATAAGCAATAGGTTTACCTTCTTGGCTCATAACAGCTCCTATTGCAGTACCACTAGCATCACAATCTACTTGAAACACCTTATTAAAATCTGGAAGTGCTAAAACAGGTTGTTCTGTAACTTTTTGTTTCAACAATTGAAAACTCTTTTCTGCCCCATTAGTCCACTTAAACTCTTTTCTATCCCCTCTCATTGTTTCAGTCAAGGGTCCACAAATACTGCTAAAATTTCTGATAAACTTTCTGTAAAAGCTAGCTAGACCATGAAAAGATCTTACCTCAGTAGCACTCCTTGGAGTAGGCCATTCAAGGATAGCCTGTACCTTCTCTGGGTCCATTTTTAGACCTTCTCCTGAAACTACAAACCCCAAATACACCAACTCTTTCTTCACAAAACTGTACTTCTTCAAATTAATCAACAATTTCTCTTCTCTCAGCTTCTCAAATACCATACGAATATGCATCATATGCTCCTCCAATGTCTTACTAAAGATCAGAATATCATCTAGGTAAACAATGACAAACTTACCTAGAAATTTTTTCAGAACCTCGTTCATGAGCCGCATGAAAGTGCTCGGTGCATTGGTTAGCCCAAAAGGCATGACTAACCACTCATACAATCCTTCCTTTGTCTTGAAGGCAGTCTTCCATTCATCTCCTTCTCTGATCCGAATCTGATGATATCCACTTTTTAGATCTATCTTTGAAAAATACACAGCTCCACTCAAACAGTCCATAATATCATCCATTCGTGGCAATGGAAACCTGTACTTGATTGTGATCTTGTTTATTGCCCTAGAATCTGTACACATCCTCCACTCTCCATTCTTCTTTGGTGCTAATACCACTGGTACAGCATAGGGACTCAGACTCTCACGGATCAATCCTTTCTATAGCAGTTCATGTACTTGTCTGTTCAACTCCTCACTTTCTGCAGGTGTCATTCTGTGTGCTGCCTTATTCGGCAAACTCGCTCCTGGGATCAAATCCATTTGATGACTGATCTTTCTGACTGGTGGTAATCCATCAGGCACGTTATCGGATACAATATCCTGAAACTCATTCAACAAATCTGCAACTTCTATAGGAACATCTTCTACTTCCTCTTTACCATCTTTTGGAATTAAAGCAAAACATACATGCTCATGCCTCATACCATCTAGGAAATTTCTTCCATCAACAAAAATTATCCTTGCATTACCACATACCTTTTCTTCAGTCTCCTTCAATGGTTTTAGATTATGTCGCACTCCATCCTTTGTCAGGGAATAGGTATTCGCACGGCCATCATGTACAGCACATCTGTCAAACTGCCACGGTCTACCTAACAACATATGACATGCATCCATAGAGATGATATCACATAGTACCTCATCTTGGTATCCGCCAATCTTGAACTTTACCAGGCACTGTTCACTGACCATGACCTTGTGGTCATTCTGCACCCAGGCAATCCGATATGGATGTGGGTGTTTCTATCTCTTGAGCTTCAACTTTGTCACCATCTCTTCTGACACCAAATTGTCAGTGCTTCCACTATCAATGATCACATCACAACATTTACCTTTACACTTGCACCTGGTGCGAAACAGGCTCCTTCTTTGCTCAGGTTCATTCTCACCACTCAACAGGATTCTTCTGTTAATCAACATTTCTCCTCTTTCAGCATCTTCAGAATTTGATGATCTGGCATCTTCATCTACATGTGCAACTCTGGCCTGCCCTTCATTTCTCCTGTCTGTTCTTCCTTGGCGCTGAGGACATTCAAATGCCCTATGACCTTCTTCTCCACAGTGAAAACATGTTCCATGGAAGCCACCTCTTCCAGATCCTTGTCCTCTTCCTCTTCCTCTCTGATCTCTATTATTCTGATCTTGGAAACGATTGGAATTATTTCCTCGCTGATTTTGACTGCTACTGGCCTCATCCTTCTTTTTCGTATCTTCATTTCGGCCACCATATGATCGTCCACCAGATCGTCCACCGCGACCTCTTCCGTTTTGTCTGCTCTCAAACTTCTTGTTCAGCTTTTCCTCTACTTTTAGGGCAAACTGGTATGCCTCCTCAATACTGTTCATTCGAACCAGATTCAGCTCCTCCTGAATGCTTGGCCTTAACCCATTAAGGTATCGGGCAACTTTCTCCTTATCAGCTTCTGCATGGCCTGTTCTGATGAGAAGTCGATAGAACTCCTCTGTATACTCCTGAACAGATCTTCCTGCTTGCTTCAAACTTTGCATTTTCATTAGTAGATCAAGCTCATAATCAACAGGAATGAACTGTCGCTTCAATTTATCCACCATCCGATCCCATCTTGTGATTTTATCTTTCCCTCTTCTATTTCGCTCCAATTGAATTTCTTGCCACCAGATCTTCGCATGACCTTTTACTCTGGCCTTCGCAAATTTGACCCTATCAGGATCCTCAACATCTTCATACTCAAAATATTCCTCACATTCATTGATCCAGTCGATCAATTCCTCTGGGTTAAGATTTCCAGAAAATGTAGGAACCTCAATCTTAGGTCTTTTCCCAATCTTGGAAATCGCCCGAAAAAGTCTTTCTTCCTCATGGTTCACAATTTCAACTTCTCCTTCTTGATATTCTTCTTCGGCTTCATCCTCGCTTTCGTCTCTAACATTAAGATTCATTCCTCTGCGAATCTCTTCTTGCAATGCTCGCACTTGTCTCTGCAGCTCTCTAACCTCAGGTGTTACAACACCAGCTCTTCCGCCACGTTCCCTTCGTGGAGGCATTTTCGCGATGCACGCTGAAACCCTAGCCACGGTCCTGGTGCAAACTGCCTCACAGTCGGCGATCTGTTTACACACTCAAGAACTCCTGCTCTGATACCACTTGATGAAGGGTGCTCCCCTTAATACCACAAACACATAACAGAAATAGAGAAACAACAACAATATGCAAGAACAGAAAATTGGCTTCTTATTATCTCCACAAATGTGGAATTACAAACTTTCAGAATTACAATATGCAAAGCCACATGGGCATTCCCTTACAATATTCTGTAGGACAAAGCCTCGAATCAATACCCAGATCTACTACCCAGAACTATTCTGAACTGCCTAAGACAATAATACAACCTTCCTTATATAGGCAATTTTCCACCGCCTGGGAAGGTTCCAGAATTTTAGCCAATAAGGCCGACCAAACTTAGAATTATTTTTTTATTTTACATTTCATTACATCATAGTCGGCTCAAAATAAATTTTGAAACCCGAACAGAAATTTTGAAGAAAAATCATTTTCCGCCATTTCAGGTGACCCAACTTCCGAAGACCATAAGTCATCACCAGTTGACCCGATTGACTATTGTAACCCCATTTCGGAAAGGGCGCGAGGAGCTCTACAACGCCTGAATCAAGCAAGCTTCATTCAGCCCAAAATTTGACCTCATCCGGGGCCTCTAAAGCCTTCAAAACTGAGTTCGAAGTTTCTGTACCCTGCTGCCAATACCGAAAATCTTCAATATCTTCCAATATACACTTGATCTGGCAATGAAACTTTACTGGCAGACTTATATGACCAAAATGAACCTCCAAGAAAGAAATCAGATCATTTTGAGCACATACAGAAATTACCAAAAATAGTAACTTTCCATAAACAGCAGCTCTGCACAAAATAGCCCTTATTGAATACAAAAATAGAAATATTTTTTTTTGGGTGATGCAAGATTGCTCTTACACCCAGGATGCTCCTGCATCAATTTTTTACCTTCACTTCAAGTTTGTGTTTTATAAAATGATTATAAAATTGTTTTTATTTGTAACATTTGAGTTATTACTTTACAAACAAAATTAACACTTTATTTATGTGAATCCTTTTTTAAAATTTTTTTTAAGGTGATTGTTCCCCTATTTCAAAAAAAAGGTTATGAAACCTTTTTACCCTAATATTTTAGGTTATGTATTATTAATGTAATGTTTATGTTTGATAAACAATAGTAAGCAACTCATGACTAATTATTTAAATTCTATGAGTAATTTTATTATCCAAATACTTGTGTAATTATATCATGAGTTTATATTTATTTGATATATATTATTAATTAATGACTAAAATCATTTGTATTTAATTGATAGTTTAATGAAATGATTTTAATTTTCAAATTTTATTGAATGAATATTTAACTTTAAATAATTGTGTGCAGGAATTATATTTATAGATGACTATGCACATTGCCCAAAGTGATAACAAATCAGATTTTTGAGGGGGAATTATTTTCCTAAAAACTATTGTAATAGTTTATTTGATAATTTTTAGGGTTAGTTGGGGATTAGGTTTATGTGAACAAAGATGACTTTTCACAGACAACCTTTGGTAAACATATTTATATGCAAACATTTGTAAACAAAGAGAGATGACGAGAAAAATTTACAAAAATACATTCGGAAATATTGGAAAACCTGACTAATGCTCTTCCTCTGGAATCATATGAAAATTATTGGATTAGTTTGTAGATCAAGTGGTTTTTGAAGTTTAATTGCTAAGTTCACCAGTAACATCTGTTCCTCTGTGTTGTTTTGAATTTAATGCTTTGGATAAAGTATATTTTCTTTCTTAGAAATTATTATATTGCAATTGCAAATAGGAATGTGAGAGCTATGTCAGATTAGTTTTCCATTGTGTATGGCTAAGCATGCCTTTTGGATATCATTGAATTCAATCGGTCTGTCCTCTAGAAATTAAAATCTTTCTGAATATTTGTCTTCTTGTTTCTGTTGTTATTTGATCAATCTCAAGTGATAGATTTATTTTAATCCGTCTCAAAAGTTATATTTTTAATTCAAGATTTCATTTTGTCGTTAATAGATAAAACTGAATGAATTTTGACAGTAGACTTCAATTAAAGTAATCACACATATTTTTCTTTTCTAATAAGGAGTAGGCACTGGTCTTTGTTTTAAGTATAGTTAATTTTTATTATCATTTTATTATAGCAATTCTTTAGATTATTTTGTTTATTCATTTAGGAAAAATCATTAATTTTAGGTTTACCAGCCTTGGTTCGATTGAACCAAAATTGTAGAGGCACCTGTTACAGTGCATGTTAGTTGGCCTCAAAACGACCAGCATTTTCGAGCCCCAACACTATGCCCCTATTGTAATTGTGTTATAAACATGTTAATATCATTGTATGTAAACATGCTTGAGCTAATTAACTTGGACGTGTTGTATGTGTTAAGTTATAGGGTGACCTAGTAGTTAGTTTTGGTTTTATCTATTCGGCATGTATATATGTGACATGTGCTTTTGTATTTGATGAAGAATGGCATAAAGATAAGAGAATAAGTATGCAAAGAATGTATTAGAGTAGTAACAATGATATAGAGCTTTACAAGAGGTTAAAGCATCAGCGGACAAAAGGAACTGATCAAATAGTAGTGTCAAAAAAATAGTTCACCTTGTAGATATAGTGTGTATCTGGTAACCAAGAGGTTGTAGCCTTCTTCATTCAGCAGCAAGCTCTGGCAGTGAGCCATCCACCCCTAATAGGGTTTTTTACTTATAGAATCTTAACCGATTCATTGTACTAAGCATTGTAATGACTTCTCCTAATAGGGAAAAGAAACATTAACAAGTTCATAATACAAAGTAAAATTATTCGTGGGTATTAATTCCCACTAGGGTTTTCCTTTGGCCAAGTTTTCCCCCTAAACATATCTTGTGTTATGTGTTATGGTTGAATACTTCATTTTCTTTACTATTCATTTCAGTAATTAGGTAATTGAGTTAAGTTTCAAGAATGAGAAATTAATTATAGAACATTCATTCACCTCCCCTCTAAGTGTTCCCATTCCTAACACTATTGTCTTGATCTGTTCCAATGGATAGCATACACTCTTTTCTTCTTCACATATAGCTTTACTAGCCCAATACTTTGCACTATCTGCTCTTCTCTTTTCTTTACTTCATTTTCTCTTTTTCTTCTAAGCGATCACAACTGACTGGCTATAAGTAGTCTTCTCCAAAAGATATAATCAAGTCTGCTAGTTAAAACCTTCTTGAAATCATATTAGAGAAACACTACAACTCTCCAACAACATCTCCAATAGCTAAACCAAGCACACAACACAAAAAGGACCACACAATGCAATATGAGTAGACGCATCACTTCACATTGTCGGCTCTACCAAATTAACTAAAAGTTTACTTACAAATTGAAATAAATTATGTGCTCTTAACCAAACATTCTTAACTCATAACCAAAGATGAAACCAAACATGCATATCATAATGATAGGTACAATTGCTGAAACAATATAAACATTGTCAGCTCCAACAAACAATCTTAGGAAACTGTAACTAGTGAATAGAAACATCATAACTTAACTTCAACTACACAACTAACTCCGTGTCCATGAAAATAACTTCACAAACATGTCTAAAACACAATTATAAATGCACAAGGCTCTATCACAACCATACTATGAATCACATACCAAACACTACCTGTAATATGGTCAGGAACACTACTGATACAAACAACTACACAACCGTTTATACTTAGAATCAACATCCACATCTATGATATCATGCTGATAACATATCTACACAATAGATTCTCAAGGCTCTCTACATAAAACTTCATCACATGCTACTTACCATATGTTTTCATTAATCACAAACATATAATCAACACTAGTTTTCTGGTAAATCTCCAACAATCTCCCCCTTTGGCATTGATGGCAACATATGAAATGAAAAACACCACCAATCCAAAAGTACAATAATGTTATAGCATTCTCCATTTCTTCAACAACATACTCTCTCAAAAAATGATTTCTCCATCTATTGTTGAATGCTTTGAATATCTGCTGCTACATTATCTGACTATATACTCCCCCTTACTTCATACTCCTCCTGGATCAACTGTTTGTTTTTTATGACTATATATATACTCCCCTTTGACATCAATGGAAAAGGGTGCCAAAAACAAATAAGCATAGGTACTACTCCTAAAGTATAGTAGTCAACCATTCATCAGTCACTGAGGCCTGATGCACTACTGCCAACTCTAATCAGATCCAAGAAAGGGAATTACTCCCAGCTTCTCCCTGAGATACTCAAAAGTAATCTTCGGAAAAGGTTTTCTGAATATGTCTGCTAACTATTCTTTAGTACTCACATAATCAAATTTTACTTCTTTCTCTACAACTTTCTCTCTTAGGAAGTGATATTTTATCTCAATGTGTTTTGTCTTTGCATGCTTCACATGGTTCTTTGAAATATTGATAGTGCTATTGTGAAATGAATAAAAATAGGATAATCAATCTGGATTCCAAAATCTGTTATCATCTGCTTTATCCAAACAATTGTAGAACAATTTAATGCAGCTGCTATATACTCTGCTTCTACTATTGACTAAGACATATAATTTTGCTTCTTTCTTGTCCAAGTAACTAGTCTATCTCCAAGAAATACTGCTCCTCCTAAGGTGCTCTTTCTATCATCAACGCAACATGCCCAATCTGCATCTCTATACACATGAAGCTCTACATTCTCTTATTTGGGATACCATAAACCATAGTCTATAGTTCCTTTCAAATATATGAATATCCTCTTTATTTCCATAAGATGACTTTGTTTAGGTTCAGCTGCAAATCTTCCAACAATACCAACTACATTAGAAATATCTGGTCTAGATTGAGTAAGATATATGAGTTTACCAGTCATATAATTATATAGAGTCTTTTTAAATATTGTAGAATCATCATCTTTTCAAAGATTTATTCATGTTATCATGGGGGTTCTTACTAGCTTGGAATCATCCATCTTGAATTTATTCAATATCTCTTTTACATACTTAGACTAATTGATGAAAATACCTTTGTTTGTCTGCTTCACATTTATTCCCAAAAATTACTTGATAGGTCCAATCATGCTCATTTCAAATTCTCTCTACATCTCTTTAAAAAATTCTTCACTAAGCTTGTCATTATCACCAAAAATAATGTCATCAACAAAAATAATAGCTAGTAATAATCCTTCAGGAGTCTCTCTTATGAATAAGTTACAATCTACTGGTCCTTTCTTGAATCCAATCTTTGTCAAGTAACCATCTAGTCTTTCATACTATGCTCTAGGGGATTTCTTAAGCCCATAGAGGGCTTTCTTCAGTCTACATACCATGTCTGGTTTATCTACTAAACTAAATCCTTCTGGCTTTTCTATGTATACTTCTTCCTTCAACTCTCCATACAGGTGTTGATGACTTGACATTCATCTGATATACCTTAAATTTTTTGAATGTTGTATAGGGTAGAAATAAATTTCTGGCTTCCAATATACTTATAGGGGCAAATGATTCAAAGTAATCAATTCCTTCTCTCTGCGCATATCCTTTACATGCTAGTCTTTCTTTGTTTCTTACTACTATGCAATCTTCATTCATCTTGTTTCTGAATATACACTTGGTTCCAATCACATTTTTGTCACTAGGACTAGGGACCACTTCCCAAGTAACATTATTAACTATCTGATCTAATTCTTCTTTCATTGTTTCATCCCAATCTAAATCACTACATCCATCTTCAACATTTAAGGGTTCAATTTGTGAAAGTAAACATACCACTTCATCCACTGTTGAACTTTTTGCTTTTGATCTTCTCATGACTTTGTTATTCTAATCTCCAATGATATCTTCTTTTTAATGGTATCTAGATGTGAATTTTGGAACATTAGGTGTGACTCTCTCATCTATCTTCTATGTTTCTTCTTCACTTGTATTAGGATCATTGAATAATACATCAATGCTATCAAACATTTCTTCAACAACTTCTTCTCTACTGATAGGTCTAGGTTCATCTTCAATCATAGGTTCATAATCACAGTATCTCTCTTGAATCATAAAATTCTCATCAATCTTCACATGTGAAATTTCAATGATATTCTTCAATCTCAAGTTAAAACATCTATAAGCTTTTCTTTTAGTAGAGTAACCAAGAAAGATACCTTCATCACTTCTTGCATCAAACTTGCCAATGCCATCATCTCTCTTGATGTAGCACTTGCTTCCAAATATTCTAAAGTATTTTACTATAGTTTCATTCCCAAACCATAGCTCATAAGGTGTCTTATTTGCACCTCACCTTGATTGAATTTTGTTGATAGTATAGACTGGTGTATTGACTGCATCTCTCCAATAGGTGTGTGCAACTTTTCCTTCAATCATGATAGTGCACGATGTGTCAAGTATGATCCTATTTCTCCTTTCTACAATTCAATTCTACTGAGGGGTTATAGGTGTACTTGGTTGTCTCTTTATCCCATGTTCTTTGCAATACTCATAAAATCTATCAGAGTTGAATGCTCCTCCTCTATCTAATCTTAGACATTTTGCCTTTAATCCAGACTCATTTTCAACTTTGGCTTTGAATATCTTGAATTTCTCAAATGCTTCAAATTTATCTCTTAAGAACGCAACCCACATCACTCTAGAATAATCATCAAAAAACAAAATAAAGTACATTTCACCATAGTATGATCTTGTTTGAGTTGGTCCACATAATTCAGTATGCATTAGATCCAATTTGTTTTCTATTAAGTTCAACTTGCTTCTGAATAAGTTCTTTACATCCTTTCCCATCACACATTCCCTACATATTGTATCAACTAGTTTTGCAATACTAGGGAGGTCTCTTACTACCTTTACATTGATTATCTTTACTATATTGTCAAAATGGATGTGACATAGTCTTTTGTGCCATAACCAACTGTCATCTACTTTTGCAACAAAACAACTTGCTTCTGAATTAAGCTGAAAAACATTACCTTTTGTCTTTGAGCCTAATGCAATCATTACTCCTTTGTTATTAATGATGCACTTATTGATTTTGAATTCCAACTGATATCCTTTTTCAAGAAACTTTCCAACACTTAGTAAGTTATGCTGCAAACCATCAACATATAGAATATCATCAGTGTTATTCCCTCCATCCAAAGTGATAGCTCCTCTAACTATGATACATTTAGGAGTTTTGTCTCCAAATCTAACCTTGCCACCTTTTTACTTATCCAAATATACAAATCTATCTTTGTCTCTTGTCATGTGATGTGAACATCCGCTATCAATGATGCAGTCTATCCTGATGTCTAGTTGTGAAATCAATGCTAGCTCTTGTGCTTTCTTTTCATCTTCAATATCCATTTCATCAAACATTTTTTCCATGTCCTCAATTGAAATAAATTCAATTTCATGTTCTCCTGAATCTTCATCTGATACTCCATCTCCAGCATAGTAAAATTCTTTTGTATACTTAGGCTTGAAATTAGTTTTGTACTTCTTGACTCTTATAGGACTCTTAGATGCAAAATGATCAATCTTGTTACATGAATTTTTTTTTAATGGTAACTGACCTTCATATTTTCCTTTTCCTTTTCTTTCTTTCTTAGAAATCATAGCAATGAATTCATCTAGTTCTTTATCATCATCTTCATCAACAAAATTACTAAAGTGTTCAAAGATTTCTTACCATGGATTGAGGCTTTGAATTATGTTTCACTTTTAGGCCTTGTCTTCAATCTTGATATCTCAAATGCTGAAATCTTGCTAATTAAGGTCTCTCTTTTGAAGTATTTTGAAAAATGCATAGTCTCATCTAGGATGTTTATCTTGCTTTCATATTTTTCTATCAGAGTAGTCATCAATTTATCCATTATGTCTTCTTCCAAAATTTCTCCACCATTGTTTCTGATTCCTACAACTACTTCATTAATTATTTTATTGTAGGCTCTGATGTTCTCTTCAGGTAGCATCTGCAAATTATCAAGTATCTTTTCTTCCATGTATTTCTGTGCACATTCTTGGCTTGGATATCTCCTTCAAACATGTCTTCTAGATACTTCCATATTATATAGGCTTTATCTACTTTCTTGATCTCTGAAAACTCGCTGTCAGATAAGGCCCTAATAAGGGATTCTTTGGCAATTGCATTTTGAGTGAACATTTATTTTCGTTTAATAGTTGCATCATCTTTTTCAAGATCTTTTCAGGAGGGGATCTGAACATCTTGAGTAGCTACTTCAAAAATCTCAAAACCAATGCACTGCAAAAGTGTTATCATTTTGTTTTTCTAGTCTAGATAATTCTCTCCATCAAACTTAGGACTTTCTTTTCTAAAGAATTCCATTTGATCAACCTCAAGTTGTTAAACTTATCTCTGAGGTACTTGACTCTGATACCAATTGTTAAGAATAGTCCCAAGAGATAACTAAGAGGGGGGGGGGGGGGTGAATCAGTTATCTACAAGATTCAATTCTTTATCCAATTAAGTATAGAATAACATTAAGCATGTACACAATAAGATAACACTTAACACAACACCACAATTTTGGTTATGAGGAAACCCAAATAGGTAATAGCTCCGGTGGGAATTAGCACCCACTATAAAGTACACTAGATTAAAATGATCCATGTTAGAAGATCTTACAGCCCTGTTAGGAGTTGATCTTTTGTAATGTCCCTGCCAGGGAACCCATAAGGAATTAGGTCTATGACCTAAAATTACAACTAAATTTATTTTTTCTTAACATTCTAACATATCATCATTACCATTCACAAGTACATTCCTTAAGGTTCCCTTAATGAATTCAATTAACGTTATGAAGTGCTTCATTTTATTACTTAATCTAACAAATTCTATTTCCATTTCAAGTTCAATTTACATTGATTCCATTTCACATCAAAACCTATTACATTAATGAGCTAGTTGAATTAATTTTCTTTAACAAAATAACACATAATTTACTTTCAAAAGTGAAACAAGCACACATAACTTATCTCATCCACTAAGTACATTTATTCTTTCATATTTATTTACTCCTTAACATTATCTATGCTCAACTCAATTGCACCATCAAAACTCAATTAAGCTTTTCCATTAAGAGTCCTTACTTTTTATTTTCAATATAATAATAGAAGGAGCGTAAAGTAATTAACCATATATTGCTAACCAACATAAACCATTTAATGAATCATTTTTGCCACAAGTTTAACTTCCACAAATTATCAACTATAACCTTGTAAATAAAGGATTTTTATTAAAACCTAGTTTGAATAACCAAACATCACTCACATTGAGCTATACATTTAAGAAATCACATCCCATTACTTCTTTCAATAACATACATGTTTCCTTTTACCTTATTACTTCACTTGGAGATACCCTTGAACCCTTAGCATATCTTTTCGCTAACCATATATCAAAACAAATTTCCATAAGTACTTTCATTACAAAGGTTTGCATAGAACCATTACTTTCAATGTCATTTAAAATTCACAAGAGATATAAGGTAGGAAATTACTCATTGATTTAACCATATTCAATCCCTTTTTAGATTCATAATTCTACCCTTCACATATACATAACTTATTTCTTACAATTTCCTTTTACAAACATAATTATAGTAGGCATATAGAAAGATAATTACATCAAGATGCCCAAGGGCTTACAATACATCTTTACATCTTGATAAAAAAAGATAGAGATACATGATACAATAACAAAATCTTCACCACTGAACAACTCAGAATCCAAGCCACAACACAAACCATGAACAATACCTCGAAAGAGATTTTCCACCCAACCATGTGAAACTAATAAAGTTTCACCCCCTGTGCTAGGAGATAGAACCAAGGTACTCTCAAGACCTTAAGGCGATCTAAGTCTTAAATACCAATAAATCCAAGACTCAAAATAAAAATAATAAGGCACATAAAAATATCATCATGTTAAAACACTGAGGTTAAGGTTCTAGGAGACCACCTAAGTGAGTGCCATCGCACAACCTGTATATTGGGATCCTTCCTAGAAACCATGTAACCCTGGTCCCCCCTTTATTAATAGGGATCCATCTTAGAAGTTATCCCTAGTCCCGGTACTCCAATCAGGTCTGTGTGGCCATTATTATATTTTATTTCATTATCTTTTGAATCCCCCCTTCCTAGGTTAATTTTTAAGGTTATCACTTTTTACAAACCCACCCATAGGATCATTTGGAAACAACTTTAGGGTTCCAACACCTATGGTAAGCCACTCACTTAGGGTTCCTATCCCCTTACCCTATCAAAATCCACAAATACAAGATAATACTTCCAAGTCCTGATTCACAGGTTTAGGAAACTCCCCTGCGCACTCAGGGCCTCAGAGTGAGTCCTAACCTTAGCCATATACATAACATGAACCATTGGAATAATGTCTATCATAAGACATCTCAAAGAAAAACAAAAAAAATTCCACATGCATTAGTACAACTTTCCAAGGCTCATTTATAGGTCTAAGGAACCCTTCTGTGCACATAGGCCACCGAGACGAGTCCTAACCTCATAAACTAAGCTCAAGAATATGCCAAGTGCTAAAAAACATCATACATAAAGCATATAACCTCAACACAACAAGTAATAAAAATACATACGGGATACAAACTTCCACATGCATAAACACAACATTCCATAGCTTGTTTTTTTTATAAGTCTAGGAAAAGCTCATGTGCCTGAAATTTGGCTAAGTCTGAAATTTAAAAAAAAACCAAAATCTAGCATTTGCATCTTAACTCCTATGAATTTGAAACCTATCCCAATCATCCTGGAAGGTACCTAATTCCTTTATACAAGTATAACTTAACTTATACTTACATGTTATACTTGTCTAAATCCTCTAAATATTAAGCCCTTGAAATCCTAAAAACTCCACACAACTTTCTATATAAACTCGTACGACAATGTATGTATTCCCATATGACATTTGACCAAGTGTCGTATGGGTATGACTACAATGTTGTACGACACTGTAAGGTACTTCCATAAAATTAAATTGTAAACTTCCCAAAAACACTTCAGAACTGATTTTAACCCATACGACAATGTATCCATTCCCATATGACTTTTGACCAAGTGTCGTACGAGTATGGATATAATTTCATATGACATCCAAGGGAACTTTTACAAAATTAATTTAGAATTGCCAAAAAAGGCCAAACAATGACTCTTTAAGGCATGGAGAGTGCCTGGGAAAGGTTCTCTAAGATCAACCTAATGTAGGGACCTCAGTACCACATCCAAAACACATCCTCAACACTACCTAAGTCTCAAATAAGATTAAATCAAATTAAAAACATCAATTCATAGAGAAGGCCTACAAAAAGGAAAAATGGGAGAGAAGGACTGCAACCTTTCCTAAACCACCCCAAACCTTCCTAAAATTCCCTAAATCATTACATAAATTTCACAAATAGAAAAAGGAAGTATCACAACAAATCCCAAACTCCCAGGAAATATTTTACTATTAAAACTATACAAACATTTACATAATTTCTTTCCGGCAACACAATAGAAATACACAAACAATATAACACTTAAATTTCTTTTTTTATTTCATAGTAAGCTATCACATAAAAATCAAATAACATAGCATTTAAAAACACAAGCACACAAAGAGGAGAATTAGGAAATTCATCCTAGTATAGACCCTACCTAGGGTCCTGCAGAGAATTCTCTTCCCTCGGCTGGAGACCTTCTTGGAAATCCAAAAGCCTTAAGTAGATAGCTTCCTGGCAAGCTTCCTCTGGCAATCAAAACCCAGAAATTCAATCCCACTTGTCCTCACCAAATAGAAACCCTCAAACTTAGACATCACAAATAAAATTCTGGAAGAATCCATTCAGAGCATTCCAAAAATCTTCCCAAAAAATCCTTCCCTCAAACCACACAAAATTGAAATATTTATCCTCCAACTATGTGGTTGGAGGAGTTTCTTTACAAGAAGCAACTTCTCCAACTTCCACAGTTGGTTGGAAAATAAAAAAATCATTCCCGTAAGCACTTAACAAAGTTTTAATAAATTTAACTAAAAATAACTTCAAAAGAAATCATAACTAGAACACTCAACAAATAACTTTCAAGAAAACCACATAGCACACATGGAAACCAACTAGCCTAACTTCTAGGAGGTCTCAAGTTCAACTCCCTCCTAGATAGCTAGTTTTACTACAAAGAGCATTTATTTTTATTATTACTATTATTAATATTATTTTCACTTTTTATTTAATACATTTATTTAATACACTTCATTGAATTAACTTTAAATAACATACCACTAAAACAATCAATAAATCCATGCAAATATTATTATTTATATAAGCATGGGTATATGCATGTGCAACCACATATACACATACCTATATAACATACAATCAATGTAACACATATAATATATATATATATATATATATATATATATATATATATATATATATATATATATATATATATATATATATATATATATATATATATATATATATATATATATATATATATATATACATACATATATATACATATATATACATATATATATACACACACACACACACACACACATACTTACAAGGATAAATATAACTCACATCATAAATCACAGAACAATGTCAAATCATAAATCAAAAGACCACATCACATAGTGCATTCAGATCCCCTAACTAGGGTAACCTCCTAAATGGAAATCTATGTCCATGGTAACCTTGAGAGTAATCTTGGTAATATCTCCACACAACAACAATTTGAGGATTTTGAAGGCATGCTTAGACCTGTGTAGCTAGGTGAAGTCTATGCATGGTACTTGCATCCTGCAATAGCAACCAACATTCATACATATATATATATAAACAAATAGTAACAAACAAGGATGGAGAGTGGGACATCATGTGGACCTCCTGTAGGAGTAACTATGACTACCTCCCCTTATCTTGCACTCACATCAGATAGTGACATCAACAAAGTATGATTGGATTAGTGTGGTTAGTACTAAAATAATCTCTTTTCCATATTGTATAACAAGAATTGCATCATAACATAATAATGTAAATATAAGTCATCTATTAACTTTTACAAACCCATTTAACCATCAGGCATGTACTCAAAATGTCTCATTATCAAAAGAAGATAAACAAATCATATAAGCCTAAATGCATTAATCATGTCTAATCTAAAGTAACATTATTAGAGAAGGTAACACATCTAACCTTGAAGCGATTATAATCAATTAACCTAAGGTACACATAAATAATAATAATGAGCATTATGCATAAAAGCATATAAGTTTATCAGGTGATCCTTTTAGCATTAAGGTCCTAGACTATTGCTGACACACAAGAAGATGCATAGGAAAATACCTATGCAATTATTATTATTTCCCATATTAAAATATGATGTTAAGGTGAGTTGGAAGAGGTTCAGTTTAAGAAACCATTTCAAGAACGACCATTCTCACATATAGCTCTTCCTAATTTCTAGAGAGCATAACCAAGACTTGATAGGGTTGGAGGGGAATTATATCTTTACAATGCAAGAAGTATATTGATTTGGTGAAAGGTCAGACCATGTTAGGATTCTTTTATAAATAACCTTGTTAGGGGTGAGGACACATTGTCTGAGAGCACACTACTCAAATGGTGAAGGCTTTAATCTTCTTCACAATAGATACACACTATATATAGATCTTGGTAAAATCTAAATTAGACCTACTATCTTGATCAGTTCCAATGGATAGCATACACTCTCTACTTCTTCACATATAGCTTTACTGGCCCAATACTTTGCACTTTCTACTCTACTCTTTTCTTTACTTCATTTTCTCTTTTTCTGCTAAGTGATCACAACTGACCGGCTATAAGTACTCTTCACCAAAAGATATAATCAAGTTAGCCTACTAGAACCTTCTTGAAATCATATTAGAGAAATACTACAACTCTCCAACAACATCTCCAATGGCAAAACCAAGCACGCAACACAAAAAGGACCGCGTAAATCTATATGAGTAGATGCATTGCTTCATACTGTCGGCTCCACCAAATTAACTGAAACTTTATTTATAAACTAAAATACATGATGAGCTCTTAACGAAACATGAAACTAAACACACATATCATAATGATAGGCGCAACTACTGAAAGAATATAAATACTGTCAGCTCCAACAAACAATCTCAGGAAACTGTAGCTGGTGAATAGAAACATCATAACATAACTTCAACTACACAACTAACTTTGTGTCCATGAAGATAGATTTACAAAAATGTATACAACACAATTATAAACACGCAAGGATCCATCATTACCATACTGTGAATCACATACCAAACTCTACCTCCAATACTGTCAGGAACACTACCGATACAAACAACTGCACAATTGTCTATACTCAAAATCAACCTCTATGCCTATGATATCATGCTGATAACATATCTATACAACATATGCTCAAGGCTCTCTACCTAAAAATTCATCACATGTTTCTTACCATATTTTGTCATCATTGACAAATATACAGTCAACACTGGCTTTCTTATAAATCTCCAACACTATCCACTCCATCACTACATCTGGCTTGTTTTGACCACTAAATAAGGGTACACCTTCCAATAATTTTATATCCATGGCTTTGAGGGCCCTAAGAAATGGCTCTTCATATAGAACATGATCAGGCTCTGGCAGCTTATCCTCTACTACCATTGCCTTTCATTTTTCTTTTGTCTCTTTCACCTTCTCACTCACTTCTTATGTCTTAGCTTGCACTTTAGCAAGCTTAGTTGTTATTTATGCTAGTTGTTCTCTTAGGAGTCTATTCTCCTCTTCCCGGTCTTCCACCTTCTTTGCAAGCTCTACATTTATCACCATTTTGGAAAACCCCACTCATTCTAGTGAATACAACATAAACCTTCATTAAACTCAATATTTGGGGCTCTGATACCAATTTCATAGGGAGAATCCTCTAAGAACTATCCTAGTTCTTCACTAAGTCTGGTTTTAAACTTATTAGGGCTTCTTCTCACTTAGAACCCTATTACCTCAGGAGGTTCACTCCACTATCCTCCCACTCTCCTAGAGTTTCCCTACCAATTAAAATTCTCTCTTCTCCCATGAACTCACAATAGTAAGTTCATTCGCTAGCCACTTGTCCCTCTCCCAATTACTTGGTAGGAGTCAATGGCTCTTTTTCATTCTATTCACTCTCTAAATAACTCTTCTAGATTGGTCTAGCAGTCATTTTCACTGGATTGACAATAAGAACTCTTACAAGTGTGTTTTAACACTCTTCCCTAGAGGAAATATAGCCAAGATCACCTAGGGAAAGAGAATTCAAAATGCCTGCATCCCTACAAGAAGACTAACAAAAGAGAAAATAATATACAGAGGATCCATTTGTTCTAGTTACACTGCTGACTAGTACAGATCAAATGGAAGCCATTATTTATTGCTTGGTTGTTCCTCAAAATCAAACCAAGTAATGAAATTGTATCTATATGAATAAAAACAAAATTGTAAGAATAAAAAGAACACATAAGTAATTGATAAAAAGGAGAATTCCATTCACTACTGTTGGAAAATTACACACTGAAAAAATTAACAACTCAATAGAAAAAAAATCCAACTAAAACCAACTAATTCCAATTGATTCCTCCTTCATCAAGCTCACAACCCAAAATCCCAAGGTCTTATATCAGCCTCAGATCAATTACAAAAAACAAAAACCAATTGTTTATCCATTCTACGTACATTGGCCAAAATAGATGTATCGACATATCCTATCCAAATGATATGATTGAAGATCAATCTAATTGATTCCTGGTTCTACCACTAAGCCATGTTTTGCTGATAATCGACATACCCTAACCCAAGTAATAAGAATGTTTGCTTGTTCATCGGCCTAGCTTGTGTCGATGGCTTCATCGGGGGTCGGTCTTACTCAAAACTCCCTGCACTAATAGACCAAGTTCTTCTAATGGCTATTGTCAGCATGACTCCACCTAATGTGTACTTTAGGATGAATTAACCTAATATTCTCGTCGGCATTCAGTTTGACTCAAAATGCACTTTGCTTCTAGTGGAAGCTATGTCGATCAGATTAGTTGTATTGCTATGTCACCGGTTTGATTTCCATATACTATTTGAAAAATGAGCCTTAGCCTAAGCCAACCTGATGTGCTTGAGGATTTCTTTTTGGCCACTTTTATTTACAACTGGCAATCTATTAGACTACTCAAGTAGTCTCTACTCTTACCTTAGAAACACACCAAAATTTTAGGGTTAATAAGATAACCCCTAGGTGCTCCTGCATGAATTATGAATATCCAAACATGTTGAACTATTTTATATCCTTGCCTATGAGAATGGTAATAGTACATTCATTGCATTTTTCTATTTGAATTTTTTGAACTTGTAGTACCTACAACACCAATTTTGTTTCTTTCAAGACAAACATATCTAAGGCCTTTTTTCTTTTGTCTAACTCTTAGCTCAATTGACTCTATAATTATTTGTCTATGTTTTCCCAAACTTTTTCCTTCATATCTCATTCCTTCTACTATCTAAAACTAAATTTTGTTGAAAATAATTCTTTGTCATTATCCTTCTTTGTCATTATCCTCACAACTAGCATGAGTTGTAGATTTAAATATAATGTTGTACCCAGTTGTATACTTTTATACATATAACCTTTAGCTATATAACATGATTCATCAATTGAATAAAATAAACCATTTGTGACACATGAGACATTGCATAGTGAAGCCATGAAATTCAATCAAACTTGAGTTTCCTATATGCATGCTTCAAGTAATTAGTTGATAAAATTATTTCCTTCTGTCAATTTTGATATGTATTCCTTTTATGGTCTATTATTCTATTCTAATTCTTCAAATTTATTTACCATTATCTCCATCACTTGTTCTAAAATATTCGTTATACATATTAAAAATTTATTTTCTTTCTTTGGCGTTTTACCAATCTCTCTCATTGAAACTATCTTCAATTAAACTTTAGGCACAAAAAAAAAACTTGATATAAAACTTGATTAAATGTTTCAATGTATTTTATTTTTTTAGATGTGCCTTTCTAAAGGCAAAATACATACAAATAAAAATAGTTTCATAACCATTGAAAACCAATGGTACAAACTAATAGTAATTTTGTTCAAAAACTAATCCTATTAAAATGTAATACGCTAACATTCCCCCCTTATTACATTAATTCAAACAAGAGCGAAAGTTTCAAGGGTTTTGAACCTAACCCTTCTAGAGACTTTGATGAATCATCTTCACCAATCCTCCTCACTCACTCAAGAAACACCAAAATGACTACACTAGTAGATCTCCTAGTTTTATTGTGTCTTGTTAGTGTAATTAAATATTCCTAATTATACTTTACTTAGTCTTACTTAGGATAATTCCTTGCATAGTAGTTTTCCATTGAGACACCTAGGAGTTTTCACCTTAATTAAAAACATGGTGTAGGAGAAATTCTGCTTTAGGTGTGAGATCCACCTTTAGTGCTCATATTACATTATCATCCTCATCCTATGACACATACTTCATTGCATAATGGAGGATGATCCATATTTTGTGGACATGTTATTACAACTTGCATAGGTGATAGCTGATCAACTCCTTATCATTCTCTCTTATTTCCTTTCCTATATAAGAAGGCCTATTAGTACATTTGAATAATTTCAATTATATTAAGAAGGTTCAAAAACCCCTAAATTGAATTTTGTTTCATCCAAATCAGACAATCGAGGCCAAATTTAGAGCCATTTGAAATTGGAAGTGCAATGGCGGCGATTCAGAAAAAACAATTTCATAGGCTATTTTAAAACAATGATATCTCAGTCATCCAAACTCCTTTTTTCGAGTAATGTTTTTTGTTTTGATGTATAATTTCATGATCTACACAATGGTATAGGTGGTTTATGAGCTTTGTTCCTGAATATTTTGAAAATCATAAATCTCATTTTTTGTAACTTCCAAGGCCTCGTTTGTGGTCATATGAGCTCCTTTTCAGGTGCAATTTTTTTAAGAGTTCATAATGTTTCTATATTTTGTAGATCTAGAATTATATTTTAGTGACTATGATCAAAAATTTTAATTTCAAAATTTGGCTTAGTTTTGCAAGTGTAATGCATAATCCTTAGCTTGGTCTTTTTTCATTGTGATCTAAATCTTTTATATCCTGATTGTGGAGTGTAATAATTTGTTGATCTCAAGTTGTACTGAGAGAAGTGTATCATTAATATAATCATGGGTTATGAAACACATCCTATAGTAGTACTTTTGACTAAAGATAATTATGAGTCATAGGCAAAACAAATCACCACACATTGTAGATGGCTTAATCTCTTGCGTCATCTTTATGGACTCATTGCTAAGCCAAAGTCATAGGGGAAGCAATATGTTTAGGGAGAAAATAATGCTCATATTATAAATTTGATTATTAGTAGCACTAGTTTTTTTCTCTTCTATGACATCTACCCCTAATTTAGAGGTGTTCTCTATCCACACATAATTTGGACAATCATTTGGGAGATTTTTGGTGATCCACATGTTCCTCCATTCCCAGATGAGCTTGCTTCAAATTTGCTCATTCCTCTTGATGATGTAGATAATATTCCCTAAGATGATTATACCTTAGATGATATTGAATAATTGTCAGCAGTTAAGAGAAAGGATGATCAAGTGAGTCCTTCTACAAATCCTACTTCTCCATTTATGATCACACAATCATCTCTTGATGGTGATTCTAGTGATTCATTGCAAGAGATATCTATTTGTCTTTTTTATTGTAATTCTTGTTTTTTGTGTCACTGATGTCAACATATGTTTCTCTGAGATGATCAGACACTGTACACATGTTTCAAATGTTGTGAAGATAGATGAGAATTCAAGTGGATGTCGTGATCTTATATCCAAGATCTCATCATTAGATATTTCATATTGGATGTGTTATAGATAACTTAGTGGAGACTGGTCACTTGATTGTGATATTGAGAATTGACAGAGTTAGTCTCTGTGTTTCTGGTATATCTTTTAGATGCATTGGATTCAAGATATGTGAGCTTGAGGAATGATAGAAAAGGTACTGAAGGATGTTCATTGGTTAGCGCAAGGTATGGACTGATTGGTGATGTCAGCTATGGCGTATGTTCTGGCAATGGTTTATTTAGAAGCTGGCTCAGGAGACGTGGTGTGTGCTTTGTTTGGAAAACATAAATTAAGGATGTCGGTCCTTAAATGATGTAATGTAATCATTGTATACTTGTTTCAGATACCGTGTGTATCTTAGCAAGGGTTTATGTAATTGTTTGTAATTAGGAAAGCCTTATGTGCCAACTTGATCATGGTAAATTGTAATAAGGTATATATGTAAGGTCTTTTCTTTGGAAAAGAGCATGTATGGAAAGAAGATGATATAGAGAAGTTGTAAAAACTATGAGCTTGTCTATTGTATGTAGAGTAGAGGTTTATTAGTGAACTTCATTGGAACTGATCAAGAAAAGATAGTTGCTACCAAATAGTTCAAAAGATTGTGTATTTCTTCATATACACTTGTGTTGCGAACAATGAGTTTTGAAGGTGGACTTAACCTTCTTTGGGCAGTGAGCCTTGGGAAATGAGCCCTCCCTTTTTTTCTTGACTCCTAACAGGGTCTATCCTCTAACAAGGACTATGTACTGTGATGTTTCAATAAGCTCCTAACAGGGCTAAATCTTATAACAAGGATACTATACTCTCAGTACATCATTTGTGGGTGCTAATTCCCACTAGGGTTTTTACCTTTAAGAGGGTTTCCCCAACACCAAAATATTGTGTTATTGTGTTGGCACTCATTGTGATCATTGGATCTGATATTGATGCTACTTAAAATTTACAGTTTAATAATTTGTCATACTACTGATTCACCCCCCCTCTTAGTTATATTGTGGACTGTTATTCCTTAAAATTGGTATCAGAGCTTGTGGTCCTCAAAGAGAAAGCTTAATAGCTTGAGGTGATTCTGGAGATGGCCTACTATAGGAAGGATAGTCTGAAATTTGATCCTAAAAACTTTGATAGTTGTAAGAACAAGATGCAAACCCACCTATTTTGTTTAGGCATTGACTATTGGTTGATTACAAGGAACAAGGTGTCTATAAAGACTGAATATGAGTTGACAACTGCTACTGAGGATGAAAAAAAGATATTTCCACTTAACATGATTGCAAGAGAAGCATTGATCAACGCACTCTCTAAAGGAGAGTTTACTAAAGTTAAATATTTGGATTTGGCATACCTGATTTGGGAAAGATTAGAAGCACTATATGAGGGAGAAAAGTATACCAAACAAGCAAAGTTACAAAAATGGAAGACAAAGATGGAGAAGCTACAAATGAAAGAGGATGAAATAATTAGGGCTTATGTCCAAAGGGCTACAGAAGCTATAGTTGGAATCAAAAATTGTGGAGGCACTTATGATGAAGAATAAGTTATTGCAAAGATCCTCATATCATTAACACCTTCTTACAAGTTAAAGTCTATGACTATTCAAGAAAATATACCTCTAAATCCAAACTTTAGGAGAGAGATGTTGATTGCAAAGATAACTACTTTTGAAGCTACAGAATTGGAAGAAGTTGTACCTAAAGTTGAATCTGCATTTAAGGAATTTGCACACAAGAAATTGACTACACTTCTGAGCACCAGCAATGAAGACCTAAAAGAAGAGCTTGGTGAGTATGCTGAGGAATGGGAACAAATAATGGCAGAAAAAAGAAAGATGGATGAACTTGTTGCACTGAATGCTAGAAGACAAAAGAGAGGTAAGGGAAAATTTGAAGGCAAGTTACCTTTGAAATGTTTTTCATGCAATAAGGTAGGTCATTTTGCATCTAGATGCGCTACAAGAGTTCCTAAGTACAAACTAAATTTTTCCAAGATTAAAAAGGATAAAGAATGCTATTATGTTAGTGAAGGAATTTCTGATGATGATTTAGATTATGAAGAGATTGGATTTTTTGTTATTAAAGATGAACCAATACATGAGGAAAGGGCTTTAGTATCTCATGTTGAGAAGAAAACTAAATGGATAATAGATAGTGGTTGTTCACACCATATGACTAGTGATAAAAACAAATTTTTTAAGTTAATGAAGTATGATGGTGGTGTTGTAAGATTCGGAGAGAATATTCCTAAACCTATCATAGGTGTAGGATCTATTACTTTGGATGGAAAGACTAATACCGATAATGTGCTACTTGTTGATGGACTTAAACATAATTGGTTAAGTGTTTGAAAGCTAATGGATAAAGAGTTTCAATTAATTTTTATTAATGGAAAATGCTTTATCAAAAGTAAGGAAGGAAAGTTGATTGCAACTGATACAAAATCTAGAGGTAATGTATTTGAATTAAACAGATCTGGAGCCTCTTGTTTTGTTGCGAAGGTAGATGAAAGTTGGTTATGGCATAGAATATTTTGTCATGTTAATTTTGATAACATTGTGAAGGCAAGTATGGCTAATGCAGTAAGAGATCTGCTAAAGATTATGAAACCATCTAACACTGTATGTAGAGAATATGTTATGGGAAAATAGACTAGAGGCAGTTACAAGAGCAAAGCATATACATCAAAAGGAAACTTGGATATGGTACATATAGATCTTTGTGGACCTACAAGAACAAAATTATACTATGGTGAAAGGTATTTTATACTCTTTGTTGATGAATTTTATAGAATGATGTGGGTTACTTATTTAAGGGAGAAATCAGAAGCATTTGATAAATTCAAGTTGTTCAAGGAAAAAGTAGAGAATGAATCAGGTGTAGACATAAAATATTTAAGGCTAGACAGAGGTGGAGAGTTCACTTTAGATCTATTCAATTCATACTATGAAGAGCATGGAATAAAGAGACAAACATCATCTCCTAGGAATCCACAACAAAATGGGATAGCAGAGTGAAGGAATAGGACTATACTTGATGCTGCTAGGACAATGTTGATTGAAGGAAATGTATCTCATGTACATTGGAGAGAGGTTGTTGGGACAACAGTGTACACATTAAACATAATTCAAATTAGAGAAGGTACAAGTAAGACTCCCTATTAATTATGGTTTGATCATACTCCTGTAAAATATTTAGAATATTTGGTAGTAAGTGCTATATTAAAAGAGATGATGAGATAGGAAAGTTTGATGCTAGAAGTGATGAAGGAATTTTTCTTGGTTACTCTATCAAGAGAAAGACTTACAAATGTTTCCATCTGAGATTAAGAAAGATGATTGAAAGTAACAATGTAAGGATAGATGAAAGTTTTCAGATCTAAGAAAGAATGTATGACAGTAATCAAATTTTAGAAATCAAAGAAGCTACTACTATTGAAGGAGAAGAACTTGTTGAAATAGAATGTGAAAAGGAAACTTGTGATGCTGACACAAGTGGATCTACTGAGGTTCTTAAGTCTCCGAGGTATGTAAAAAATAATCATCCTGAAAATGAAATTATTGGTGACTCTAATCAAGGAGTAACGACTAGATCAAGGATTAGAGAAGAAATTTTTTTGATTTCTCATGTTGAACCAAAGACTACAATATAAGCATGTAAAGATGAAATTTGGATAAATGCTATGAAGGAAGAGTTAGATCAAATAAAAAAGAATAACACTTGGGAATTGGTTCCTAGGCCTAAAATAAAAAATGTTATAGGAACAAAATGGGTCTTTAGAAACAAAATGAATGAAGAAGGAACTATTGTAAGAAACAAAGCAAGATTGGTATGTAAAGGGTATTCACAACAAGAAGGAATAGATTTTGAAGAAACATTTTCTGTTGTTGCTAGATAACAGGTTGTGATATTTTTCTTGGATAATGCTTCTCATAAAGACTTCAGGGTGTATCAGATGGATGTGAAATATGCATTCTTCAATGGAGATCTTGAAGAAGAGGTATACATAGAACAGTCGGATGGATTTCCCCTATCTAAAGATAGAGATATGGTATGGAAGTTAAAGAAGGCATTGTATAGACTAAAGAAAGCTCCAAGGGCTTGGTATGAAAGGTTAGATAAGTATCTACTTCACCTTGGATTCAGAAAAGGTAATGTTGACAGTAACTTATATTTGATAACTAGTAAAGATAGAGTTGTGATAATTGAAGTTTTTGTTGATGATATTATCTTTGGTGGAAATGATGATCTATGCAAGAAATTTTCAAAAGAAATAGAAAATGAATTTGAGATGTCCATGATAGGAGAAATGAAATTCTTTCTTGGAATGAAAATAACTCAGAATGAGAATGGTATCTTTATTTCTCAGACTAAGTATCTCAAAGAAATGTTAAATAAATTTGGAATGGAAGATTGTAAACTAGTAGGAACACCTATGGTGACTGGCTATAAGCTATCATGTAATGATGAGTCTTAGTGTGTATTTAAGACCAAGTATAGATCAATGGTTAGAGGATCACAATATTTGACTCATACTAGACCAGATATTGCTAATGTTGTTAAGATTATGGCTAGATATCAGGTAGAGCCAAAGGAGACACATCTAGTTGCTGTAAAAAGGATATTTAGATATTGAAAGGGACAATTGAAAATGGCCTATGGTATGATAGGAATGATAGTTTTGAACTTCATTCTTATACTGATGTTGATTGGGCAGGAAACATTGATGACAAAAAAAGTACTAGTGGTGGTGCATTTTTCCTTGGGAAAAAGTTGGTTTCATGGCTAAGTAAGAAACAAGATTATATAGCTCAATCTACTATGAAATCAGAGTATGTTGATGATGTTGTAAATTTCACTTAAATTGTTTGGATGAAGAAAATGCTGAAGGACTTTGGAATAACTTTTGATGAGCCTATGGTTATCCATTGTGATAATACCAGTACAGTGAATATATCAAAAAATATGGTAATGCACTCTAAAACCAAACATATTTATATCAAGTATCACTTCTTGAGGGACAATGTGGTAGAAAAGGAGATAAAGTTGGAATATGTTAGCATTAAGGAACAGATTGCTGACATCATCAAAAAGGTGTTGCCAAAGGATACCTTTGAATACCTTAGAGGTATGCTGGGGGTTCAGGCCCCTCCTAGTCATAATTAAATGATGCAAAGATGCATCAAAATCTTTTCAGAGCCTTATCATATTTTTGACTGGATGCATGGGTCTATTCCTCAGGGGGAGTGATCATGGAAGAAAGGTGTTGGAAATTAGTGTTAGGAATAGTCCCAAGAGATAACTGAGAGGGGGTGGGGGGGGGGGGTGAATCAGTTATCTACAAGATTAAATTCTTTATCAAATTAAGTACATAAGAACATCAAGCACATACAAAAATAAGATAACACTTATCCCAACACCACAATTTTGGTTACGGGGAGACCCAAATAGGTAAAAACCCTGGTGGGAACTAGCACCCACTATAAACTACACTAGAGTATAATGATCCCTATTAGAAGATCTTACAAGCCTATTAGGAGTTGATATTTACAATGCATGAATTACAATGACCTGGTCAAAGGTTGGACCCCATTAGGATTCTTTTACAAATAACCTCATTAGGGGTGAGGACTCACTGTCCAAGAGCTCACTACTCAAATGGTGAAGGTTGCAACCATCTGCACAATAGATACACACTATATCTAGATTTGATGAACTATGAATTAGACTAGCTATCTTGATCAGTTCCAATGAATATCATATAATCTCTTCTTTGTCACATAGACCTTTTATTGATGGCTCAATACTCTACATCTTCTGCTCTACTCTTTTTCTTACATCTATCTGCCATACTTAGCGATCACAACTGACCAACTATAAGTATCTTTCTCCAAATGATATAATCAAGTCAACCTATCATAACCTTCTTGAAAACATAATAGAGAAACAATATAACTCTCCAATAAAATCTCCAATGGCTAAACCAAGCATGCAACACAAATATGACCACGCAACTCAATATGAGTAGATGCGCCGCTTCAAACTATTAGCTCCACCAAATTAACTAAAAATTTACTCTCGTGCTCAAATATGTTATTCGATCTTAAAAAAACATTCTTAACTCATCACCAAACATGAAACCAAACATGCATATCAAAATGATAAGCGCAACTACTAAAACAATATAAACACTATCAACTCTATTAGATAAACTCGAGATACTATGACTGTCAAATAGAAACATCATAACTCAACTTGTACTACACAACTAACTCTACATCCATGAACATAGCTTCTCACACATGTCTAAAACATAAATATAAAAGCACAAGTCTTCATCATAAACATCCTGATAATCACATATAGAACTATGTTTGTAATAATGTCAGGGACACTACTGATAAAAATAGCTTCACAATAGTTTGTACTCAGGATCAACCTTTGTGCTTATGGTATCATGTTGATAAAATATCTAGGCAACATATACTCAAGTCTCTATACATAAGACTTCAATGCACACTACTTACTATATGTTGTCATCAATGACAAACATACATTCAACACTGGCTTGCTGACAAATCTCCAACAATCTCCCCCTTTGGCATTGATGGGAACATATGGAATGAAAAACACCACCAATTCAAACATACAATCATTTTATAATATTATCCATTTCCTCAAAAAAACTCCCCCAAGGATGAACTCTCCAACTGTTGTATCTTGTTGTTGTATACCCCCCCTTGCTTCATACACTTTCTTTTTTTTCATGACTAGATAAATAATCTCCCTTTGACATCAATGGAAAAGGGTGCCAATACAAATAATCACAAGTAATACTCCTGAAGTAGATTAGTCAACCATTCATTAGTCACTAAGGACTGATGCACTACTACAAACTCTAATCAGATCTAGGGAAGGGGATTACTCCCAGCTTCTCCCCGAGATACTCAAATGTATCCTTCAGTAAAGGATTTGTGAATGTGTCTGCTAGCTATTCTTTCGTACTCACATAATCTAATTTTAATTCTTTCTCTACAAATTTCTCTCTTGGGAAGTGATATTTTATCTCAATGTGTTTTGTATTTGCATGCATCATAGGGTTATTTGACATATTGATAGTGCTAGTGTTGTCACATTGAATAACAATAGGATAATCAATCTAGATTCCAAAATATTTTATCATCTACTTGATCCAAACAATTGTAGAACAATTTAATGTTGCTACCACATACTCTGCTTCTGCTCTAGACTGAGAAATACAATTCTACTTCTTGCTTGTCCAGGTAACAAGTCTATCTCCAAGAAATACTGCTCCTCCCAAGGTGCTCTTCATATCATAAACACAAGCTACCCTATCTAGATTTATATATACATGAAGTTTTACATTATTTGAATTAGGATACCATAAACCATAGTCTATATTTCCTTTCATATATTTGAATATCCTCTTTACTTCCATAAGATGACTTTTTTTAGGTTCTGCTACAAATCTTCCAACAATACCAACGGCATTAAAAATATCTGGCCTAGATTGAGTAAGATATATGAGTTTACCAATCATATACTTATATAGAGTGTTGTCCACTATTGTAGAATCATCATCCTTTGAAAGCTTTCTTCCTATTATCATAGGGGTACTTACTAGCTTTCAATCATCTATTTTGAACTTCTTCAATATCTCTTTCACATACTTAGACTGATTAATGAAAATACCTTTGTCTATTTGCTACACATTCAATCCCAAAAAGTACTTGATAGGTCCAATCATGCTCATTTCAAATTCACTCTGCATCTCTTTAGAAAATTATGCACTAAGCTTGTCATTACCTCCAAAAATAATGTCATAAAAAAAAATAGCAACTAACAATAATCTTTCAGGTGTCTCTCTTAAGAATAAATTACAGTCCGTTGCTCCTTTCTTGAATCTAATCTTAGTCAAGTAACCATCTAGTCTTTCATACCATGCTCTAGGGGCTCGCTTAAGTCCATAGAGGGATTTATTTAGTCTGCATACCATATCAGGTTTGTCTGATAATGTAAATCCTTCAGGCTGCTCTATGTATACTTCTTCCTTCAACTCTCCATTCAAGAATGCTGACTTGACATCCATCTGATATACCTTAAAGTCTTTGAATGTAGCATAGGATAGAAATGATTTAATAGATTCCAATCTTCTTACAGGGGAAAATGTATCATAATAATCAATTCCTTCTCTTTGCACATATCCTTTACATACTATTCTTGCTTTGTTCCTTACTACTGTACCATCTTCATTCATCTTGTTTCTAAATATCCACTTGGTTCCAATCACATTCTTATCACTAGGTCTAGGGACTAGTGCCCATGTATCATTCTTAACTATCTGATCTAGCTCTTCTTCCATTGCTTCATGCCAATCTGAATCATCACATGCATCTTCAACACTTAAGGGTTCAATTTCTCAAAGTAAACATACCGCTTCATCAACTATTGAAATTTTTTCTTTTGATCTTGTCATGACTTTTCTATTTTGATCTCCAATGATATCATCTTTTGAATGCTATCTAGATGTGAATTTTGGAGCATTACGTGTGACTCTCTCATATATCTTTTGTAATTCTTCGTCACTTATTTCAGGGTCATTGAATAATACATCAATGTTGTCAAAGATTTCTTCAACAACTATTTCTCTACTGGTAGGTCTAGGTTCTTCAATAATAGGTGCATAAGCATGATACATTTCTTGAATCATAAACTTTTCATCAATCTTTACATGATAATTTTCAATGATCTTCAATCTTAAGTCAAAACATCTATAAGATTTTCTTTTAGTAGAGTAACCAAGAAAAATACCTTCATCGCTTCTTGCATCAAACTTGCCAATAGCTTCATCTCTCTTGATCAGACATTTTCTTCCAAAGATTCTAAAGTATTTTACTGTAGGTACATTCAAAAACCATAGCTCATAAGGTTTCTTGTTTGTGCCTGGCCTTAATTGAATTCTATTAATAGTATAGACTGTAGTATTGACTACATCTCTCCAATAGGATTCTGCAACTTTTCCTTCAATCATGATAGTTCATGCTGTGCCAAGTATGATCCTATTTCTCCTTTCTACAATTCAATTCTGATGAGGGGTTCTAGGTGTACTTAACTGTCTCTTTATCCCATGTTCTTTGCAATACTCATAAAATCTGTTAGGGGTGAATTCTTCTCCTCTATTTGATCTGAAACATTTTGTCTTTAATCCAAACTTATTTCCAACTTTAGCTTTGAATATCTTGAACTTCTCAAATGATTCAGATTTACCTTTTTTAGAATGCAACCCACACCATTTTAAAATAATCATCAACAAACAAAATAAAGTACCTTTCACCATAGTATGATCTTGTTTGATTTGGTCCACATAAGTCTGTACGCACTAGATCCAATTTGTTCTCTCCTGATTATGGTTGCTTTTGAATGAATTCCTTACATGCCTTCCCATCATACATTCCCTACATATTGTATCAACTGGTTTTGTAATACTAGGGAGGTCTCTTACTACCTTTATATTTCTTATCTTTACTATATTGTCAAAATTGATGTGACATAGTCATTTGTGCCATAACCAACTATTATCTACTTTAGCAACAAAACAAATTGCTTCTAAATTAAGCCGAAAAATATTACCTTTTGTCTTTGATCCTGATGCAATCATTACTCCTTTGTTATTAATGATGCATCTATTGTTTTTGAATTCCAATTGATATCCTTTATCAAGAAACTATCCAACACTAAGTAAATTATGTTGCAAACCATCAAAATATAGAACATCATCAATGTTATTATTTCCATTCAAAGTGATAGCTCCTCTACCTATGATAGGTTTAGCAGTGTTGTCTCCAAATCTAACCATGCCACCTTTGTAGTTATCCAAATGAAAAAATCTATCTTTCTCTCTTGTCATGTGATGTGAACAACCAATGTCAATGATCTAGTCTGTTCTAATGTCTGCTTCTGAAATCAATACTAGATCTTGTGCTTTCCTATCATCTTCCTTATTCATTTCATCAAACATTCTTTCCATCTCTTCAATAGAAATGAATCCTATTTCATCTTCTCCTAAATCTTCATCTGGTACTCCATCTCGAGCATAGTAACATTATTTATACTTATTCATGTAATTTGTTTTGTACTTCTTGACTCTTGTAAGACTCTTAGATGCAAAATGACCAATCTTGTTACATGAAAAACATTTGAATGGTAGCTGACCTTCATATTTTCCTTTTCTGTTTCTTTCTTTCTTAGCAATCATAGCAATGAATTCATATAGTTCTTTATCATCATCTTCATCATCAAAATTACTAGAAGTGTTCAAATATTTATTACCATGGATTGAGGCTTTGAATGTTGTTTCTTTTTAAGGCTCTGTCTTCAATCTTGATATCTCAAATGCTGAAATCTTGTTGATTAAGGTTTGTCTTTTGTGGACTGCATAGTTTCATCTATGATGTTTATCTTGTTGTCATATTCTAGTTTCAAGGTAGTCATCAATTTATCCATTATGTCTTCTTCTAAAATCTCTCCACCATTGTTTATGATTCTTGCAACTGCTTCATTAATCCTTTGATTGTAAGCTCTGATGTTCTCTTTAGGTAGCATATCCAATGTATTGTATATTTTCTTCCATGTTTTTTTGAATGCATTCTTGGCTTGAATATCTCCTTCAAACATGTCTTCTAGAAAATTCCATATTCTATAAACTTTATTTACTAAATCTTGATCTTAGAGAACTCATTTTTAGATAAGGCACTAATAAGGGCTTCTTTGGCAATTGCATTTTGAGTGAACAATTCCTTTTGCTTCAAAGTTGCATCATCTTTTGCAAGATTGGATAGGGAGGGAATAAAAAAATCTCGAGTAGCTACTTCAAAAATCTCAAAACCAATTCCCTGTAAATGTGTCATCATTTTGTTCTTCCAGTCTAGATAATTCTCTCCATCAAACTTAGGACTTTATTTTCTAAAGAATTTCATCTGATAACTAAGAGGGGGGGGGGGGAAGTGAATCAGTTATCTACAAGATTCAATTCTTTATCCAATTAAGTACAGAAGAACATTAAGCACATACACAAATAGGGTATGTGCAAGATCATGAGGGGCCAAACTATGCCCTTAAGTGGCAATGAAAAATCAGCAAATCAGGGTTAGTCAACTTGACGTGAAAATTTCAACTAGCTATGAACCTAATATCAAAAAGTTGTAACAATACAATCTATAGAAAATTGAATGTAGTTTCTAAACTACTAGGCCTTTTTTGAGAAAAAGTTAGTATGATTGGTGAAAAGTATAGATTTCAATGCAACAATACAAAAATTTCAGGAAAAAAATAAGAAGTAGGTGGATGTCTGACCACCTTAATCATAATCAAATGATAATATTTTATTATAAGATTTTATATATAAGTAGTAAACTCATGCCCAAATGTGACGCATATTTTTTTGTAATTTTATTCCAAAAAAATAATTAATTATGAATTTTTTGCTACAACATTTTTAGAATAAAAAAACTCCCATGTCTGACCACCTTAACTCATTCAAAACTTTACAAAATTCAAAATTTTATTTTTTTTCCTTATAGTAGGTGAAGCATAGAATGTGATGCATTTTTTTTATTTTAAAAATGTTATACAGTCTAAAAGTTATAGTCATTTTTCAATCAATATATAAATCAGCACTTTAGAGGTAGCTCAATTAGAAAATAACTAATAATTACTTACTGAATTCAAAATTTGACAACAATTATATCGATAGAAAGCTGGTAATCTCCTTGAGATACCCTTTTCATTTTATCAAATTCGGGTGAAAAAAAAGTTGTCAGCTACATTGTCAAAGTTTTGAACTGACATCTCCACTTTTTGGCCCCTCATGATCTTGCACATACCCAATAAGGTAACACTTAACACAACACCACAATTTTGGTTATGGAGAAACACAAATAGGTAAAAAGCCCGATCGGAATTAGCACCCACTATAAACTACACTAGATTATAATGATCCATGTTAGAAGACCTTACAACCCTGTTAGGAGTTGATCTTTACAATGCATGAAGTACAATGACCTGGTCAAAGGTCAGACCCTATTAGGAGTCTTTTACAAATAACCCTATTAGGGGTGAGGAATCACTATCCAAGAGCTCACTGCTCAAATGGTGAAGGCTGCAACCTTCTACACAACAGATACACACTATATCTAGATTTGATGAAATGTGAATTAGACCAGTTGTCTTGATCAGTTCCAATGAATAGCATACACTCTCTTCTTTGTCACATAGACCTTCTATATATGGCTCCATACTTTGCATCTTCTACTATGCTCCTTTTCTTTCAACTATTTTCCCTAACTAGCTATCACAATTGACCGACTATAAGTATCTTTCTCCATATGATATTGTTAGCCTATTTTCCAGTCATTACAAAGTTTTGTTGAAAATGGTCTATTCCTACAAAATTTTGTAAAGTTGTCATGCCCTAGTTGTAACTTGTTTTGGTTGGTGAAGAAGATCTATGATGTTTCATGGCTTGTGTGCTTAGCCTAAGATAGTTCAGGGTGTCATCAAGTTCCATTCCAGATCGCATGGCCTAATGTGCAAAAACCAGTGAGATATTATGGTTTGAATGTCTAAGAAATAGGTCTTTTCCATGAATAAGGGTTTCAAAATTTGTCTAAGTCCAGAAAAACCCTAGCCAAGTCTATTTATTCATTACTTTTTTGGGCCACTTAAGTCCCCTTTATGCACATGCTTTATTTTCTAGCCCAGGTAGTAAAGTCAAGTATTTAGCCATTCAATGACTGAGTGATTCATGTGATCTCCTAATCTTGGCAGTTATGTGCTAAACATTTAGTGACCTAGTGAGCATTTAGGTTTTCCTTTAGTCGCTGAATCTCTGAAACATTTGGTCAAGTATGCTAGCATTTAGGGATTAAATGTGAGTCGTAGATGTAGATTTGATCGGGCCGTTGGCACTGATTCTCCAGATGTAACCCGAGGTCAAGTATTTATCTAGCGATTCAAAGATTTCCTTGGTTGTGTATTCTCTAAATCTAATCACAGTTAAGGGAAAGTTAAATTTTTCTCTTTGTCTTTGAGTTTCTTGATTAAAGGTGAGTTAATTTCTAGGCTCAACGATTCAGTGATAGCCACAGGATGAGGACAAGATCAATGATTAGCGCTGATTCTTGAGATATAACTGGGGTTAAATGTAAGATCTGGTGACTTGGAAAATAAAGGCTATCTCATGTTCTCCAAATGTAACTGAGGTTAAGATAAATGTTCTAAGATATAGCAAATACTTCGGCCACATGATCTTGTGATCAAGCTTGAGTTAAATTTTTAAGGCATAGAGTTAGAATCTGGACCATTGATAAAGATTGATCAACGGCTTGCACTTGTTCACTAGATGAAACACAAGGTTAAAGAAATGTTCAGTGATCACGTGAATGATTCATTCACATAATCTCCAGACTAGACCATGGTTAAGGTTTTCTTTTGGTGACCTAGTGAATGCCTTTAGTCACATATTCGCAAGATGACTGAGGGTTAAAGGGAAGCTTGCCAAGGTTAAGATAAAGACTTTGCAGGTCCAATAAGATCTACTGAGGTCATGATTCTACAAAGAAAAAGTTCTTGAAAATTAGTCATCATGGGATTGCAACAGTTGTTAGATCTTCAAGTGAATAAAGATAGACAATGTGGTGGGTCCAGTTGCTAGGTGTGCTAAGGTGCTCATTTTTTATTGGTTTTCAACAAAGATAATATGGCCAGTTGATTATTTAATGATTAGTGAGAATCATATGATGTGCCTTTGCGGCCATGTTTTGAAATAATTAAGGGTTTTTCTTGCCAGGGTTTGTTGTAGTGAGCTAGAATGTCAAAACCAAATCAAATTTGTTTGTTCCAAGGCAGGTTATAGGACAAGGAAGTGACACATAGAAAACATAGTGCATTCTGAGTTAAAAGTGCAGAAAATAAACTGAAAGGTGGACTTAAATAAGTTCAATAGTCTTCTCAATAGTCAAAATGAAATGTTTTTATTATGCATTTTTTGAGAAGCATTCACGAGGGCTTTTTCATAGAACATAATATAATAATTTCTTGGAGAGGAATGGAATCGAATCAGTTTGAAATGATTACAGGCATGTTGATTAGTTGGAGAGAATCTATTTGAAGATCAAGTGTAGATAAAAGTTGGAGGAAAAACTTAAAGATATTTTGTGCAAGGAATGGACAATTGTCATTTGGCTCTAACTGACCACATTCTCGTATACCTTAGTTTTTCTTCATTTTTACATGGATGGTGGAATTATCACTATTGAGGCAATATTCTGGCTTTTGAGCCCTTATTTTTTTGGTTTTCATGGTTTCTTGATTGTAATGAACCAGAGATTTTTGAATGAAAAATAGTGAAATCCCAATCTTTTATTGGTGATGTCTTTGTATGTATTCCATTGAATTATTTTGTATTAGTTTGTAAGGCACTATAATATGCTGGTTACAAGGTGGTTGTGAATTTGTGTTCTTAGTTTCTCTCAAGGAGTGAATAAATCTTTGGCACAATTCTGAGAGTTTAACAGTGTATTTGAATCTAATGTATGGGTAGAAGAGTGAGAGAATGATTTTTAAGGCACTTCATTTGGGTTTTATTTGTTTGGAATCATAGGATTTCTAGGGATTTATTTTTATTTGACTATGTTTCCCAATTGATAAGGCACTGGTCATTGCTTGTCTTTGCATCTTTCATCATCAAATCTAAAAAATCATTGAACATTTACTTTCTATTGAAGAGCATGTAATGTCAATAGTTTGTATTTGCAGAATAAAATGCAGTTAGTGATTCTTTGAAGAATGAATCATAGATTAGCCTACCTAAGTCTTGACCTCAAAGAGAAGAAGGATTTATCCTTGTCACCTGTGCCATTTTCCTAGTCCTTAGAACACTTATGCAATAGGGATCTTGCATAAGACCATTTGAGTGTTGACTCCCATATCTTATGGTTCTAAGAACTATCCAATATCTTTGTATGCATAGTAAAGGTTATGTCAAAGAGAATTTATCATAAATGAAGATTCATGTTCGAATTAGGTACACCCACCTGAGTGTGTGGAGCTTGAAGTGTGGAAGGTTTGTGGACCTTATGAACGTTAGTCTTTTCTTATCCTCTGGTTTGCAAGAAAAAGTAGATTCATGCTAATAAGATAAATATCTCATATCTAGCTCTCATTGTCTCTTTTAGAATTAGAGGGTGCAAGAAAAATCACTAACAAAATGCCAACTCCGCTAGGGAAGAAATCAAGGACAAAAAGTTTAAGATGTTATTTCCTTGCTTTGTTGAATCATCCCAAGGTCTAATCTATTGAATAGAGTCAAATTTCAAACAAAAATTGTTATATTATCTCACTGAGTGTGAGTGGTGACTCTGAGTCTCTATTTGATCAATGTGCTTTTGTAATATGAAAATGTAATGTATTTTTAATCTTGACAAACAGTTGCATCCTGTGAAGTTGTCTTGTGTTTGTTGGTAAAGAGGGTTCAGGGTTGAGAAAGGTTCTCAGCTAATTCATATTTTTCCTCTGTAAAGAGGTGGTGACTCTACCATGGTTTGAAAGATGATTTGAAGGAGATTTTAGATCAATATTTTGCACCAGCAACAACACTTCTAGGTAATCTTTATATCAAAGTAAAAATAGTCCCTAAATAGGTGAACAAGTCACTAAGAAAAGGGAAATTGATCTTAAAGTTTGAGTCATAGTTCTGGATAGAAGACTCGGTTGCTAAAGAATATAAAAAATACATGTTATGGCTTAATGTAATGGTTGCATGAATTTGGATATAAATAATGTCAATAGAACAAGCTATATTGTCTTCTCAGTAATTTAAAATGGAGTTTCCAGCTATGATAGATCAAGGTGATGTTTCTAGATCTGAAATTTTTCAGGCAAATTAAAAAAATTATAATGATGAACTTCATTTGATAAATATGAGAATTCAACATAATTGCATTCATATTTTAAGATGTGTAATAGGAGAAAGAAGAGAAGAGCCTACACTTTCATACTACAAGAAATTTTTTGTAGCTTGTAGTGAACTTCCTGTGGGTCTTGATTTTCAAAAATCACAATATGCTGAAATGTTTTTAGAACTTGGTACACCTAAATCAGTCAGTTGGACTACATCCTTTAGAGATAAAGCACTAGAACATGTTAAAGAATGGATGGATTAATTTGTAGATGCTGATTCTAGTTGTATTGAGGATGTTGAGTCTTGTGATGATGATAGTGCTAGTTATTATGCTGATGATGAAATTTATGGTTATCAAGGAGTAGATGATGAATCTTTAGTTGATAGTGATTCCCTTGAGTTTGCAGATTTTCCTTTTTCTCAGCATGATATTAATGGCTCCTTATTTCAGTTTGATGATGTTTTGTGTGAACATGAATAATATGATTACAATGCAGATGATAGTTCTTGTAGTGATTACTTTGCAAAAGGTATTGTGAGACAAGTGATTTCAGCCCTTGTTTCAGAGGGGAAGATATTTGCAGCACTAGCAGTGAAACCGAAGTGGTGAAATGTGAAGTCCATTGCTTACTAAGTAGTGAGAAAATTTTAGAACTCTTGGATACTAAGTTTTAGAGGTATACTCCCAAATTTGTTTCTAAAATTCCATGCCCGGTAAATATAAGTTTTGATAAAGATGATTCAAGTTATGGCATGATGTGTGAAACATTTGTGGATCTCCTTTCTCCCATTTTTTATATGCAAGTGGATAGTACATATCATTGTAATGAATTTTATAATGTTATATTTGATGAGTATGATGTGTATGTACTAATATGGATTCATATTTTCAAGAGCCTAATGTCAGTGGTTGTTATTTACATCTTGATGCTAGAGAATGTGGTAACTCTGAAAGGGTTTTCTCATATTTTAATTGGTTAATGATTTAGACACTGACAATGCTTGTTCCTTTCTAGAAGATGCTAATGTAATTTGTGATCAGCAAGTTGTCTCCAATTTGATGCAATCAGATTTTTTTTTTGAGAGGTTCTATGTTAGTTTGCAAAGTGATGAGATAGAAATGGTTTATTCTTTTTTGAAAACTAATGGTCAGTATGATGATGTTTCTAGCCATGAGGTTGATTTGGAATGTTTCCTTTTTTAGCATGGAAGTACTAATGAAGGTTGTGATGTTTTAATGTCACAAAATGATCAGTGTTCATGGAAGTTTAGTGACTTTGTCTTGCCGGATGATGGTGAGTATGATTATCAATTTCTCTGTGATATGGTGAAAATGGATCCTATGGTTTTTGACAGGCTGGATGAGAGATGTAATTTTAGTTTGCCTCTGCTATATGGAGATGAAAATCATTTGTTTGATAGGGGTAAAAATTGATTAGAGTTTTGGGGCTTTAAGCCTTTTTGTAAATATTGCAAGTCCATGTATAGTTGCTTTCCTTTCAGTTGTGTGTTTCTTTTCTTTCAATAAGAGGGTTCCATATTCTAAGAGTTGTGAAAGCCTAGTTTGATCTTCTTTGGTTGGTCTTCTGTACCAAGAGATTTTGAATTCTTTCTATGCCTACAAGAGACATACATCCCTAGTTAGATCCACTGTCAGCCCATTTTCTAGTCATTGCAAAATTTTGTTGAAAATGGTCTATTCCTGCAAAATCTTGTAAAGTTGTCATGCCCTATTTGCAAATTGTTTTGGTTAGCGAAGAAGATCTATGATGTTTGATGGCTTGTGTGCTTAGCCTGGGATAGCTCAGGGTGTCATCAAGTTCCATTCAAGATCGCATGGCCTAATGTGCAAAAACTAGTGAGATATTGTAGCTTGAAAGTTTGAGAAATAGGTCTTTTCCATGAATAAGGGTTTCAAAATTTGCCTAAGTCCAGAAAAACCCTACCCAAGTCTATTTCTTCATTAATTTTTCAGGCCACTTAAGTCCCCTTTATTCACATACTTTATTTTCTAACCTAGGTAGTTAAGTCAATTATTCAACGATTCAACGATTGAGTGATTCGCGTGATCTCCTGATCATGGCGGTTATGTGCTAAACATTCAGCGACCTAGCAAGCGGTCAAGTTTTTATTCACTTGTTGAATCTTTGAATGATCTAGTCAAGTATTATAGCATTTAGGGATTAAATGTGAGCCGTAGATATAGATTTGATTGGGTGGTTGGCATTGATTGTCTAGATGTAACCTGAGGTCAAGTATTTATCCAGCAATTCAGAGATTGCCTTGGTCGCGTATTCTCTAAATCTAATCATAGTTAAGGGAAAGTCAAATTTTTCTCTTTGTTGTTGAATCACTTGATTAAAGGTGAGTTAATTTCTAGGCTCAACGATTCAACGATAGCCACAAGATGAGGACAAGATCAACAGTCAGCATTGATTCTTGAGATATAACTAGGATTAAATGAAAGATCTGGCGACTTGGAAAATAAAGGCTATCTTGTGTTCTCCAGATGTAATTGGGGTTAAGAGAAATGTTCCAAGATGTGGTGAATACTTTGATCACGTGATCTCATGATCAATCTTGAGTTAAAGTTTAAAGGCTTGGAGTTAGAATCTGGACCATTAATAAAGATTGATCGATAGCTGGCCCTTGTTCACTAGATGAAACATAGGGTTAAAGAAATGTTCAGTGATCACACAAATGATTCATTCACATTATCTCCAGACCAAACCATGGTTAAGGTTTTCATTCGGTGACTTAGTGAATGCCTTTAGTCACATATTCACTAGATGACTAAGGGTTAAGGGGAAGCTTGCCAAGGTTAAGATAAAGACTTTGCAGGTCCAATAAGATCTACAGAGGTCATGATTCCACAAAGGAAAAGTGCTCAAAAGTTAGTCATCATGGCATTGCGACAGTCGTATGATCTTCCAGCGGATAAAGACAGATGGTGCGGTGGGTCTATTTGCTAGGTGTGCTAAGGTGCTTGTTTTTTATTGGTTACCGACAAAGATAATGTGGCTGGTTGATTTTCAAAGCTCAATTGACTATTTAATGATTAGTGAGAAACATCTGATGTGTCAAGAAAGGGATAAGATCTATGGCCACATTTTAAACTTGGATTAGTTAGCCATTGCGGCCATGTTTTGAAATGATTAAGGGTTTTTCTTGTCGGGGTTTGTTGCAATGAGCTAGAAATGACAAAACCAGATCAAATTTGTTTGTTCCAAGGTGGGTTATAGGACAAGGAAGTGACACATGGTGAAGTCTGGTGCATTCTAAGTTAACAGTGTAGCAAATAAAGTGAAAGGAAGACTTAAACAAGTTCAATAGTCTTCTCTATAGTCAAATTGAAATTTTTTTATTATGCATTTTTTGAGAAGCATTCACGAGGGCTTTTTCACATAATAGAATATAATAATTTCTTGGAGAGGAATGGAATCAAATCAGTTGGAAATGATTGTAGGCATGTTGATCAGTTGTAGAGAATTAGTTTGAAGATCAAGTGCATATCAAAGTTAGAGGAAAAACTTGGAGATATTTTGTGCAAGGAATGGACAATTGTCAATTGGCTCTAACTGACCACATTCTCCTATATCTCAATTTTTCTTCATTATTACATGGATAGTGGAATTAGCACTGCGGAGGCAGTATTCTGGTGTTGGAGCCCTTATTTTTTTTGGTTTTCATGGTTTCTTGATTGTAATGAACCAAATATTTTTGAATGAAAAATAGTGAAATCCCAATCTTTTATTGGTGATGTCTTCATATGTATTCCATTGAATTAGTATGTATTAGTTTGTAAGGCATTATAATATGCCGGTTAGAAGGTGACTGTGAATTTGTGTTCTTATTTTCTCTCAAGGAGTGAATAAATCTTTGGCACAATTTTGAGAGTTTGACAGTGTATGTGAATCTGATGTCTGGGTAGAAGAGTGAGAGAATGATTTGTAAGGCACTTCATTTGGGTTTCATTTTTTTGGAATCATAGGATTTCTAGGGATTTACTTTTATTTGACTTTGTTGCCCAATTGATAAGGCATTGTTCATTGCTTTTCTTTACATCTTTCATCATCAAATCTAAAAAATCATTGAACATTTACTTTATGTTGAAGAGAATGTAATGTCAATAGTTTGTATTTGCATAATACAATGCAGTTAATGATTCTTTGAAGAATGAATCATAGGTTAGCCTACCTGAGTCTTGAGCTCAAAGAGAAGAAGGATTTATCCTTGTCACCTATGCCATTTTCCTAGTCCTTAGAACACTTATTCAATATGGATCTTGCATAAGATTGGTTGAGTGTTGACTCCCATATCTTATGGTTCTGAGAACTATCCACTATCTTTGTACGCATAGTAAAGGTTATGTCAAAGAGAATTTATCATAAATGTAGATTCATGTTTTAATTAGGTACACCCACCTATTTGTGTGGAGCTTGACATGTAGAAGGTTTGTAGACCTTGTCAATGTTAGTCTTTTCTTGTCCTCCGATTTTCAGGAAGAAGTTGATTCATGTTGTTGGAAATTTGTCTATACTAAAGTATATGACTAGATATAGTGTTGTCATTATGGAAACAAAGTCATATAGTAGTTTGGAATTAGCACAATAATTGTAAAGATCATAAATCAGTTAAGTGTTGAAGACTAGTCAGCATACATAGTTCCTAAAGCTCAGAGCACCTGCGCCCATGCGTACAAATGAATTATGGTATGCACCCTAGAAGTTAAGGTTGTTAGACTACACTTATGCTTATTCTAAGAGAACATAAGTAGATATGCAAAGATGTGAAAGTTACAGTCAGTTGAAGTTGCACAGCCAATGTGTGCTAGTAGAGAATAGAGCATAGAGCCGACAATGACTATTTTGGTTTGCGATTGTAAATTAATGTTGTCCAGGCTATGCACCCATTGTATTTAGGTTGCCGACATGTGTACATGTATAATTGTAAGCACACTTAAGCTAATTCATTTGGAAGTGTTATTGGTAATTAGTTATAGGGCCGACCTAATTGTACAATTAGTATGAGTGCATAAATATAAGGTGTGCCCATTGTATTCAGTATGGAAGTTGTATAAAAGTTATGTGAAGTAGAGCAGAGGTATGTGAAGAGAGCATATGATGTATTAGAGCTTTGCTAGAGGTCAAAGCATCAGCACACCAAAGGAACTGATCTAACAAGCAGTGTCACAACAATAGTTCACCATTAGATATAGTGTGTATCTGATCTCAAAATGTTGTAGCCTTCATCATTTGAGTAGTGAGCTCTAGGACAATGAGTCCACTCCCCTAACAGGGATCATTGTAAAAGACTCCTAACAGGGTCTGACCCTTAACAAGGTGTACTATACTTAAAGCATTGTAAAGCTACTCCTAACAAGGTAAAGGATCTTCTAACAAGGATCACAAAACACTAGTGTAGAATATTAGTGGGTATCAAGTACCACCAGGGTTTTTACCTATTTGGGTTTCCCCATAACCATATTGGTGTCATGTGTTGATTTCATGTTTCATGTTTATGTGAATGTTTAATTCATTACTTAAGCATTTATAATTTAGTATTCAGATTAAAGTGAAAAGTTAAAATATAGTGAACACTGATTCACCCCCCCCCCCCCTCTCTCAGTGTTCCCATTCCTCACAATTGGTATCAAAGCTCCGGTCCTTAGAAAAGAAGTTTAACCACTTGAGGATATCATGGAAAAAGAAGATTTGAAGAAGAATCTTGAAGAAACTCTTGAAGACCTGGACAACTCAGAAAGAGAAATTGAAAAACTAAAAGAAAAAGTTAGTGATGCTCAATTAGTTATCAAGAAACTAGGAAAGGATTTGAAGAGATGCTCTAACATTGATCTTGAAGAAAAAGTCAAGAAGTTGAATGAAGAAAATGCATCCTTCATGAGTCAGCTTGAAGAAATTGATGACAAACTAATGAACAATCAAGATGTCTACAATGAACATGTAAAGGAGAACCTTCAACTCAATGAAGAGTTAAGGGAAGAAAATTTGGAAATCTTGGATTTGAAGAATTGCAAAGCAAGATTGGAGTCTAAATTTAAAGATGTGAAGAACCACATTGACAAATTGCACACCAGTTCTGATTTGATAGAATCTCAGTTGTATGCAAGAAGAGTCAAAGGAGACACTAGCTGTATTGGATACAATGAAGCACAAAATAATATTGATAAGATGTGAGCAAGAAAGGAGACACAAAAGGAATCTACTAATACTAAGAAGAATGAAGATCAAACCAAAGATAATGGTAGTCCTACTAAAAATGAGTGCAAGCCTATTGAACGCACTTGTTTTGCATGTAACAAGCATGGACACATTGTGAGAAACTGTACAGAGGTAAAGCCTTTTAATGGTTATTGTTATACATGTAATAGATTTGGTCATAGAGCAATAAATTACAAGACTAGTAAGAAGAATAGGATTCAACATGATCAAAGAAATCAGAATCAGACCAATGCAAGAAGTTCTCAGAATGTTACATGTCAGATATGTAACTATAATGGTCATACAACAAAACAATGTAGAATGGTGACTCATGTCAATGCGCCAAGGAATAATAGACCTCCAATGATTTGTCACACCTATAACAAGGCTGGACATATCTCAAATTTTTGTAGATCAAGGACACAAGGTCAGGAAAGCCCTAAAAAGAACAAAGAACCAGTTTTGCATCCTGAAGCAGAATTCAAGTTTGTGAAGGCATCAGAAGATGCGAGCATGATTTGGCTAGATGGAAAGAAAAAAAATGTTGATATTAATGTATTGGATGCATCCCCAGTGGATGCACCCTCTACATCTGCATGAATGGCCCTCAGGGTCATAGGGGGAGCTAATTTAGCTCTAGACCCCTTTGTGGCTGGTATACTCATCCTTAGAGTATGCACCTTTGGACTTAAGCTATTGGAGTGTATAGAAATCTTTGTGCAAGAGCACACATGCTGATTGTTAGTGGAACTCAAGTTTGAAAATTTGAAGTGACAGCCTGGTTTACGCGAGTTGCATTAATGGTGAATTTCTTACTTTAAGTACACAAAAAGATGTTTGTTTACTCATTTCATTCATACTTAGAGTGATTGGAGAGAAGATTGAGCCTTGGAAGTTCTTTTGAAGAATTGGAGATTACGCTATCAGTAATTGCAGTGCATTTGATCGATTGAAAGAAACCCTAGATGATTTAGAGGGAGCAATCTCCCGCACACCAATGGGTGTCATGCATGTAGAAGACATAAGGGCTTACATCTATTGTAAGAAGGAACCTGTTGGATTAGATATGTTAAGGGTGCACATGGACACAATGTTAAAACCATACAAAACCTTCATGGATGAATACACAAAATGGAATGATCACCCCATTATTTAATATATCACGGCATATGAATTCTATGAAACTAAATGGATTAAGATATTGTTTAGCAAAATCCATGATGACTTGTTTTGGATTGGAGATGTACCAGTAAGAATAACAGGAGACCTAATTCATGAGATAACATGCCTTTCTAATACAGGTGTCATCCTTCCTATGGGTAAGGATGTCAAGAAAATGGTAGAGCAAGTGTGTAAATCCAGAAGTGATAAGCGCAGCATGACTATTGAGCCTATAGAGTAACTAGCCATCAAGTTGATATCAATGATATTAGGTTACAGATTTCATCACACCAGCAGGGTGAATAGTGTGTGTGCAGGCACTATTCTAGCATCTATCTGTCTTGTGTAAGAAGATGGAGAGTTCAACATGTGTGAGATCTTCCACACATAGTTGATAGACAATATCAAAGCTATCAAACATGATAAGACTAAGGTATTTAGGTTTGGGTCCCTAATCATCTATATGTACCTTCATATAGTTGGTAAAGTGTCAGACTTGTATCTAGACAAGTCCACTCCTACCATGCATCAGATATCAAACAAGGAAACCACAAAAAGCACACTTAGAGATTACATTACCCGAGAATTGAAGACTTTCAGAGCAAGAATGCAGATGAGGCACATGATTCCTCAGAGTATTGTAGAGAAGTATAAGGATACAATATGCTTCATGGTGGAGATTGATACTACATGTATGGAAGCTGTGGAACCTAGGACTAAGTGGATTCATCCACTTGGGTATGAGGTCGAAGAACAAGTTCTTTAATCTTATGCATAGGTACTGCTATTAGCCCCAAAGGATGTCAACAAACCTAGGTGGGGAACCTATGAAGAGAAGACTAGAGAAGTTGATGTTAAGCTGAACAGTGCTACAACAAAGAGAAAGGTTGCAAAGGTCACATCAGAGATTCTAAGGATTCATGGTGTATCACAAGAAGACCTTGATAAAGCAAGGGATCAAAAGATTTCTCTAGAATTGAAGAGTGCAGTAGAAGAACAAGAAGATCCCAAGGTAAAGAAGATAAAAATTGAGAAAGATGACAGTCAAAAGGATAAGGAAGATAATACTCCTTTTGCACCCAAAGATACTCCTCCAGAGTATAAGCCTTTATTCAAGAGGAAGAAAGAAGAAAGCACTAGTCATCCATCCTCGTGAGCATTAAGGAGCAGGAACAACACTCAAGCACCTCCTCGGGCAGGATTCAAACCTAGCCTCAAAGTTCTATATGCAAGAATTGTTGATGAGGGAAGGATTGATCAAATAGGGAAGTTCTATGAATCATACAGTGAGATTGATAAGTCTAAAATTCATGGTATGATTATCAAACATATGATAAAGTTCAAAAAGATAGTTCTTGAATTGAAAATAGAAATACCAGATAATGTATGGGACATTCTAAAAAACCTTAAAAGACAAGAAAATGAAGAAGACCTAAAAAATAGGGAAAAAGTGCTAGAAGACACTATGCCTGTATGTTCTAAAGAAGAAATAGATCTGATATTGAATTTGGTAAAGCTACACCTTATAACAAAGATGAGAATTCTTCACATTATGAACAAAGATTATGATTTGATAACAAAGGAAACATAGAAGGCCTTTGAGAAGGTGTTGTTGGAATAATAGATCAAACCACCTACTGTGCCCATCACTCATGTACCCATCAAGGAAGATAAAGTGGTAGAACCCACTAATGTACCAATGACAGGTCCTCAAGATTCAACACCCATAGGGGTGGTCCCACAATAGTGTGTCCCACTTTTTTAGACATGCTGATTTTTGCTGAAATAACACATTTTTAATAAAATATGATGATTTAAGCCTTGACAGGTTCCATTTGAAAGAATTAATTACAAAAAGTTAGCTCAAAGCCTCTTAGATTAAAAAAACATTGATATAACATCTATACTCCTCATTCATACCTACAATGGAGTCTCCTTCGCACCTATTAAAATGTTGACAAAAAATCACTTCGACTATTTGTTTTGGTAGACCAAATGAATCCATTTGAAAAACCTATCTATGTAGTATAATGCTATTCAGAACAAGCTTTCTAATGAATATAATTTTAATACATATTGAGTTCATTATCACTTTTAAACATTCCTTTAACTAAACATAGGTTGTTTGGTCATTCAACAACCTATCTCTTCAAGACTTTGGGAAAAATAGCAAATTACAAAAAAAAAATTATGAAAAATATGTAGGAAAAGAGTATTTGTGTTATATTTCTATAAAACAAACAAAAAAACAATTTAGATATACACAGATCATGTTAGAGAAACCCAAGTGACCTTATGTCTAAATTATAGTTACTGTCACTTTAGCACTTAATAAACTATGAAATATTGGCCAGAAATGAATGAAACCAATTGCATCCTTTAGATATTTAAGTAACAAATATAATTTTGAAAGAATTACATTGTTATCATATTTTAAAAAAAAGTTATGTTGATCCAAGTGACTATAACTCCTTAAAAACATAGTTTTTCACCCAAAAAACATTTTGAAGGAAAAGGAAAAATGAATTTAAATGAATTTTAATTTCTTTTTTTAAATATATTTAGAAACTAGAAAGAAAATTCTAAAAGACTCTAGTTTACATCATCTTCAAATTTCTAATAGTTTTATGGAAACAAGTGTTTGAAAGTGAATTTTTTTCTCAGAATGTTGATCTCTATGTCAAAGTTGGCCAAAAAGTGGGACACACTATTGTGGGACCACCCATTATAGTAGAAACTCAAACAGAAGTAGATCAGTCTATGCCTATGATAGAATCACCCAAAGATAACAAAATTATCATAGATAATGTGGAAATAGCCATGGCAGCTACTGATAAGGAGTTGGACAAGTTTGAGAAAGCATTTGTCAGCACTGAGGAAGCATAAATCTTATGCAACAATACCCCTCCCACTCAGCAAGAAGAATTAATCATAGAAAATATATCTAATGAGAAAGAAGAAGAAAAGAAAGGAGTAGAGGTAGAAAATAAAGATGAATCTTCTGTTGATTTTCTCAAGGTGAAGCAAGAGGTGATGGATAGCACTCCCATCACTCCCACCTCAACATTGTTGTCAAGTTTCACACCTGACACTAGCAGTTTGGACTCCTAGAATGAAGAAGAACTGATTAAGTTCAACGTCCTAGCTATGGAGAAGGTGAAGGAGAAGCAAGTAATGAGGAATCCTCTCCTGGTGGAATCAATAAATATTTTGAACAGTTTGCTACCAAAAGACAAGAAGATGGTAAATGTACATTCAGTTGATGATGTGAGCACAGTCATCTCTCAGTTCAAAGTAAATTTTTCAAGCCTAGAAGAATCTGTGGCCATAGTGGCAGAGGAGAAATACTTAAAGAAGAGACTCAATGAACTAATGAGTAATTTTGAACTAGACTTCAACTCTCTTATGTCTGGTCAGGCATCATTAAAGGAGTTTGTCGATCAAGGAAGGAAAGTCATTGCAGAATCCATGGATCAGGATAAGTTCACTGATGCCCATCTTAAGAAGATCAAAGATGCATAGGAAATGATTTAGAAGGTGAAGATTTTAGTACTAGACATAGCCACTAATGTAAACATGTGTAAAAATGTCTACCAAGGTTAGTTGGACATAATTGAGAAAGAAGAGAAAGAAATGGAGAAGTTAAGGTCTAGACAGACTCAATTGAGGAATGCTCTTGCGCCCTCACTAGACATTCTTAGTGTTGGTTCTTCTCCTTGCAGGACCAAACTTGAATCAAATGGTTGGGCTTAAAACATAGGTTAGGCACTCAAGCTTGACAAGGAAAACAAACCAATTGATGAGGATAGAGAGAAATCCTCCTTCTTCTTTGAGCTCCACATTCACTTAGGCGGGTATTGCCTTATCTGCACATTCAAGACACCTCATGACAAACCAAAAGCCTGTAGATAGATTAATGTGGAATAGCAGTCAATCTCCTATAGGTATCCTATACCCCAATGATAGAAAGTCTCATGCAATAGCGCTACTTGCATGGAATGAAACTGAAAGCTAGAGACCTATACTAACAACAAGAAAGGGAAAGGGTGGAACTAGATGGAGATGATTTGAATGGATAGAAGGGACCCCTGAGATACCCTAAGTCTCACATAGACCAGTGCCTTATCCAATGGGCCACAGAGTCAAATACAATATTGCAAGGGACAGCTATGAAACAAGAAAATAATATACCCAATGTGTTGATGCCTGACATCAATCACACACCATGACCAAACCTCAACTTAGCACCCACCTGTGTATTTAAGTATGTTATTATCCACTCAAAGGATTTTAACCCTCCCCTTAGAAGAGACCTATAAATAGAAAATACATTAACCAACATCCACTGGAGGACAAGCATGAAATATCTTTAACACCTCAGCTCATACATACATAAACACTAACCCTGAACCAGTTATCTCTGCGAAGATAACTCCACTTGCAAGCACGTAGGCAATGCATATAGACAAATCAAACACCTTTGATGTATGATTAATGAGTTCAAAATTCAAATGGAGATAGTTTGGTAACAGTAAGAATATATTAAAATCCTCACACATAAGACAGATCACTTACAATATGCATTATATTCCCTGAACCAGCAAGGAAAGAAGAACACTTTATATGCAGAGAGAAGGAGAAATCTATAGAACAGAACCCTTCACTAGAACTGACAAAATTTAGAACCCTTACACAGTCAAAATTTTGACTGTTTATACCATCAGCTACCTTGGAAACCCATAACAGGTTGCAACAAGCTACAGATAGCTAAGGTATAGGTTAGAACAGCTAAACCAATTGGAAACAGTGAAAAATTTATTGCAGGGGCATGAAAGTTAGGCAACCCAAAGAGAAAAGATCTCAGACCAACATTAAGATCAGGCCATAAGACCAAGAGATTGCATAAAAACTAGTCTAATCAACCACCTACAAACACTTCTCAAGCCAAGATTGTAATCATTCCTTACATGGTACAGATCCCTGCAAATGATCATCAAGCACCCTGGACCACACTAGAGCGGCAAACAAATCACTTTTTACCAGTTCCAATCACTTCTACATTGAAATTTAGTCCTTTCTATCATTGGAAACCCTCAGACAGTTCAAATTTGAAAATGAACGACTACTTTTCACTTCGCGGGTTTTATGTTCCTCAACTATTTGCCCCTAGTCACGCAATCACGCAGTCATCAATTTCACCACCATAGGAATCCGGGCTTCAAATTATGCTTGGTCGCATGATCGTAAGGCACCAAACTAACCTTTGCGATCATGCGACCGCGGTCTCCTTAACCACGCAATGCCATCACAAACCACCCAGAAAAGTCTTCGGCCACCTCATAAATCCCTCAGTGAATGAAAAATGGGCATGTCAGCAACACGACATCGTGGACCCACACAACTTTACAATCGTGATGTCCAAAAAGTGGTCGCATGATCGCATAGCTGAAACCTGGGCTATGCAAACACATGACAAGCCATGAGATTGCCACCGTGTCACCGCAAACACCGGCCCCACCTATCTGGAAAACTAGCGACCGAAGAACTTTCGCCAGTTCACCAGATACTTTATGCCATCGCCAAAAAACTTAGCAACCACGCGACCATGGTTCGCTGAATCAAAAAATGAACTAGGGCATCACCTTTTTATTTCTTGAACGTGTGAACACACTAAATTTTGTCATCACCACCAAATCTCTATCCACTCTACCAAACCTCAGACCCCACCTGGGCCCGTCCAATGCCACGTGTCACCATGCCATTCGCTGAAACCACCGAGCCACCAGACACAGGACCCACCGCTGATAAAAGCCTTACCTTTAGGAAGATCGGACGGTGGTCACATGATCGCAAAGGGGAGGAATATTCCTCACGATCATGCGGCAATTGTAGATCTCATCTGCATTGTTACTCCACTTTGAGAAGTACCGGGCCCACCAACTAACTGCCAAGCACTCAGCGACTATGTGACAAACTGTCCGCCAAGTCGTGAGATGCTAGTAGATAACCGCCAATCTTTCAGAGATTACATGACTAACAATCACTGAGTCACTGAAGGTTAGGCACCTAACTTGTAGAAACAAGAGAATGTAGGACAACACAGTCGCTAGGTCACCGAATAAGAGATGTAGCTGCCAGGAGATCTGAAGAATCAATGACAAGAAACTTTGAAGGCCTGGGCTCCACCATCCATCGCACCTGCGTAGTTAAGACCAAGGTTGAAAACACACAAGATTTTCAACACACAGACCAAAAACACATTGAGTTTTCAATGCCAAAGGATAAGCGCACAAAAGCAGGAAGCATAGGGTCAAAAATAATGAAGGCCGAAAACACACAGACTGAAAACACACGTGGACTTTCAGAAACACTGTGGGTTTTCGACACTATGGCAAATTTTGAGACAATTTCTTGCAGACCTTGAAATTCAAATAAATTTTTGGATTTTATGATTCAGCATGTGCAAAATGGACTAGAGCAAGGTGAAACATTGAAGAACATAGGGCAAGAGCACAAACTATGAAACATTTGCAGGGAGGAGGCCATTTCCATAAGATTTTCCTATGACAGAAGAATGGCCTAACACTTAGTCAAAACATAAAGGAGATTAATGTGACCATGATAACCTATGATCAAGGTCTGAGCATAGAATTGGAGAAGATGGAGAAGCTTCAATATGCATTATGCGCCCATCTACAGATAGTCAATTCTCTTATAACATTTTGGAAGAAGGAGATCCAGAAACTCAAGATTGCATATCTGGATGTTTTCCCTCAGTGAGTGTATTTAGATAAAGTTCTTGTATGCACCTTTTTCATTAATGTCAAAGGGGGATTTGTATAGAATATGGAGTACATATATGTATAGGGAGATATAAGAGTCTGTATAAAATATATAGAAGACAAAAGTTTTTTGTGTAAAGGAACAGTTAGAGACTTGGCCATATTCCTTTGTTTCCATTAATGACAAAGGGGGAGATTGTTGGAAAGTTGTCTATACTGAAGTATATGACTAGATAAAGTGTTGTCATTATGGAAACAAAGTCATATAGCAGTTTGGAGTTAGTGCACTAAGTGTAAAGATCATAAATCAGTTAAGTGTTGAAGACTGGACAACATACAGAGTTCCTATAGCTCAGAGCACCTATGCCCATGCGTACAGATGAATTATGGTATGTGCCCTAGAAGTTAAGCTTTTTAGACTATAATTATGCTTAATCTAAGATTGCATAAGTAGATATGAAAAGATGTGAAAGTTACAATCAGTCGAAGTTGCACAGCCAGTGTGTGCTAGCAAAGAATAGAGCATAGAGCCGACAATGACTATTTTGGTTTGCGATTGTAAATTAATGTTGTAGAGGCTATGCTCCCATTATATTTAGGTTTATGACATATGTACATGTATAATTGTAATCACACTTAAGCCAATTCATTTGGAAGCATTATTTGTAATTAGTTATAGGGCCGACCTAATTGTATAATTGGTATGAGTACATAAATATAAGGGTGCACCCATTGTATTCGGTATGGAACTGATTTGATAAGTAGTGTCACAACAACAATTCACTAGCAGATATAGTGTGTATCTAATCTCAGAAGGTTGTAGCCTTCATCATTTGAGCAGTGAGCTCTAGGACAGTGATACCACTCCCCTAATAGGGATCATTGTAAAAGACTCCTAACAGGGTCTGACCCTTAACAAGGTCTACTATACTTAAAGAATTGCAAAGCTACTCCTAACAGGGTAAAGGATCTTCTAACAAGGATCACAAAACACTAGTGCAAAATATTAGTGGGTATCAAGTCCCACTGGGATTTTTACCTATTTGGGTTTCCCCATAACCATATTGGTCTCATGTGTTGATTTCATGTTTCATGTTTATGTGAATTTTTATTTCAGTACTTAAGTATTTATAATTCAGTATTCAGATTAAAGTGAAAATTTAAAATACAGTGAACACTAATTCACCCCCCCTTCTCAATGTTCCCATTCCTAACACATGCTAATAAGATAAATATCCCATCTGTAGTTCTCACTGTCTCTTTTAGAATCAGAGGGTGCAAGAAAAATCACTAACAAATATAATCAAGTCAACCTATCAAAACCTTCTTGAAATAATAATAGAGAAACAATATAACTCTCCAATAACATCTCCAATGGCTAAACCAAGCACGCAACACAAATAGGACCACACCGCTCAATATGAGTAGATGCATCACTTCATACTGTTGGCTCAACCAAATTAACTGAAAGTTTACTCTCATGATTAAATACATTATACATTCTTAACAAAACATTCTTACCTCATCACAAAACACAAAACCAAACATGCATATCAAAATGATAAGTGCAACTGTTGAAACAATATAAACACTGTCGGCTCTATCAAATAGACTTAGGAAACTGTGACTGTCAAATAGAAACATCATAACTCAACTTGTATTGCACAAATAACTCGACGTCCATGAACATTGATTCTCATACATGTCTACAACATAAATATAAATGCACAAGTCTACATCATAACCATACTGATAATCACATATAGAACTTTGTCTTTAACAGTGTCAGGAACACTACTTATATAAACAACTACACAACTGTTTGTACTCATAATCAACCTCTGATTACGATATATTGTTAGAAAGTAAAGATCCCAAAGATAAATGAGAGGGGGGGGGGTGAATCAGTTATCAGATAATTTAACCATTCAACAGCTTTAAACAATATAAGTAATGTACTGATCAACCATAGAAAGATAACCATACACAATTACACAATAACACAAGATATGTTGACTAGGGAACCTCTTGAAAAGAGTAAACCCTGGTGGGAATGATGCCCACAAAATGATGCACTAATATGAAATTTCCTTGTTAGAGGATGGACCCTGTTAGGAGTCTTATGAAATACATTCAGTATATATAAATCCCTGTTAGGAGATTTTGAATCCTTGTTAAAAGATTCTAACTCGGTTAAGAGTTTATGGAAGACAGAAGGACCCACTGCCCAAATAGCTTCAAGGCAAGATATCTGAATCCACTATCCAAAAGATATTAGAATTATTCAATAGAATAATATGAAATATATTACCTCCTTCACACTGTGCCAAAACTGCACTCTCTGCTACACAAGATCACAATTCCAGATCTCTGTACTCACAAGTCTTCCTTCATCACTGAATTAGCTCTTTTCTTCACTTCATGCATATATTCACATCACAATCTTCATAGTACCCATTACAACAAGGAAAAAATTCCTTCTTCTATACCAAACTCAAATAATTACAAATGAGTCAGTCCTCAATTACAAAATAATAAATTCTACACGCTACACACAGAATTCACATAAAACTGTCAGCTTCCAGATACTGTAACTTTCTCCAAACATATCCTCAAAGTTTTCAATATGAACCACATCATCATTAATGAGTCTCCAACATCCCTTTAACTATGCAAAATCATATTCCATCCCAGCTAAGAGATATCCTCTGATTTCTGAACATCGCTTCACAGAAACACTGTCTAAACACTGCTTTCACCAAAATGCTCATAACTCTCACAAATGAATGAATTTTTTTTTGCATTGTTAACCATAGGTTAATAACACACCAAAAAACATACCATCAAATGCACAAAAGCCAATCTATAATAAAACATGTGCGCAAAACAAAACTGTACCTACTTTCCTGCTAATATCCAGAATATCACTGTGTTGACATCAATGACAATCCAAGTCATGAATGCAACAACAACTGCTACAGAATGACTGCCAAAATACTTTGCATTCATTCCTAACAATCTCCCCCACTAGCATTGATGGAAACATAGATGAAAAACATCCAATGTTCCAAAAATCTAATACTGCAACATCACTGCAAAATATCAAATCAAATCTTGCTTCATTTTCCTATTCATCTCTCTCATACAATCCACAATGTTTTTCATGTATATCTCTCCCCCATTGACATCAATGATAGAAATTCCATCACTAAGTCAACAACAACTTAATGTCAAAAGACACTTTTTAGAAAAATACAATAACAAGAGTCCTCATGACTCAGCTCATAAACTCCCCCATAGAGGAAGTTCCAACATCCAATCCAAAAGAAAGATAGGGCTCATATACCACTGGATGGATGAAATCATCTACATCAATAAACAAAAATAGGTTGGGGCATAACCCCAAGCATACCTCTCAGATACACAAATGTATCCTTACATAAAGGCTTTGTAAATATATCTGCTATCTGCTCCTTTGTACTTATGTACTCCAATCTTACTTCTTTTTTTGTAACTTTCTGTCTTACAACATGATACTTGATCTCAATATGTTTAGTCTTAGAATGTAAAATAGGATTTTTTGACATACTCACTGTACTGGTGTTATCACAATGTATAACAACAGGCTCATCAAACTTTATTCCAATATCCTTCAACATCTACTTCATCGAAATAATCTGATTACAATTATTTGCTGTTGCACCATATTCTACTCCTGCTGTGCTTTGTGAAGTACAATTCTACTTCTTACCTATCCAAAAGACCAATTTTCTTCCAAGAAAAAAGGCTCCACCACTGGTGCTTTTCTTGTCATCAACACTACCTCCCCAATCTGCATCAGTATAGGCACATAAAGTAAAATCATCAAAATTCTCATACCATAATCCATAATCCATTATTCCTTTCAGATATCTCAGTATCCTCTTTACTGCTACATGATGTGATTCTCTAGGTTCTACTTGAAATCTTGCTACAATCCCTAATGAATGTGCTATATCAGGTCTTGTATGTGTCAAGTACTACAATCCTCCAATCATAGATCTGTACTTTTTTTGCTCAACTGCTAGTGTCTCATCTTTGCTAGATAACTTATGTCTGGTTACCATAGGTGTTCCAATAGGTTTAGAATCTTCCATTCCAAATCTTTTCAATAAGTCATTCAAATACTTAGTCTGACTTACAAATATACCTTCCTTGCTTTGTGTTATCTGTAATCCCAAAAAATATTTCATTTCTCCAATCATGCTCATCTCAAATTCAATCTTCATTTCATTTGCAAATTTGTCACTAGCTTCATCTTCTCCTCCAAAGATAATATCATCAACAAATATAGCTATAACCAACAAACTATTCTCAATTTCTTTTGTGTATAAGTTACTATCTGTTGTTCCTTTTATAAATCCCAATTTCAATAAATACTTATCCAATCTTGCATACCAATTTCTAGGTTCTTGTTTTAATCCATATAAAGCTTTCTTTAACTTACATACCATATCTCCTTCTTGTGTCAAAGGAAAACCTTCAGGCTGCTCAATGTAGACTTCTTCTTCCAATTCACCATTCAAAAATGCTGACTTCACATCCATCTGATACACTCTGAATTTCTTGTAAGTTGCATATGCTAGAAACATTCTCACTGCTTCAAGTTTGGCCATAGGTGCAAAAGTTTCTTCATAGTCAATTCCTTCTTGTTGTGAATATCCTTTACATACCAATCTTTCTTTTTTTCTTATCACTTCTCCTTGTTCATTCATCTTGTTTCTGAATACCCACTTTGTTCCAATCACATTCTTGTCTTCAGGTCTAGGGACCAATTCCCATGTCTTGTTTTTTTCAATTTGTTCTAGTTCTTCTTTCATAGCATTCATCCAATGTTCATCTTCACAAGCTTCATTAGTAGTCTTAGGTTCAATTTGAGAAATCAAACATAAATGTACCTTATTTTGAGTCAAAACTCCTCTATCTAAACTTCCAATAACTTGCTCAATAGGGTGATGTCTTGAAGTATACCTGTTAGGTGTCATAGTTACTAATCTTGTTCCGACTGTAGATTCTTCTCTGCTTTCTTCTCTATTTTCTTCTCTATTTTCTTCAGTATGACTTTCATTCAGCAAATCACTGTTAGTTTCAAAAAATAATTCTGCATTTTCAATGTTAGGCTGAGGTTGTGCTTCTCCATCAGATTCATAATCAAGCATTCTTTCCTAAATTTTAAACTTCTCATCAACTTTTACATTTGCACTTTCAACAATATTCTTAGTTCTTTTGTTATAACATCTATATGCTTTGCTTTTTAAAGAATTTCCAAGAAATATTCCTTGATCACTTCTAGGATCAAACTTTCCTATATCATCATCTCTCTTTATATAACATTTACTTCCAAAAATTCTAAAATACTTAACTGAGGGTGTATGTCCAAACCATAATTCATAAGGTGTCTTGTTTGTAGCTGCTCTGATTTGTACTCTGTTCATAGTGTATACTGTTGTGTTCACTGCTTCTCTCCAAAAAGTCTTAGCCAAATCATTTTCAAACAACATAGCTCTTGCCACTTCAGTTATTGACCTATTCCTTTTTTTTGCAATACCATTTTGTTCTGGTGTTCTAGGGGCTGAAAGTTTTCTCTTAATACAATTCATTTCACAAAAGGTGTTAAACTCTCTAGATGTAAGTTCACCACCTCTATCAAATCTTAGACACTTAATCTTCATTCTAGATTCATTCTTAATTTTTCTTTTCATGATCTTAAATTTATCAAATGCTTCAGATTTTTCTTTCAAAAATGCAATCCACATCATTCTTGTAAAATCATCAACAAGAATCATAAAATACCTTTCTCCATAGAATCCTCTAGTCCTAGTAGGACCACTCAAGTCTGTATGAACAATCTCCAGCTTCTCTGTCAATGTGAACTTCTTGTTGGTAAATGAACTCCTTTTCTACTTTGCCACCATACATTCTTTGCAAATCATGTTAGTAGGTTTCATAATTCTAGGTAAATCTCTTACTGCAAGTGTAGTGCTCACCTTGACAATATTATCAAAGTTTATATGACAAAACATTTTATGCCATAACCAACTGTCATCAATCCTAGTTATCAAACATGTCATCTCAGTAGGATTCAATTGAAATACATTACCTCTGGTTTTGGATCCTTTTCTAATCAGATTTCCATCTTTATCTTTTATCACACAAGTTTTCTCAAAAAATCAAACTTGATAACCCTTATCAGCCAATTGTCCAACGCTTAGTAGATTATGTCTTAGTCCATCAACAAAGTAAACATCATCAGTGTTAGTCTTTCCATCAATAGTAATAGATCGCATACCCTTAATCAAACAAGGTGCATTGTTACCAACCCTAACAATTCCTCCATCATAATTATCTAACTTAACAAACTTTCTTTTATCTCTAGTCATATGATGTGAACAACCATTGTCTATAATCCAATCAGATTTCTTTTCAACTTGTGAAACTAATGCCTTTTCTTCCCTTTTATCAGATTCAGAACTTTCTTCTTTAATTGCTACAAATCTTATTTCCTCAAAGTTATCATTATCATTGTCACTTAAATGTTTTTCAATTCCTACTTCGAGATCTTCATCATTTGCATAATAACATTCTTTAGATCTTCTAGGTTTAAAGTTGCTTCTATACTTCTTAACTCTTTTAGGACATTTAGATGCAAAATGACCATATTCTTGACAAGTCCAACATTTAAAGATTTTCTTACCATCTGGTTCTCTTTTTACAAGTAATGCAATACCTTCTTCAATCTTCTTATCTTCCTTAGATCTGCTACTGCTGGCATAATCTCCATTCACACTAGTACTCTTTGTAGGTCTAATGTTAAGAGCACTGAATGCTATTTCCATTCTAGGTAGCTCTCCTGATAATCTCAAGTTCATCTCTGTTGTTTCTAATCTTCCAAGAAGAGTCTCTCTTGAAAAGTTTGATGTACAAGGTATCACTTGTTCAATCTTTTGTGTTGTCTTCTTGAATACTGGTGTCAAAGTTCTTAGAATTTTTCATATCACTTCATTCTCTATCTTATCACCTCCACAAGACTTTATTCCTATTACAATCTCAGACATCCTACCAATATAGCTTCTAATAGATTCATCTTCCATCATTCTAATATCTTCAAATGCACAAATCCAATTATGTAATCTAGCCTTCTTTGCATGTTCATCACCTTCAAAAGTAGAATGTAAAGCTTTCCAAATTACATGAGATGTTTTCAAACATCTTACCTGACTATATTCATTCTCCGGTAGTGCTGAAAAAAGTGCTTCTCTTGCAAGTATGTTACACATGAATAGATCTAGTTCATCTTTAGTTCTTGCCTCTAGATTGTCTTCCTCAATGATAGTCTTCTCATTCTTTGTAATCAACCAATAACTTGGTCCTAAACACAATAAATGTGTCTTCCTCTTTTCTTTCTAGCTATCAAAATTTACTCTATCAAACTTAGGGCTTTCTTTTCTGAAATTCGCCATGGATCTCCTTAAGTTGTTAAACTTTTCTTTCAAGGACCTGCTGCTCTAATACCAATTGTTAGAAAGTAAAGATCCCCAAGATAATTGAGAGGGGGGTGGGTGAATTAGTTATCAGATAATTTAACCATTCAACAGCTTTAAACAATATAAGTAATGTACTGATCAACCATAGAAAGATAACCATACACAATTGCACAATAACACAAGATATGTTGACTAGGGAACCTCTTGAAAAGAGTAAACCCCGATGGGAATGATGCCCACAAAATGATGCACTAATATGAAAGTTCCTTGTTAGAGGATGGACCTTGTTAGGAGTCTTATGAAATATATTCAATACATATAAATCCCTATTAGGAGATTTTGAATCCCTGTTAAAAGATTCTAACCCGGTTAAGAGTTTATGGAAGACAGAAGGACCCACTGCCCAAACAGCTTCAAGGCAAGATCTTTGAACCCACTGTCCAAAAGATCTTATATTTATTCAACAAAATAATATGAAATATATTACCTCCTTCACACTATGCCAAAACTACACCCTCTACTACACAAGATCACAATTCCAGATCTCTGTACTCACAAGTCTTCCTTCATCACTAAATTAGCTCTTTTCTTCACTTCATGCATATATTCACATCACAATCTTCATAGTACCCATTAAAAAAAGGAAAACATTCCTTCTTATATACCAAACTCAAATAATTACAAATGAGTCAGTCCTCAATTACAAAATAATAAATTCTACACGCTACACACAGAATTCACATAAAACTATCAGCTTCCAGATGCTGTAACTTTCTCCAAACTTATCCTCAAAGTTTGCACTATGAACCACATCATCATTAATGAGTCTCCAACATCCCTTTAATTTCACAAAATCAGATTCCATCCCAGCTAAGAGATATCCTCTGATTTTTGAACATCGCTTCACAGAAACACTGTCTAAACACTACTTTCACCAAAATGCTCATAACTCTCACAAATGAATGAATTTATTTTTGCACTATTAACCATAGGTTAATAACACACCAAAGAACATACCATCAACTATACAAAATCCAATCTACAATAAAACAAGTGTGTAAAACAAAACTGTACCTTCTTTCCTGCTAATATCCAGAATATCACTGTGTTGACATCAATGACAATCCAAGTCATGAATGCAACAGCAACTGCTACAGAATGATTGCCAAAATTCTTTGCATTCATTCCTAACAATCATGTTGATAACATATCTAGGCAACATATGCTCAAGGCTCCATACATAATACTTCAATGCACGCTTCTTACCATATGTTGTCATCAATGACAAACATACAGTCAACATTGGCTTGCCGGAAAATCTCCAACAATTGGTTGTTGATTCATGGCACCCTTTTCCATTGTTGTCAAAGGGGGAGTGTGGCTATGATAAAATCCCTACTATTTGGGGAGATTGTCTATAGCATAACTTTGGATTGATATAACTTTTGGATGTTGGATTTTCCCATATGTTGACATCAATGCCAAAGGGGGAGATTGTTGGATATTTCTAATGCATGAGGAGATGATTGAGACATTTTATATGTTTAATCACTACATTACTAAATGGGCACTCATACTATTGTCATTTGTGTTTTGTCAGTAATGTTAACATATGTTTTTGTGAGATGATTAGACTGGTTATCACAGTGTAAGAACATTGTATGGATGTTTCAGATGCTGTGAAGACAGATGAAAATTCAGGTGGATAATTTTATCTTTCATATTGGATGAGTTACAGATGACTTAGTGGAGATTGGTCACTGGATTGTGATAGTGAGAATTGATAGAGTTAGACTTTGTGTTTCTGGTATATTTTTCAAATGCATTGGATTCGAGATATACGAGCTTGAGGAATGATAGACAAGGTACTAAAGGATGTTCATTGGTCATCATAAGGTATAGAATGATTGGTGACATCAGCTATCATGTATGTTCTAGCAATGGTTTATTTAGAAGCCGACTCAGGAGATGTGGCATGTGCTTTGTTTGGAAAACATAAATTAAGGATGTCAGTCCTTAAATGATGTAATATAGTCATTGTATACTTGTTTTAGATACTGTGTGTATCTTATAAAGGGTTTATGTAATTTTTTGTAATGAGGAAAGCCTTATGGGTTGACCTGATCATGGTAAATTGTAATAAGGTATATATGTAAGGTCTTTTCTTTGGAAAAGAGCATGTATGAAAAGAAGATTATATATAAAAGTTGTAAAAGCTATGAGCTTGTCTTCTATATGTAGAGAAAAGGTTTATTGGTGAACTACATTGGAACTGATCAAGCAAAGATAGTTGCTCCCAAAGAGTTCAAAATATTGTGTATTTCTTCATATACACTTGTGTTTTGAATAATGAGTTCTGAAGATGTACTTAACCTTCTTTGGGAAGTGAGCCCTCCTTCTTTTTCTTGACTCCTAATAGGGTCTGTCCTCTAACAAGTACTATGTATTGTAATGATTCAATAAGCTTCTATCAAGGCTAAATCTTCTAACAAGGATACTATACTCTTAGTACATTATTTGTGTGTGCTAATTCCCACCTAGGTTTTTACCTTTAATAGGGTTTCCCCGACACCAAAATATTGTGTTATTGTGTTGGCACTCATTGTGCTCATTGGATATGATATTTCTGCTACTTAAAGTTTAATAATCTGTCACACAACTAATTCACCCCCCTCTTAGTTGTATTATGGAATATTATTTCTAACACATACCATAAGCCATAGTCTATTGTTCCTTTCAAATATCTCAGTATCCTTTTCACAATAGCTAGGTTTGTTTCTTTGGGTTCTGTCTGATATCTAACCACAATTCCAATGGCATTAGCAATATTTGGTCTAATGTGAGTTAGATATTGTAATCCTCCAACCATTGATCTATACTAGGTCTAAAAAACACACTTTGACTCATCATCAAGTGTCATCTTATTACTAGTTACAATGGGAGTACCAACTAGTTTACATTCCTCCATTCCAAACTTTTTCAACATTTCTTTAAGATATCTAGGTTGAGAAATAAAGATGTCATATTTTCTCTGATTTATTTGGAGTCCAAGAAATAATTTCATTTTTCCAATCATGGACATCTCAAATTCATTTTCCATTTCTTTGGAAAATTTCTCACATAGATCATCATTACCTTGAAAGATAATATCATCAACAAATACTTCTGATATACTTTGATTTCACATCCATCTGATATACTTTGAAGTTTTTGTGTATGACATAAGCCAAGAATAATCTCATAGCTTCTATTCTAGCAATAGGAGCAAATGTTTCATCAAATTCTATACCTTCTTGTTGTGAGTAGCCTTTACATACCAGTCTTTCTTTGTTTCTTACTACAAATCCTTCTTCATTCATTTTATTTCTGAAAACCCATTTAGTTCCTATCACATTTTTGTTCTTAGGTCTAGGAATCAATTCCCAAGTGTTATTATTCTTTATCTAATCTAACTCTTCTTTCATAGCATTTATCCAAGATTCATCTCTACAAGCTTCATCTATATTCTTTAGTTCAACTTGAGAAGTTAAACAGATTTCTTCTCTAACCTGTGATCTAGTTAATACTCCTTGATTAGTATTGTCGATTATTTGATTTCAGGATGATTGTTCTTTACATACCTTTGAGTTTTAGGAACCTCAATAGCCTCATCTATGTTATTATCACAAGTCTCTTTTTCACATTCAATCTCAACAATTTATTCTTCTTCTGCAGTAGTAGCCTCTTTGATTTCTGTAACCTAATTATAGTCATACATTCTCTCTTGTATCTAAATCCTTTCATCTATCTAAACATTTTTACTTTCAATCATTTTTCTTAGTCTCAAATTGGAACATTTGTAAGCTTTTCTATTAGTAGAGTAGCCAAGGAAAATTCCTTCATCACTTCTAGCATCAAACTTCCCTATCTCATCATCTCTCTTGATATAGTACTTACTACCAAATATTCTAAAATATTTTACAGTAGGATTATGATTAAACCATAATTCATAAGGCGTCTTATTTGTACCTTCTCTGATTTGAACTCTATTCAATGTGTACACTTTTATCCCAATAACCTCTCTCCAATGCACATGAGATATGTTTCCTTCAAGCAACATTGTCCTAGCTGCATCAAGTATAGTCATGTTTCTTGGCTTGGCTATGCCATTTTGTTGTGGAGTCCTACGAGAAGATGTATGTCTTTTTATTCCATGCTCTTCGCAGTATGAATTAAATAATTCTAAAGTAAAATCTCCACCTCTATTCGATCTTAAACATTTTATCTTTAAGCCTGATTCATTCTCTACTTTTTCCTTGAATATCCTGAATTTATCAAATGCTTCTGATATTTCTCTTAACTAAGTAACCCACATCATTCTATAAAATTCATCAACAAAAGGTATAAAATACCTTTCACCATAGTATGATTTTGTCCTTGTAGGTCCACATAGGTCTGTATGTACTAGCTCCAACTTTTCTTTTGTAACTGATTCTAGTATTTTTTCCCATAACACATTCTCTCCATACAGTGTTAGATGGTTTCACAATCTTCAATAGATATCTTACTTCTTTAGTCAAGCTTTCCTTCACAATATTGTCAAAGTTAACATGACAAAACCTTCAATTCCATAACCAACTATCATCTACTTTTTCAACAAAACAAGAGGCTACAAACATATTTAAATTAAATACATTACCTCTAGACTTAGTATCAGTTGCAATCAAATTTCCTACTTTACTACTGTCAAAACATTTACCATCATTGAATTATTACTAAAATTCTTTGTCCATCGACTCTCCAACACTCAATAAGTTATGCTTGAGTCCATCAAAAAGTAGTACATTATCAGTATTAGATTTTCCATCCAGAGTAATAGATCCTACTCCTATGATAGGTTTAGGAATATTGTCTCCAAACCTCACAACACCACCATCATACTTTTTCTAATTTAACAAACTTGTTTTTATCTCTAGTCATATGATGTGAATAACCAGTGTCTATGATCCATTCAGATTTTTTATCAACATGAGATACTAAAGATTTTTCCTCATGTACAATTTGATCTCTAATAGTTGTTGGAAAGTTGACTACACTATTGTATATGACTAGATTTAGTGTTGTCATTATGGCAACAAAGTCATATAGTTTTTTGGAGTCAGTGCACATTATCAAAAGATCAAAATTTGGTTAAGTATAGAAGACTAGATAGTTAATAAAGCATCAACACACGTGTGTACGACAGAGTTATGGTATGCACCCTAGAAGATAAGTTGGTAAGAGTGTATTCATGCTAATTCTAAAAGCACATGATCAAAAGATATAGTATGGCGAAGATATAGATAGTTGAATTAGCACAGACAGTGAATGCCAGAATAGAACAAAGTATGCAACCGACTGTTGGTAATTTGATTAGCGATGATATTATTGTTTTGTAAAGGCTATACGCCTATTGTAATTAATTTTTAGACATGTAATTATTTTTGTTTGCAAACACGCTTGATCCAATTCACTTGGAAGCATTGTATGTAATCAGTTATAGGTGGACCTAATTAATTGTTTTGGTAGCGCATATAAATATTAAATGCACCTTTGTAATAAAGTATGGATGTTGAAATAGAGATAAAATAAGAAGAGTAGAAGTGTGCGAAGAGCAGTAAGAATGTATTAGAGCTTTTCAATAGGTCAAGGCATCAATGCATCAAAGGAACTGATCAGAAAAGTAGTTTCACAGCACCAGTTCATCCAACAGATATAGTGTGTATCTGAGATCAGAAGGTTGTAGTCTTCACCACTTGAGAAGTGAGCTCTAGAAAAGTGTATCCCCACCCCTAACAGGATTATTGTAAAAGAATCATAACAGGGTCTAATGCTTGACAAAGTCATTGTACTAAAAGCATTGTAAAGAGCAATTCCTAACAGGGTTGAAGATCTTCTAACAAGGATCATAAGACACTAGTGCAGTTCTTAGTGGGTGTCAATTCCCACTGGGGTTTTTACCTATTTGGGTTTCCCCATAACCATATTGGTGTTATGTGTTGTGTTTATGTATCTTGTTTATGTTGATGTTCATTTCAGTACTTAGACATTCAAGTTAAGTTTCAAAGAGTAAAGTAAAAAGATTAAATATAGTGAACATTGATTCACCCCCACCCCCCCTCTTAGTGTTCCCATTCCTAAAAATTGGTATCAAAGATCCAATCCTCTAAAGAGAATTTTAACCACTTGAGGAGATCAATGGGTTCAGAAGAAGAAAAACATCTAAAGAAGAATCTTATGGCAGCTCTTGAAGACCTTGATAGATCAGAGAAAGAAGTTGAAGAAATAAAATTAAAAGTCAGTAGCGCACAAGTATTCATCAAGAAACTGAGACAAGATTTGAAGGATTGTACAAACAATGATTTGGGAAAAATGGTTAAGAAGAAGAATGAGGAGAACACATCTTTACAAGATCAGATTGAAGAGTTGGATGAAAATCTAACTAAAAATCAAGATGTTTATGGTGAATAGATCAAGGAGAACCTTCAACTAAATGAATAATTGAGGCAAGAAAACATGGAAATCTTGTAGCTAAGAAATAGCAAAGAAAAGTTGGAATCTAAATTGAAAGAGGCAAAGAATCACATTAATAAATTACACACAAGAAAGGATCTAATTGAATCTTAGTTATATGCTCAGAAGCTTAAAGGAGATACCAGTGGTATTGGATTCAATGAAGCACAAAATCAAAATGACAACATGTGAGCAAGAATGAAAGCACTAGAAGACACCACAGAAGCTAAGGAAATTGGAAATTAGACTAAAGACAATATTGAACCATCTAAGGATGAGCGCAACCTAGTAGACCAAACTTGTTATGCATGTAACAAGCATGGACATTTAGCAAGGAATTGTAAAGAGGTAAGACCTTTCAATGGTTAGTGTTATTCATGCAATAAATTTGGTCATAGAGCTATAAATTGTAGAACAAGTCAGAAGAACAAGACTCAGCATAATCAGAGAAATCAGAATCAACCAAATACAAGAAGTTCTCAGAGTATTACATGTTAGATATTTAATTATAATGGTCACTTAGCTAGACAACATAAAATGGTAACCCATATCAATGTGCCAAATAATTTAAGGCCTCCAGTTATTTGTCACTCTTGTAACAAGGTTGGACACATCTCAAATTTTTGTAGATCAAGAATTGAAAGTCAAGAAAGCCCCAAAAAGACAGAAGAGTCAATATTGGATACCGAAGGAGAAGTCAAGTTTGTGAAAGCTTAAAAAGATGTGAGCTTTATTTGCTGAGAGGCAAAGAAGGATAAAGTTGATGAGTATGTATTGGATGCATCCGCAGTGGACGCACCCTCTACATTTGGATCTGAATGGCCCTTAGGGTCATAGGGGGAGCTAATTTAGCTCTAGACCCCTACGCAGCTGGTATACTCGGCCTTAGAGTATGTGCCTTTGGATTCAACCTTTTGGAGATTATTTGAGGCTGTGTGCAAGAGCACACTACTTCATTGACTATAGAATGAAAGTTTGAAATTCTTAGTAAAAGTCTAGTTTACGTGGCAAGCATTAATGATGAAAATTTCACTTTAAAGTACATAGACTTGTCGATTACTCATTGCATTTAGATTAGAGTGATTGGAGATCATAGATGCCCTAGCAGTTGATTGTGAAGTATTGAAGCTCAATTCACCAGCGAAAGAGTGTGTTTGATCGATTTCAAAGCCCTAATCCATCACGATGATTCAAAAGTTCTTGGAAACCTATTTGAAGTGATAAACAAGTAAGTTATGGCTACACCTATTGTGTTTGATGTTGCAGCGAGGAAAAATATATGTTTTCAAGAGGCATCCCTTTAAGTCTAGCCTAGATGATTTAGAAGGTGCATTATCCAAAACCCCTATGGGTGTCATGCATGTTGAAGACATCCATGCATACATTTACTATAAGAAGGAACTAGTAGGACTTGATAGGATAACAGTGCACATTGAGACTATGATGAAACCTGATAAATCATTCTTAGATGAGTTTTATGAGTCTAAATGGATAAAGATATTGCTCAATAGGATTCATGATGACCTTTTCTGGATAGGTGAAGTACCAGTCAGAATCATAGGAGACCTCATTCATAAAATGATATGCCTTTCAAGGATAGGCGTCATTCTTCCAGTGGGTAAGGATGTGAGAAAACTAGTTGAACAAGCATGTAAGTAAAGAAGTGATAGGTGCGAAATGACAATTGAGCCTATAGAGGAGAAAGACATCAAATTGATGTCTATGATACTGGTTTATAGGTTTCAGCACACCAACAGGGTGAATAGTGTGTTTGTGGCCACTATTCTTGTAGTAATCAAAATTGTGAGAGAAAATGGTGAGTTCAATCTCTGCAAGATCTTGCACGCACAATTGATAGATAATATTAGATCCATCAAGCATGATAAGACCAAAATATTTAGGTTTGGGTCTTTGATTATCTACATGTACTTCCACATACTTGGAAAGATCCCATATTTGTATCTAGACAAGAGTTTACCTACAATGCCACAAATATCTCTTAAGGCATCTACTGAGATTACATTGAAAAACTACATGAAGTTGGAATTAAAGACATTCAGGATCAAAAAGTAGATGAGGTAAAGGATACTAGAGAGTATTGTTGAGAAATGTTAGGAATGAATGCTAAAGTGTTTGGCAACCATTCTATAGTAGTTGTTGTTTCATTCATGACTATGATTGTCATTGATGTCAACACGGTGATTTACCGAAGACTTGCAGAGAAGCAGACAGAGTTTGGATTAGCACACATGGGTTATTGTAGTTGGAGCTATGAGACATTGAGGATATACTCTTTGATATGTCATATGTCTATGGTTAAGAGCACAGACAATAATTCATTGATTCATGGAAGTTATGATCATTTTGGTGGAAGCAGTATTCAGGTAGTGTTCCCGAGTAGCGGTTTGTGGAAATCAGATGATATCTCCTAATCGGGATGGAATATGGTTTTGCATAGTTAAAGGGAAGTTGGAGACACATTGATAGTGACATCAATGATAGTGTAGGCTTTGAGGTTGCATGAGTGAAGATTTACTGTATTTAGAAGCTGACAGTTTTGTGTAATTTTGGTGTAGCATGTGGAAACTTTTATTTTGCAATTGTCTGTCGACTCATTTGTAATTATTTGAGTGTGGTATAAAGGAAGGAATGTATTTCCTTGTTATTGTATTTTTAGAATTTGGTTTTAATGTGAAAGTATGTAATTATGATATGGTAGCAGAGGTTGTGATGTTGTATGCATGAAGTGAAGAAAAGAGCTAAGTATGAAAGTGAATTTGTGAAGGAAGACATGCGAAATATAGAGATCTAAAATTGAGATCTGATGTAACAGTGAGTGTGGTTTGGTATGGTTAGAGAAGAGGTAACATATTATTCTATTGAGTAATACAAAGATTATTTGGACAGTGTGTTCAGTGATCTTACCCTGAAGCTATTTGGGAAGTGGGTCCTTCTGTCTTCCATAACTCTTAACCGGGTTAGAATCTTTTAACAGGGATTTGAAATCTCCTACAAAGGATTCATATGTACTGAATGTATTTCATAAGACTCCTAACAGAGTCCATCCTCTCACAAGGAATATTCATATTAGTGCATCTTTTGTGGGCATCATTCCCACCGGGGTTTACTCTTTGATCAAGAGGTTCCCTAGTCAACATATCTTGTGTCATTGTGTTATTGTGTATGAATATCTTTCTATGGTTGGTAATTATATTACTTCTATGGTTTAATGTCATTGAAGATGATAAAATTTATAATTATCTAATAACTGATTCACCCCCCCCACTCTCAGTTATCTTGGTGGAGTTTACTTTCTAACAATTGGTATTAGAGTGGCAGGTCCATGAAAAAGAAGTTTAACAGCTTAAGGATATCCATGGTGAATTTTAGGAAAGAAAGCCCTCAGTTTCATGGAGTAAATTTTGACAGCTAGAAAGAAAAGATGAAGACACACCTATTATGTTTAGGACTAGGTTATTGGTTGATCACAAAGAATAATAAGACTATCATTGAAGAGGAAAATATTGAAACATGTACTATGGAAGAGAGAGATCTATTCATGTGTAACATAGTTGCAAGAGAAGCACTCTTGACAGCACTTTCAGAGAATGAGTACAGTTAGGTAAAATATTTGAAAAAATCTAATGAAAATTGGAATCCTTTACACTCTACTTTTGAAGGTGAGGAACATGCAAAAAAAGTTAGATTACATAATTGGATATGTGCATTTGAAGATATAAGAATGTTGGAAGATGAATCTGTTTGAAGTTATATTGGTAGAATGTCAGAGATCATTTCACGTATAAAATCTTGTGGAGGAACAAAGACAAAGAATGAAGTGATATGGAAAATTATGAGGACATTAACTCCTATATTTAACCAGACAACACAAATGATTGAACAAGTGATACCTTTTACAAAAAACTTTACAAGAGACACTCTTCTTGGAAGATTGGAAGCAATAGAAATGAACCTGAGATTATCAAGAGACTTAACTAGAATGGAGACAACATTCAGTGCTCTTACTGTTCACCCTACTTTGTCAAGAAGCATTAGTGTGAGCAGAGATTATGCTGGCAGCAACAGATCTAGAAATGAAGAAGACAAGAAGATTGAAGAAGGTATTGCCTTGCTTGTGAAAAGAGAACTAGACGGTAAGAAAATTTTTAAATGTTGGACTTGTCCAAGAATATGGTCATTTTGCATCTAAATGTCCTAAGAGAGTTAAAAAGAACAGAAGCAATTTCAAAACTAGAAGATCTAAGGAATTTTACTATGCTAATGATGAAGATCTTGAAGCTAGTATAGAAAGAACTTTAAGTGAAAGTGATACTGAAAATAATGATGACATAGGATTTGTAGCAATTAAAGAAGAAAATCCTAAATCTGATGTTAAGGAAGAAAAAGCCTTAGTTTCTCAAGTTGAAAAGAAATTTGATTGGATTCTAGATAGTGGTTGTTCACATCATATGACTGGAGATATGAAAAAGTTCATAAAGTTGAATGAATATGATGGTGGAGTTGTTAGAGTTGGAAACAATGCACCTTGTTTGATTAAAGGTATAGGATCTATTACTCTTAATGGAAAGACTAATACTGATGATGTTTATTTTGTGGATGGATTGAAACATAATCTTTTGAGTGTTAGATAGTTAGTTGATAAGGGATATCAAGTTTGGTTTACTGAGAAAACTTGTGTGATAAAGGATAAAGATGGAAATCTGATTGGAACTAGATCTAGAACCAGAGGTAATGTATTTTAGTTGAATCCTACTGAGATGACATGTTTGATTACAAATATTGATGACAGTTGGTTATGGCATACAAGGTTTTGTCACATAAACTTTGATAGAAAGTAAGTACTACACTTGCAGTAAGAGATTTACCTAGAATTATGAAGCCTACTAACATGATTTGCAAAGAATGTGTAATGACTAAATAGAAGAGAAGTTATTTTCCTAGTAAGAAGTTTACATCTATAGAGAAGCTGGAGATTGTTCATACAGACTTGAGCAGTCCTACCAGAAATAGAGCATTCTATGGAGAAAGGTATTTTATGATTCTTGTTGATAATTTTACAAGAATGATGTGGATTGCATTTCTTAAAGAAAAATATGAAGCATTTGATAAGTTTAAGCTTGTTAAGAATAAAGTTGAGAATGAATCTAGAATGAAGATTAAATGTTTAAGATCTGATAGAGGTGGAGAATTTACTTCTAGAGAGTTTAAAAACTTTTGTGAAGAAAATGGCATTAAAAGATAGTATTCAGCCCCTAGAACACCTGAACAAAATGGCATTGTAGAAAGAAGGAAAAGATCAGTGACTGAAGTAGCAAGAGCTATGTTGTTTGAAAATAATTTGGCAAAGATATTCTAGAGAGAAGCAGTGAACACAACAGTATATACAATGAACAGAGTACAAATTAGAGCAGACACAGACAAGACACCTTATGAATTATGGTTTGGACATGCACCCTCAGTTAAGTATTTTAGAATTTTTGGAAGAAAATGTTATATAAAGAGAGATGATGATATAGGAAAGTTTGATCCTAGAAGTGATGAAGGTATATTTCTTGGATATTCTTTGAAAAGAAAAGCATATAGATGTTCCAATAAAAGAACTAAGACTATTGTTGAAAGTGCAAATGTTAAAGTTGATGAAAAGTTCAAAATTCAGGAAAGAATACTTGATTATGAATTTGATGAAGAAGTTCATCCTAAGCCTAATACTGGAACTACTGAATTGTTTTATGAAAGTAACAATGATTTGTTGAATGAAAGCCACAATGAAGTTATTGAAGAACCTACATCTGAAGAGAGATCTAAGACAGTGATACCTAGCAAGAGTTTGTTAAGGAATCATCCTTTTGAACAGATTATTGGGAGCATCAAAAGAGGAGTTCTTACTCAAAATATGGCACAAGAGAAGCTATGTTTGATTTCTCAAATTGAACCTAAGAATACTAATGAAGCTTGTGAAGATGAAAGTTGGACTAATGCTATGAAAGAAGAACTAGATCAGATTGAAAAGAACAAGACATGGGAATTGGTCCCTAGACCTAAAGACAAGAATGTTATTGGAAGTAAATGGGTATTCAGAAACAAGATGAATGAACAAGGAGAAGTAGTAAGAAAAAAAGCAAGATTGGTATGTAAGGGTTACTCACAACAAGAAGGAATTGACTATGAAGAGTCTTTTTCACCTATTGCAAGAATTGAAGGAGTAAGAATGTTTTTGGCATATGCAACTTACAAGAAATTCCCAGTGTATCAGATGGATGTGAAGTCAACATTTTTGAATGGAGAATTGGAAGAAGTCTACATTGAGAAGCCTGAAGGTTTTCCTTTAACTCAAGAAGGAGACATGGTATGTAAATTGAAGAAAGCTTTATATGGACTTAAACAAGCACCTAGAACTTGGTATGAAAGACTGGATAAGTATTTGTTAAAGTTGGGATTTATAAAAGGAACAGCTGATAGTAATCTATACACAAAAGAAATTGAAAATGGTTTGTTAGTTATAGTTATTTTTGTTGATGACACTATCTTTGGAGGTGAAGATGAAGCTAGTGACAAATTTGCTAATGAAATGAAGATTGAATTTGAAATGAGTATGATTGGTGAAATGAAATACTTTTTGGGATTACAGATAACAAAAAACAATGATGGTATCTTTTCAAGCTAGACAAAGTACTTGAATGACTTGTTGAAAAGATTTGGAATGGAGGATTGTAAACCAGTTGGAACACCTATGGTGACCAGACATAAGTTATCTAGCACAGATGAGACTCCTACATTAGAACAAAAGAAATATAGATCTATGATTGGAGGATTTTAGTATTTGACTCATACAAGACCTGATATAGCACATTCAGTTGAAATTGTAGCATGATTTCAAGCTAAACCTAGAGAATCACATTATGCAGCAGTAAAGAGGATACTGAGATATTTAAGAGGCATAATGGACTATGGATTATGGTATGAAAAATATGATGATTTTACCTTATGTGCATATACAGATGCTGATTGGGGAGGTAGTGTTGATGATAAGAAAAGCACCAGTGGTGGAGCATTTTTCCTTGGAGGAAGATTAGTTTCTTGGCTAAGCAAGAAGTAGAATTGTATCTCACAAAGCACAGCAAAAGAAGAATATGTAGCAGCAGCAAACAATTCTAACCAGATAATTTGGATGAAGTAGATGTTGAAGGATATTGGAATAAAATTTGTTGAACCTGTTGTTATACATTATGATAACACCAATACAGTTAGTATGTCTAAGAATCCTATATTACATTCTAAGACAAAGCATATAGAGATTAAGTATCATGTTGTAAGAGAGAAAGTTGTTGAGAAAGAAGTCAAACTTGAGTACATAAGTACAAAGGAGCAGATAGCAGATATATTCACAAAGCCTTTGCCTAAGGATACATTTGAGTATCTGAAAGGTATGCTTGGGTTTATGCCCCAACCTACTTTTGAGAAGTGATGTAGTTGGTTGCATCCATCCAGTGGTATATGAGCCTTATCTTTCTTCTAGATTGGATGTTGGTACTTCCTCTATGGGGGAGTATGTGTATCTGAGCTGAGTCATGAGGACTCTAGTAAATATATTTTTCTAAAAAGTGTCTTTTGACATTGAGTTGTTGTTGACATAGTGATAGAATTTATGTCATTGATGTTAATGGGGGAGAAGTATGCATGAAAAACAATATGAGACATCTGTTGAAGAGAACTGAATAGGATAATGAAGCAAGATTTGATTGATGAAGAGGATTTGAAGAAGCAGTGTTGCAGTATAAGATTTTTGGAACATTGGATGTTTTTCATCTATGTTTCCATCAATGCCAATGGGGAAGATTGTTAGGAATGAATGATAAAGTGTTTGGCAGCCATTTTGTAGCAGTTTTTGTTGCATCCATGACTATGATTGTCATTGATGTCAACACAATGATTTACTGAAGACTTGGAGAGAAGCAGACAGAGTTTGGATTAGTGCATGTAGGTTATTGTAGTTGGAGCTATACGAAATTGAGGATATACTCTTTGATATGTCATATGTCTATGTTTAAGAATGTAGATAGTAATTCATTGATTCATGGAAGTTATGATCATTTTGGTGGAAGCAGTATTCAGGCAGTGTTCCTGAGTAGCAGTTTGTGGAAATCGGATGATATCTCCTAATCGGGAAGGAATCTAGTTTTGCACAGTTAAAGGGAATTTGGAGACACATTGATAGTGATGTGGATGATAGTGCAAACTTCGAGGTTCCATGAGTGAAGATTTATTGTATTTGGAAGACGACAGGTTTGTGTAATTTTGGTGTAGCGTGTGGAAACTTTTATTTTGTAATTGTATGCTGACTCATTTGTAATTATTTGAGTGTGGTATAAAGGAAGGAAATTATTTCCTTGTTATTTTAATTGTAGCATGTGGTTTTAATGTGAAAGTATGTAATTATGATATGGTAGCAGTGGTTGTGATGTTGTATGCATGAAGTGAAGAAAAGAGCCAAGTATGAAAGCGAATTTGTGAAGGAAGACATGCAAAGTACATAGATCTAAAATTGAGATCTGATGTAACAATGATTGTGGTTTGGCACAGTTAGAGAAGAGGTAACATATTATTCTATTGAGTAATACAAAGATTGTTTGGACAATGTGTTCAGTGATCTTACCCTAAAGCTGTTTGGGTAGTGGGTCCTTCTGTCTTCCATAACTCTTGACCGGGTTAGAATCTTTTAATAGGGATTCAAAATCTCCTAACCAAGATTCATATGTACTGAATTTATTTCATAATAATCCTAACAAAGTCCATCCTCTCACAAGGAATATTCATATTAGTGCATCTTTTGTGGGCATCATTTCCACTGGGGTTTACTCTTTGATCAAGAGGCTCCCTAGTCAACATATCTTGTGTCATTGTGTTATTGTGTATGAATATCTTTCTATGGTTGGTAATTATATGGCTTATAGGGTTTAATGTTTTTGAAGATGATAAAATTTATAATTATCTGATAACCGATTCACCCCCCCCCTCTCAGTTATCTTGTTGGACTTTACTTTCTAACAAGAAATACAAGGATAGCATTTTCTTTATGGTAGAAACTGATATAACTTGTATGGAAGCAGTTGAGCCAAGAACAAAGTGGATCCATCCACTTGGGCATGAAGTTGAGGAACCAATCTTGGAAGCCTATGCACAAGTGCTACTATCAGCACCTATGGACCCTAATGAATCTAGATGGGGGACTTATAAAGAGAAGACAAGAGAAGTGGATATAGTTCTTAATAGTGCAACAACAAAAAGGAAAGCATCAAAGATTACTTCTGAGATACTCAGAAGTCAAGGAGTAACTCAAGAATATCTTGACAATGAAAGAGAACAAAATATTTCTTTGGAGATTGAGAGTGCATCTGCAGCAAAAGCTAAGTAAGACAATCCTAATTTGAAAAAGATCAAGATTGAAAAGATATATGATCCAAAGGATAAATAGGGAAAAATAGATCTTATCTCTCCTCTGCCCAAAGTGATAATTGATCTAACATCACCTCTTGAGTATAAGGCAATTGCCAAGAGGAAGAAGGAAACTAGCACAAGTCACCCATCCTTGCGGGCAACTAGAAGGAAGAAAAATGCTCAAGCACCTCCAGAGGTAGGTTTTAGACCTAGTCTTCAAGTCTTGAGAACAAGGATTGTTGATGAAGGAAGAGTAGATCAGATGGGAAATTTTTATGATATGTATACTGAAATTGATAAATCAGAGATTCATTGCATGATCATAAAACATATGATTAAGTTCAAGAAGACAATCTTGGAACTTAAGACAATCATCCCAGATAGTGTTTGGAATATCTTGGAATCCTTGAAGAAATAGGCTATTGAAGAAGATCTTAGAATAAGGGAAAAGATTCTAGATGAAAGCTTACTAGTGTGTTCCTTAGAAAAGAAAACACTATTGTTAGATCTAGTAAAACCGCATCTAAGAACAAAGCTAAAAACACTACACATAATGGACAAGAACTTTGAGTTGATAGTCAAAGAGACAAAGAAAGCTTTTGAGAAAGTTTTCTTGAACAGGAACATGTATCCACCTACTGCACCCACAACTCAAGTACCCTCAAAGGAATCTAAGGAGTTAGAGACCACAAATGTACAAGATACAGGTCCTTAGAATTCATCACCTACAATGATAACATCTATAGAGGTAGTAAAGTCTGCGCCCATGACAGAGACACAAAAAGGTGATACTATCTTTATTGATAATATGGAGATAGTAATGGCAGCCACAGACAATGACTTGTATAAGTTTGAGGAAGCCTTTATGAGCACACAAGAGGTTGAAACTCTATGTGGTGACAATTCACCCAAGCTACAAGAAGTACTAATAGAAGATCCAACAGGTGAGGATCAAGAGAAGGAGACAAAAAAAGAGGAAGAAAAGATAGAAGAGGAGAAAGGAGAAGAGGTGAAAAGAAGTGAGCCAACAGATGAACCATCGGTTAAAATGACAATTAGAGTAAAGAAAGAAGTGATAGACATCAATCCTATCACTCCATCACCCTCAACATCATTTTTGTCAAGTTTGACACCAGACACTGGTAGTTTGGACTCTTGGGGAGAAGAATACCTGATCAAAATAAGTGTCTTAGCTATGGAAAAAGTAAAAGAGAAGCAGGTAATGAGGAACCCTTTGTTTGTTGAATCGGTCAACATTTGAAATAGCCTATTACCTTCAGACAAGAAAGTGTCTAAGGTCCATAAATTGATGATGTCAACACCATCCTTACAGCCTTCAAGACTAACTTCTCTAGCTTGGAAGAATCTTCATCTCAAGTAGCAGAAGAGAAATACATGAAAAAGAGATTGAGTGAACTAGTTAGTAACTTTACACTTGACCTAAGTTCATTAAAGGTTGGTCAAGCATCTTTGAAGGATTTTTCTACAAAAGGAAGGAAGATCATTGCAGATTGTATGAATCAAGATAAGCTAACTGTTGATCACTACAAGAGAATCCAAGAGGGAGAAGCAATGATTGACAATGTAAGAAAATCAATAGAAGACCCCTCCATTGATGTGAACATGTGCAGCAATATAGACCAGGGGTAGATAGACAAGATAGAAAAGGCTGAGAAAGAGATATCTAAGATAAGGGCAAGGTAGACATAGCTCAGGAATGCTCTTGCGCCCTCTCTATATATTCTAAATTAGAACATCAAGGAGATTGATGCCACTATGGTGACATATGATCAAGGTCAAAGTATAGACTTGGGGAAGATGGATAAGGTACAACATGCCTTATGCACCCATCTACAGATTGTTAATGCACTGATTGTATTTTGGAAACAAGAGATCCAAATCCTGCATATAGCATATTCGGATGTCCTTACACTATAAGTACTTACAGATACATTTTTTGGAGCACCTTTGTCATGAATTTCAAAGGGAGAGTATTTTATAGAATATGGAGTCTTATATATATGTAAAGAAGATGCATAGTAAAGAGTATAAGGGATATATAAGTTAGAGTATGTTAAAGAGTTTTTGTATAAGTTAGAGTATGTTAAAGTGTTGGAGTAACTTTTCCATATTCCTTTGCTTCCATTAATGACAAATGGGGAGATTGTTGGAAAGTTGACTACACTATTGTATATGACTAGATTTAGTGTTGTCATTATGGCAACAAAGTCATATAGTGTTTTGGAGTCAGTGCACATTATCAGAAGATCAGAATTTGGTTATGTATAAAAGACTGGATAGTTAACAGAGCACCAGTAGATTAGAGCATCAGTGCACATGTGTATGAAAAAGTTATGGTATGCACCCTAGAAGATAAGTTGGTAAGAGTGTATTCATGCTAAGTCTAAAAGTGCATGACCAGAAGATACAATATGGTAAAGATACAGAAAGTTGAAGTAGCACAGATAGTGAATGCCAGAAAAGAACAGAGTATGTAGCCGACTGTTGGTAATTTGATTAGAAATGATATTATTGTTTTGTAAAGGCTATGAACCTATTGTAATTAGGTTGTAGACATATAATTATGTTTCTTTGTAAACACTTTTGAGCCAATTCACTTGGAAGCATTGTATGTAATCAGTTATAGGCCAACCTAGTTAATTGTTTTGGTAGCACATATAAATATTAGATCCACCTTTGTAATAAAGTATGGAAGTTGAAATAGAGATAAGATAAGAAAAGAAGAAGTGTGTGAAGAGAAGTAAGAATGTATTAGAGCTTTGCAAGAGGTCAAAGCATCAGCGCATCAAAGGAACTAATCAGACAAGAAGTGTCATAGCACCAGTTCATCCAATAGATATAGTGTGTATCTGAGATCAAAAGGTTGTATCCTTCACCACTTGAGTAGTGAGCTCTAGGATAGTGTGTCCCCACCTCTAATAGGGTTATTGTAAAAGACTCCTAACAGGGTCCTACTCTTGACAAGGCCACTGTACTAAAAGCATTGTAAAGAACAATTCCTAACAGGTTTGCAGATCTTCTAACAAGGATCATAAGACACTAGTGCAGTTCTTAGTGGGTATCAATTCCCATTGGGGTTTTTACCTATTTTGGTTTCCCCATAACCATATTGGTGTTATGTGTTGTGTTTATGTATCTTGTTTATGTTGATGTTCATTTCAGTACTTAAGCATTCAAGTTAAGTTTCAAAGAGTAAAGTAAAAAGATTAAATATAGTGAACACTAATTCAGGCCCCCTACTCTTAGTGTTCCCATTCCTAACAATAGCAAAAAATCCAATCTCATCATAATCTAAATCATCATCATTAGAAATTCCTTCACTATCATAATAACATTCCTTATCCTTTGAATACTTATATTTGAACAACTTAGGCTTGTACTTAGGAACTCTTGTAGGACATCTAGATGCAAAATGACCTACCTTATTGCATGAAAAAAAATTTGAAGGTAATTTTCCTTCAAATTTGCGCTTACCTCTCTTTTCTCTTCTAGTAATTAGTGCAACAAGTTAATCCATATTTCTTGCGTCTGCCTATATCCACTACAACATTTGGGGTCAATTTTTTATGCCAATTTGTGACACCAGTACAATTTGTATTTGTTTTTTGTTGCAAGTGTCCCCGAAGGTGTCGTAATAGCGATGATGACATCATAATTGAGACACCCCTTTGGTTATAAATAAAAAAAAGAAAAAGAAAGTGTCATTTTTAATTTTTGTGAATTCAAAGAGCTGCTACGAAAATGCTACTGCACTTTTGCATGGCGCTAAGAGGGCATCCGATTTTGGCATGAGTGAAGAGGTTGGCACCATGTGGGAAGAGGGTAATAGCACTTGAGGTAGGCATTCAAGCTTTGTCTTCTCATTAACTCAATTTCATTTTGATGGCATTTGTTGATTTAATGGCACAATATGAATGTTAATAATGACATTGTTTACATCTTAGCATTTGGAATGCTTGATGACCCGCGAGATTTGAGAGCTAGTGTATCGTTGCTATTACCTTCAAGGAATTATGTGAAGTGTTTGATCTCTCTTTAGTTTTTTTCTATTGATATTCACTATGTGGTACTCCATGTTTATGATCATTTCATGAGGAAATGTCTTGGTGGCTCACGGGCTGCAAGGTAGGGCATCATACATTGTTTATGAGATCACTATTGAATACTGGCATTGTTTATATCTTTTCATTTGGAATACTTGATGACCCATGAGGTTTGAGAGCTAGGGTATCATTGCTATTACCTTCAAGGCATTGTGTGAAGTGTTTGATGTCTCTTTATTTTTTTTGTTGTTATATTCACTATGTGGTACTCCCCGTTTATGATCATTTCATGAGGAAATGTCTTAATAGCTCACAGGCTGCAAGCTAGGGCATCATACATTGTCCATGAGCTCACTGCTTAATACTGGCATTGTTTACATCTTTTCATTTGGAATGCTTGATGACCTACGAGCTTTGAGAGCTAGAGCATCGTTTCTATTACCTTCAAGGCATTGTGTGAGGTGTTTGATCTCTCTTTATTTTTTTTGTTGATATTCACTGTGGTACTCCCCGTTATGATCATTTCATGAGGAAATGTCTTGATGGCTCATGGGCTGCAAGCTAGGGCATCACACATTGTTCATGAGCTCACTATTTAATACTGGCATTGTTCATGAGCTCATTGTTTAATATTTGGTCATGCCATGTAAATGGTACCGCCAACCCAATCAGCCCAACAAAATGTGTCATGTTCATCTTTGTTAAATACACTCGTTCACCATTTTATTCTTGTTCTTCACACAAATATTGCATCAAAAATAATTGTAAACAATGATTCAAAGAAAAAGAAACAACTACAATAGATCAGACCCCAAAAGAATATAGTCAAGGAGAAATAGTGCCCTAATCAAAGACAAAATGAACTCTTAATGTAAGAAAGCATGGAACCAAAGAGGGGAAAGTAAGGCACCAACCAGACTTTGGAAAATATAGCATCTAAAATCATAGAGGATGCTAGCAGAACAAGGTTAGAAAGTTAAAAACTCAACACCAAATAAAGCATGGAAAGGCACCAAAGAGCACGAGAACTAGCATCCAAATTAATACCAATAGAACCATCAATAATCTAGATACTAGAAAGAACAGTTTTAGTTTAAGGATGAAAATTTTTACAAACACTATACATGAAAACCATAGCCCAAACAAAATGATGATCGCATGATTCCTTTACCCATGCATGCTAAATTTCATTATCATTTTTATCAAACATGATATGCTCAAGTTGCCTATGGTGTTTGGAAGTCAACCTAATTTACATTTCTTAGTTGTAACACTTAGTCATAAATTTGAATTAAAAATACTTGTCACAATGATCTGTAAATTATAGATCTCTTTCTATGATGAAGAGATAAAATCAACTCCAAACATTTTTAGATTGTGACAAGAATAAATTTCATACGTTGCCCACACAAGATCAGCTGTAAAGATCTTAGCCTTCTTCTCCCCTAAATTCATAATAAGAACAGTTAAAATTGAATGATCTTAGTTTTTCTTCAAATCTATTCGAAATTCCTATGAATTCACTATGCATCAGGTATGACATATGAAGGAATGAAGTTGAAATAAGAAAGAAAAATCTTTTTGTTTAAAAACTATCATAATTAAGCCTCAAACAAAAAAAGTGCAAACGTATAAACTTACAAGCTATATACACCACCATATGAAGGAATGAATTTGAAATAAGAAAGAAAAACATTTCTATTTAAAAACTAGCATAATTAAGCCTCAAACAAAAAAAGTGCAAATGTATAAACTTATAAGCTATATACACCACCATGATCTGTTGAAAAGGTCGTAGCCTTCTTCTCCCCTGAAATCACAATAGGAACAAATAAAATTCAATACTCTTAGTTTTTATTCAAATCTATTTGAAACTCCTATCAACTCATTGTCCAATAGTTAAACTAACCTATGACTTTGAAGGAGGAATTATGAAATATAGTTGTAGGTAGTTATCTCTTCTATAAAGATGGAGGAGTCAAAGGTAATGATCAATGAGGTTGCTGCTATTAGATCATACATTAATACACTTACTATTTTGAATCTGGGCTCGGGCATCATGCAATGTTATTGTTTTCATTGCATGCTTGTTGCTATTGTGCACCATATATTGTTTTATACACTATTTATTTCATTGAGACCGTGAGCGCATTTGTAATGTATTTTCTGTTATTGGATCAATGCTACCATGTTTTTGAGTCTGTGTATGGCTTGACTATGCATATGCATAATTTTATATTAGGATCAGTAATAGAGTGCTAGGCATTTTTTAGATCCTTTGGATCTAACCCCATCTTTTCCTTCCTTGCAGGTTTTGGATCATACAAGAGCATACTAGATCGAACCCCAAGTCAACACTTCATTACTTTAGGCAATGTCTGGTACCTTCATTATTTATGTTCATCCACTTATGTATGTTTGCATTCATTCATATTCTTCTGAAAGTTAGTTGTTTGCGACCATATATGATGATTCTTGATGTTTTTGGGTCATTTGATTAAAAGATGTAAAAATTTCTTAAAAGTTTATATTTTTTATTTCAATTTTTAAAATCATAAAATGAATAAAATTTAAAGATAACAAATTAAGATAATCTTTGTCTTCACTTAAAAAAAAAACATAAAGCTCATAAATCATGGTAAAAACATAAATCTCATAAAGCATGGTAAAAGAGGTCCCTAACTATGGTAAAATGGGAAAGTTTCCACCTTGCACTACTCTTCATATGGCAGCTGCTAAGGAACTATGTTATAAAATTTCAAGGCATGAAATTTTACATTTTTTGACATCATACTTTTTTCTCCTTAGCATTAAGTTTACAATTTGGGGGACTCAAAGAAAATATATGTATAGTTATTGTTAGAATAACTGAGAGGGGGGTGAATCAGTTATCCATAGTCCCAAATCAAAATGTATAATCCAAAACAATTTACTTAAACTTATGTTGCTCGATAACATAAAATACTATATTGTCTGTACTTTTACCGATTACCAGTCAATAACAAATAATGATTACTGATCAAATCCAACATGTAATATACAAAGTATGATAACAAAAAATAACCACAATGAACACATAACACAAGAGATTTAACGTGGAAACTCTATGAAGGGAAAAACCACCTGGGACTGACAACCCAAAAATTGTTCACTCTTCTAAAGTGAGGTCAGTGAAGACCCAACCTTGTTAAAGGTTACAAACACACTACGAGGTGTGACCTTGTTAGAGGATTTTAGACCAACCATTATCATCCAACCAGCATTCACTATAAGGTTGACAGGATAACAATGTTCATTCTATGAATGATACATATAAGACTTTCAAGTCCACTCTATTAAGAGATTTCTCTTTTTAAAATGGTTAAAATGTAACACCAATTGATTTGATTAAAATACAACTTCAATTGCATATTATTAGATCTATGTTAAGCCCATTCAAATCCTTTGATCAATATATCAATTTTGTATCAACAATAATCAATGACTTACTCTCACTCAGTAATAGCTTTCTGATGCTCGGTAAACTCTGCAGTTTGGTTCTCCTTAACTAGTTTGATCAGGCATAAATGAAGCTTGTTCTTGTGATAATTCTGCAGTCTCCTTCCTCCAGCATGAGTTTCATAACAAAACCCTAGTCTCTTAAATAGACAAGTAAACCATTTTCTTCTCCTTCATTAGATTTTGTAGCTTAAACCTTCCTCAGCTGAAGTGCCAGTAATACATTTTAATTTCATCCTTTAGATCTTCCTTGAATTATGCTAGCCATTGATCTTCATAACAAACATTATCTCCATCTCTAATTTTGATGTAATTTCCAACTCATCAATACTTATCAGCTAAACTAATCATTTAGTTCCTTTTCTCCTACTTGGTTAACAAAGAAATGTGTCAGTGAACACAAGCTTAGTTTATACTATCCTTAGTATACACTACATTTCTCGGTGTATAATGTGATGCTTCATCAACCGACCACACTGCCTTATGTCTTTCAGTACTTTTCCTCATCATAGATGAATGAAACATAATCAAGTCAATAACATAAGGTCATAGACTCATCAGCAAGTTTCCCAATGTATTCCTTATCCTCATTTTTCATATACATCTTCCTCATGTAGATATTTTTGTTCTTCATCTCTTTTACTCCTTTTCTACAGATGTTTAAGTATTATATCTTACAATATAAGTGTTGTCAAACTAGTTGACATCAAGTACAAAATATTACTAATTTAATCATATGTCATATCTAATCAGCAACTCGGTGATCTCTAATCACATATCTTCAATTATTCCTTATTTGCATGCCATCTTGTCTATCTCCAATGATTTATGTCTTAGGATGATGTCTTCTAAAAAATTTTCTAGTATCTAATTTCTTCTTTCTTGTTCATCCTATGCAGGTTCATTTTCTTTCTCGGTAGGTCCTTCCTGCTTGTCCGTTTCTCTTTCATGTTCCTCGGTATTGTTTTCCTGCTGACCGATTGTCACTATATGTGGCTTCAGTAGATACTTAGGTTGTTCAATGTAAGTGAATCTATCATAGTCTCCTAGTTCCTTTCTACTTTCCTTTATATTCTTATCATCAAACTCATCAACTCAAACATTAGTACTTTCAATCAGTTTATTAGTTACTCTGTTCAGACACTTGTATGCTTTACTTGTTAGAAAGTAAATTCCACCAAGATAACTGAGAGGGGGGGGGTGAATCATTTATCAGATAATTATAAATTTTATCATCTTTAACAGTATTAAACCAAGTAAGCAATATAACTACCAACCATAGAAAGATATTCATACACAATAACACAATGACACAAGATATGTTGACTAGGGAACCTCTTGATCAAAGAGTAAACCCCGGTCAGAATGATGCCCATAAAAGATGCACTAATATGAATATTCCTTGTGAAAGGATGGACTCTGTTAGGAGTCTTATGAAATACATTCAGTACATATGAATCCTTCTTAGGAGATTTTGAATCCCTGTTAAAAGATTCTAACCCTGTTAAGATTTATGGAAGACAGAAGGACCCACTACCCAAACAGCTTCAGGGTAAGATCACTGAACACACTGTCTAAATACTCTTTGTATTACTCAATAGAATAATATGTTACTTCTTCTCTGACTGTCCCAAACCACACTCATTATTACACCAGATCTCAATTTAAGATATTTATACCTCGCATGTCTTCCTTCACAAATTCTCTTTCATACTTAGCTCTTTTCTTCACTTCATGCATACAACATCACACTTAACCACACACTGCAAGAAGGAAATAAATTCCTTCCTTTATACCACACTAAAATAATTACAAATGAGTTGGAATACAATTACAACATAAAAGTTTCCACACGCTACATCAAAATTACACAAAACTGTCGACTTCCAAATATAATAATTCTTCACTCATGTGACCTCAAAGTTTGCACTATCATAAACATTACTATCAATGTGTCTTCAACTTCCCTTTAACTACGCAAAACTAGATTCCATCCCGATTAGGAGATATCATCTGATTTCCACAAATCGCTACTCAGGAACACTACCTGAATACTACTTCCACAAAAGTACTCATAACTTCCATGAATAAATGAATTAATGTATGTACTCTTAACCATAGACATATAACATATCAACGAGTATATCCTAAACATTGCATAGGTCCAACTACAATAACCCACGTGCAATAATCCAAACTCTGTTTGCTTTTATACAAGTCTTCGATAAATCACTGTGTTGACATCAATGACAATCATAGTCATGAATGCAACAACAAGTGCTACAGAATGGCTGCCAAAAATTTAGCATTCATTCCTAAAAATCTCCCCCATTGGCAATGATGGCAACATAGATGAAAAACATCCAATGTTCCAAAAATTGAATACTGCAACACTGCTGCTCTGAAAATGCTTCAAGTCTTCTACATCAATCAAATCTTGCTTCATTTTCCTATTCAGTTCTCTCCAATAGATGTTTCAGATGGTTTTTCATGTATACTTCTCCCCCATTGACATCAATGATAGAAATTTCATCATTATGTCAACAACTCCAATGTCAAAAGACACTATTTAAAAAATACATTCATTAGAGTCCTCATGACTCAGCTCAGATACACATACTCCCCCATAGAGGAAGTACCAACATCTAGTCTAGAAGAAAGATAAGGCTCATATACCACTGGATGGATGCAACCAATTGCATCACTTTTCAAAAGTAGGCTGGGGCTTAACCCCAAGCATACCTCTTAGATACTCAAATGTATCCTTAGGCAAAGGCTTTGTGAATATATCTACTATCTACTCCTTTATACTTATGTACTCAATTCTGACTTCTTTCTCAACAACTTTCTCTCTTACAACATGATACTTAATCTCTATATGCTTTGTCTTAGAATGTAATACATGATTCTTAGACATACTAACTATGTCGGTGTTGTCACAATGTATGACAACAGGTTCAGCAAACTTTATTCCAATATCCTTCAACATTTGCTTCATCCAAATTATCTGGTTACAATTGTTTGCTACTACTACATATTCTACTTCTGTTGCGCTTTGTGAGATACAATTCTACTTCTTTCTTAGCCAAGAAACCAATCTTCCTCCAAGGAAAAATGCTCCACCACTGGTGCTTTTCTTATCATCAACACTACCTCCCCAATCAACATTTGTATAAGCACATAGGGTAAAATCATCAAATTTTTCATACCATAGTCCACAATCCATTGTCCCCCTTAAATATCTCAGTATCCTCTTTACTACTGCATAATGTGATTCTCTAGGTTCAGCTTGAAATCTTGCTACAATTCCAACTGAATGTGCTATATCAGGTCTTGTATGAGTCAAATACTACAATCCTCAAATCATAGATATGTGTTTCTTCTATTCCACTACAGGAGTCTCATCTGTGCTAGATAACTTATGTCCAGTCACCATGGGTGTTCCAACTGGTTTACAATTCTCCATTCCAAATCTTTTCAACAAGTCATTTAGGTACTTTGTCTAACTTACAAAGATACCATCATTGTTTTGTGTTATTTGTAATCCCAAAAAGTATTGCATTTCACCAATCATACTCATTTCAAATTTAGTCTTCATTTCATTAGCAAATTTTTCACTAGCTTCATCTTCTACTCCAAAGATAATGTCATCAACAAAAATAACTATAATCAACAAACCATTTTCAATTACTTTTGTGTACAAATTGCTATCACCTGTTCCTTTTGTAAATCCTAATTTTAACAAATACTTATCCAGTCTTGCATACCAAGTTCTAGGTGCTTGTTTAAGTCCATATAAAGCTTTCTTTAGTTTACATACCATGTATCCTTCTTGAGTCAAAGGAAAACCTTCAAGCTACTCAATGTAGACTTCTTCTTCCAATTCTCCATTTAGAAATGCTGACTTCACATCAATCTTCTATACTTTGAATTTCTTGTAAGCTGCATAAGCCAAAAACATTTTTACTGCTTCAATTCTTGCAACAGGTGCAAAGGTTTCTTCATAGTCAATTCCTTCTTGCTATGAGTAACCCTTACATACCAATCTTTCTTTTTTTCTTACTACTTCTCCTTGTTCATTCATCTTCTTTCTGAATACCCATTTAGTTCCAATAACATTCTTGTCTCTAGGTCTAGGGACCAATTCCCATGTCTTGTTCTTTTCAATCTGATCTAGTTCTTCTTTCATAGCATTAGTCCAACTTTCATCTTCACAAGCTTCATTAGTAGTCTTAGGTTCAATTTGAGAAATCAAACATAACTGTTCTTGTACCTTATTTTGAGTTATAACTCCTCTTTTGATGCTTCCAATATTTGTCCAATAGGATGATTTCTTAACAAACTCTTTCTAGGTGTCACTATCTCAGATCTCACTTTAGATGTAGGTTCTTTAATGACTTCACTGTGGCTTTCATTCAACAAATCGTTGTCAATTTCATAAAATAATTCAATAGATCTAGTGTTAGGTTTAGGATGAGCTTCTTCATCTGATTCATAATCAAGCATTCTTTCCTAAATTTTGAACTTTTCATCAACTTTAACATTTGCGCTTTCAACAATAGTCTTAGTTCTTTTATTGAAACATCTATATGCTTTTCTTTTCAAAGAATATCCAAGAAATATACCTTCATCACTTCTAGGATCAAAATTTCCTATATCATCATCTCTCTTTATATAACATTCTCTTCCAAAAATTCTAAAATACTTAACTGAGGGTGCATGTCCAAACCATAATTCATAAGGTGTCTTGTCTGTGTCTACTCTGATTTTTACTCTATTCATTGTATACACTATTGTGTTCACTACTTCTCTCTAGAATATCTTCACCAAATCATTCTCAAATAACATAGCTCTTGCTACTTCAGCCATTGATCTATTTGTTCTTTCTGCAATGCCATTTTCTTCAGGTGTTCTAGGGGCTGAATACTATCTCTTAATGCCATTTTCTTCACAAAAGGTGTTAAACTCTCTAGAAGTAAATTCTCCACCTCTATCAGATCTCAAACATTTAATATTCATTCCAGATTCATTCTCAACTTTATTCTTGACAATCTTAAACATATCAAATGCTTCATATTTTTCTTTAAGAAATGCAATCCACATCATTCTTGTAAAATCATCAACAAGAATCATAAAATACCTTTCTCCATAGAATCCTCTAGTCCTGGTAGGACCACTCAAATCTGTATGAACAATCTCCAGCTTTTCTGTAGATGTAAACTTCTTACTAGGAAAATGACTTCTCTTCTTTCTAGCCATTACACATTCTTTGCAAATCATGTTACTAGGCTTCATAATTTTAGGAAAAACTCTTACTGCAAGTGTAGTACTTACTTTCACAATGTTGTCAAATTTTATATGAAAAAACCTTCTATGCCATAACCAATTGTCATCAATCTTAGTAATAAAACATGTCATCTCAGTAGGATTGAACTGAAATACATTACCTTTGGTTCTAGATCCAATACCAATCAGATTTCCATCTTTATCTTTTATCACACAAGTTTTCTCAGTAAACCAAACTCGATATCCCTTATCAACTAACTGTCCAATGCTCAAAAGATTATGTTTCAATCTATCCACAAAATAAACATCATCAGTATTTGTCTTCCCATCAAGAGTAATAGATCCTATACCTTTAATCAAACAAGGTGCATTGTTTCCAACTCTAACAACTCATCCATCATATTCATTAAACTTTATGAACTTTTTCATGTCTCCAGTCATATGATGTGAACAACCACTATCTATAATCCAAACATATTTCTTTTCAACTTGAGAAACTAAGGCTTTTTCTTCCTTAACATCAGTTTCAGGATTCTCTTCTTTAATTGCTACAAATCCTATGTCATCATTATTCTCAGTATCACTTTTACTTAAAGTTCTTTCTATACTAGCTTCAAGATTTTCATCATTAGCATAATAGCATTCCTTAGATCTTCTAGGTTTGAAATTTTTTTTGTACTTTTTAACTCTCTTAGGACATTTAGATGCAAAATGACCATATTCTTGACAAGTCCAACATTTAAATATTTTCTTACCGTCTGGTTCTCTTTTCACAAGCAAGGCAATACCTTCTTCAATCTTATTCTCTTCTTCATTTTTAGATCTGTCATTGCCAACATAATCTCCACTCACACTGATACTTCTTGAAAAAGTAGGGTGAACACTAAGAGCACTAAATGTTGTCTCCATTCTAGGTAAGTCTCCTGATAATCTCAAGTTCATTTCTGTTGCTTCCAATCTTCCAAGAAGAGTCTCTCTTGTCAAGTTTGTAGTACAAGGTATAACTTGTTCAATAATCTATGTTGTCTACTTAAATATAGGGCTCAATGTCCTCAGAATTTTCCATATCACTTCATTCTCTATCTTTGTTCCTCCATAAGATTTTATACCTGTAATAGTTTCTGACATTCTACCAAAATAGCTTCTAATAGAGTCATCTTCCAACATTCTTATATCTTCAAATGCACATATCCAATCATGTAATTTAACTCTTTTTTCATGTCATCACCTTCAAAAGTAGAGTGTAAAGCTTTCCAAATTTCAAGAGATTTTTTCAAACATTTTACCTGACTGTACTCATTCTCTGGAAGGGCTGTGAAAAGTGCTTCTCTTGCAAGTATGTTACACATGAATAGATCTCTCTCATTAGCAGTACATGGTTCAAGATTGTCCTCTTCAATGATAGTCTTATCATTTTTTTTAATCAACCAGTAACCTGGTCCTAAACATAGTAGGTGTGTCTTCATCTTTTCTTTCCAACTGTCAAAATTTACTCCATCAAACTTAGGGCTTTCTTTCCTAAAATTTGCCATGGATCTCCTTAAGCTGTTAAACTTCTTTTTCAAGAACCTGCCACTCTGATACCAATTGTTAGAAAGTAAATTCCACCAAGATAACTGAGAGGGGGGGGGGTGAATTAGTTATCAGATAATGTAAGCAATATAATTACCAACCATAGAAAGATATTCATACACAATAACACAATGACACAAGATATGTTGACTAGGGAACCTCTTGATCAAAGAGTAAACCTCGGTGGGAATGATGCCCACAAAGGATGCACTAATATGAATATTCCTTGTGAAAAGATGGACTCTGTTATGAGTCTTATGAAATACATTTAGTACATATGAATCCCTATTAGGAGATTTTGAATCCCTGTTAGAAGATTCTAACCCTGTTAAGATTTATGGAAGACAGAAGGACCCACTACCCAAATAGCTTCAGGGTAAGATCACTGAATACACTATCCAAATAATCTTTTTATTACTCAGTAGAATAATATGTTACCTCTTCTCTGACTATGCCAAACTGCACTCACTGTTACACTAGATCTCAATTTAAGATCTCTATACCTCGCATGTCTTCCTTCACAAATTCGCTTTCATACTTAGCTCTTTTCTTCACTTCATGCATAAAACATCACACTCAACCACATAATGCAATAAGGAAATACATTCCTTCCTTTATACCACACTCAAATAATTAAAAATGAGTCATCATACAATTACAACATAAAAGTTTCCACACGCTACATCAAAATTACACAAAACTGTCAGCTTCCAAATACAATAATTTTTCACTCATGTGACCTCAAAGTTTGTTTTGTCATCCACATTACTATCAATGTGTCTTCAACTTCCCTTTAACTGCACAAAACTAGATTCCATCTTGATTAGGAGATATCATCCAATTTCAACAAACTGCTACTCATGAACACTGCCTGAATACTACTTCCACAAAAGTGCTCATAACTTCCATGAATAAATGAATTACTATCTACGCTCTTAACTATAGACATATAAAATATCAAGGAGTATATCCTAAACATCACATAACTCCAACTGCAATAACCCACGTGCGCTAATCCAAACTCTGTCTGCTTCTCTACAAGTCTCTGGTAAATCACTGTGTTGACATCAATGGCAATCATCATAAATGCAACAACAACTAGCATATAATGGCTGCCAAATATTTAGCATTCATTCCTAATATTAATTTTACTGGAATATCCTAGAAATATCCCTTCATCACCATTTGAGTCAAAATTTCCATTTCTTTCATCTTTTAGAATAAAACATTTGCTTCCAAAAAATTTTGAAATAACTTATAGTGGTTTTGTGTGCAAACCATAACTCATAGGGTGTCTTGTTAGTGTCCTTCTTTAGTTGTACTTGGTTTAGCACATAAACAGTGATGCTAATAGATTCCCTCTAGTATGTCTGAGCAGTATTCTTTCCTATCATTAATGTCCTTGCGCAGTCAACAATTGACCTATTCCTCCTTCCAGCAATGCCATTTTGTTGGGGTGTGCTCAGTGCAGAGACGTATCTTTTAATACCATGCTCATTAAAAAATTAGTAAATTCATCAAAGATAAATTCATCTCCTCTATCAGATCTTAAGCATTTCAATTCTTTACCAATCTCTTTTTCTACTTTTTCTTTATACCACTTGAACATCTTGAATGCCTCAGATTTTTCTTTCAATAACATTATAGTTATCAATCTAGTATAATTATCAACAAAAAGAATAAAATATCTCTCTCCATAGTAACTCTAAGTTCTCATAGAACCACATAGGTTGGTATGCACTAACTCAAGTATCTTCTTTGTTGAATAATCTTTGCTTTCGAAACTAGATTTAGTCATCTTACCTTTCTGACATTCATGAAACATAACATGATCAGGCTTAGATAAGTTAGGTAGACCTCTAACTCTTTTCTTTTTACTGATCTTAATCATGTTATCAAAATTCACATGACATAACCTTTTATGCCACAACCATGCATCTTCATCTTTCATCATTAAACAAGAAGACTGATCATTATCAAGATAAAATAGATTACCTCTGGATTGTGTACCAATTCCAACAAGTCTTCCTCCATCATCAAACATCTTCACCTTTTTGCTCTCAAAAGAAACATGGTGGCCTAAATTGTTTAGTTGTGCCACACTTAACAAATTATAGTTTGATCCTTTTACCCAATAAGTATTTTCACATTTTAATCTATCATTTATCAGCAGAGATCCTTTACCTCTTACCATACAGGGTGCATCATTTCCCATTCTTACAGACCCTCCATTGTATTCTTCAAGATAATCAAATTTTTCTTCATCACCAGTCATGTGATATGTACAACCACTATCTATAATCCATGTATCATTTTCATTAACCTTAGAGATAAGTGTTGTCTATACATACCTTTTATCTTCTTCAGAATCATCCTTCATTACCACAAATACTACCTCCACATCATCATCTATGTCAGTATCGGTCATATCTTCTTCCTCAGCAATGTAGCATACGTTCTTGCCTTTATCATTATTGCCTCGATTGTCTATGTTGTAGTGTTAGTAGCCTCTGTTGTTTCTTCTCCCATAGTTTCCTTCAGATCAGTCTTTGGTTCTTTCATCATCTTTCTTGTGTGGACATCTAGCAGCAATGTGGCCAACTTCTTTACAGTTAAAGCATGCTAGAGGTAATTTACCTCTATACCTTCCTTTACCTTTAGGTAACTTTCTGGTCATAAGAGCTTCAAGTTCATCAAGCTCATCAATAGTATTTCTATCACTATCATCATTCTTATTTCTAGACTTACCAATCTTCAGAGAAGACATAAAAGTGGATTCAACATTTGGTACAACACTATTATCATATTTGTTTAGTTCAAATGTTGTAAGCTTTCCAATCAAATTATCAAGAGTGAGTGTGTTGTTAGGTGCTAACCTATTTTCATGAATTGCAGATATTCTGATGGCATAGATAGGAAATAGGGTCCTTAGAATTTTTCTTACCATAGTGTATTCATCAATAACTCCATCCGATGCTCTAATAGAATGAACTACCTCCTTTATTATGTTTGTGTACTATACAATGTTTTCACCTTCTTTCATCTTCATTTCATCGAATCTTCCTCTTAAGCTTTTGGCTCTTGCTCTCTTGACATTCACATCACCACTATAAACTTGAGCAAGTTTATCCCACATCTGCTTAGCATTACTACAGTCCTTGATGTCTTCAAATTCAACATGTGAATAGGTAGCAATAATCTCCATCATAGTAACATTATGTTCATTCTTGTCTCTTAGATGATCAAGGGTCAAGGGACCAGTGGGTGGTGCAAGGTATCCATTCTCCATTAGATCTAGGGTAGAATTACCAATCCTGGATATATGAAGCTTCATTCGACTTTTCCATATTGTGAAGTTATCATTGTTTAGCTTTGGCACTTTCCTTTTAAACATTTTGAGACCTTTGTGTTGAAGTCCTTAAAACACTGTTCCAAGAAACCAAAGCTCTGATACCAATTGTTAGAATAACTGGGAGGGGGGTGAATCAGTTATCCACATTCCCAAATCAAAATGTATAATCCAAAACAATTTACTTAAACTTCTGCAGCTTGGTAACATAAAATACTATATTGTCTATGCATTTACCAATTACCGGTCAATAACAAATAATGATTACCGATCAAATCCAACATGTAATATGAAAAGTATGATAACAAATAATCATCGCAATGAACACATAACACAAGAGATTTAACATGGAAGCCCTATGAAGGCAAAAACCACCTGGGACCAGCAACTCAAAAATTGTTCACTCTTCTAAAGTGAGGTCGGTGAAGACCCAACCTTATTAAAGGTTACAAACACACTATGAGGTGTGACCTTGTTAGAGGATTTTAGACCAACTGTCATCGTCCAACCAGTATTCACTATGGGGTTGATAGGATAACAATGGTCATTCTATGAATGATACATATAAGACTTTCAAGTCTCATCTGTTAAGAGATTTCTCTATTTACAATGGTTAAAATGTAACACCATCTGATTTGATTACAATACAACTTCAATTGCAGATTATCAGATCTATGTTAAGCCCATTCAAATCCTCTGATCAATATATCAATTCTCTATCAACAATAATGAATGACTAACTATTGCTTGGTAATAGCTTTCTGATGCTTGATAAACTCTATAGTTCAGTTCTCCTTAACCAATTTGATTAGGCATACATGAAGCTTGTTCATGTGATAATTTTGTAGTCTCCTTCCTCCTCCATGAGTCTCATAATGAAACCCTAGTCTCTTAAATAGACAAGTAAACCATTTTCTTCTCCTTCATTAGATTTTGCCACTTATTCTCCTTCGTCCATTTTGCTGCTTAAACCTTCCTTGGCTGATGTTCCAGTAATATGTTTTAATTTCATCCTTTAGATTTTTCTTGAATTATGCTAGTCATTGATCTTCATAACAAACATTATCTTCATCTTTGATTTTGATGTAATTTCCATCTCATCAATCCTTATCAGCTAAACTAATCATTTAGTTTCTTTTCTCCTGCTCGGTTAACAAAGAAATGTGTCGGTGAACACAAGCTTAGTTTATACTATGCTCATTATACATTACACTTCTCGGTGTATACTGTGATGCTTCATCAACTGACCACACTGCCTTGTGTCTTTCAGTACTTTTCCTCATCATAGATGAATGAAAGATAATCAAGTCAATAACATAAGTTCATAGACTCATCAACAAGTTGCCCAATGTATTCCTTATCATCATTTGTCATATACATCTTCCTCATGTATATATTTATGTTCTTGATGAAGGGTGCTCCCCTTAATACCACAAGCACATAACAGAAATAGAGAAACAACAACAATAATATGCAAGAACAGAAAATTGGCTTCTTATTATCTCCACAAATGTGGAATTACAAACTTTCAGAATTACAATATGCAAAGCCACATGGGCATTCCCTTATGATATTCTGTAGGACAAAGCCTCGAATCAATACCCAGATCTACTACCCAGAACTGCCCTAGACAACACTACGAGCCTTCTTTATATAGGCAATTTCCACCGCCCGAGAAGGTTCTAGAAATTTAGCCCTTAGGGCTGACCAAACTTAGAATTATTTTATTTTACAATTTATTACATCAAAGTCGGCTCAAAATGAGTTTTGAAACCCAAACAAAAATTTTGAAGAAAAATTATTTTCCACCATTTCAAGTGACCCAACTTCCCAAGACCATAAGTCATCGCCCGTTGACCTGATTGGCTATTATAACCCCATTCTGGAAATGCCACGAAGCACTCTATAGGCTTGACCCATGCAAAGCACCCGTCACCCAAATTTTCAACCTCATCCGGGGCCTCTAAAGCCTTCAAAACTGAGTTTGAAGTTTCTATACCCTGCTGCCAATATCGAAAATCTTCAATATCTTCAAAACTACACCTGATCTAGCCATGAAACTTTGCTGGCAGGCTGATATGACTAAGATGAACCTCCATATGTAAAATTAGACATTCCGAGATCGTAAGACCAACTTACTAAAAATAGCAAGTTTCCATAAATAGCAACTCTGCACAAGATAGCCCTTATTGAATACAAAAATAGAAATATTTTTGGGTGATGCAAGATTGCTCTTACACCCAGGATGCTCTTGCATCAGTTCTTCATCTCTTTTACTCCTTTTCTATAGATGTTTAGGTATTGTATCTTACAAGATAAATGTTGTTAAACTAGTTGACATCAATGACAACATATTACTGATTTAATCATATGTCATATTTAATTAGTAACTCGGTGATCTCTAATCACAGATATTCAATTAGGTTCTAAATAAGTTGTAGTTCATCAGTTATAAAATTTCATGCCTTGAAATTTGGCATGAAATTTTATAACATAGTTCCTTAGCATTTGATCTTTATATGGAAGCCATGATTTGAGGTAGGCATTCAAGCTTTGTCTTCTCATTAACTCAATTTCATTTTGATGGCATTTGTTGATTTAATGGAAAAATATGAATTTTAATACTGGCATTGTTTACATCTTTGCATTTGGAATTCTCAATGAACCGCAAGCTTTGAGAGCTAGGGCATCATTGCTATTACCTTCAAGGCATTATGTGAAGTGTTTGATCTCTCTTTATTTGTTTTCTTGTTGATGTTCACTATGTGGTACTCCCCGTTTATGATCATTTCATGAGGAAATGTCTTGATGGCTTGTGGGCTGGAAGCTAGGGCATCATGCATTGTTTATGAGCTCATTGTTTGAGAACCTCATGTCCCTATTTGATTGGATCAGACAAGAGCATACTATATTGAACCCTGGGTCAACACTTCATTATTTTAGGCAATGTTTGGTACCTTCATTATTTATGTTCATCCACTTATGTATATTTGCATTCATTCATATTCTTCTGAAATTTATCTATTAGTGACCATATAGGCCCATTCTTGATGTTTTTGGGTCATTTGATGAAATTATGTAAATAGGGACATCAATAATAAAATAGGGATATCTTAATCTTTATGAGCTCAAATTGAAAATTGTAAGTGTATTATTTTATTACTGATGTCCCTATTTGATCTAATAGCATCAATATAACAAATAGAGCACTAACCAATCAAATAGGGACATGAGGTGCTCAAATAGTGACCTCATAAAAAGATATATTTATTATTAATAAAATATTATAAAACAACATATATTGTGTGAAGTGTTTGATCTCTCTTTATTTTTTTTGGTGTCGATATTCACTATGTGGTACTTCCTGTTTATGATCATTTCATGAGGAAATATCTTGATGGCTCATGGACTGCAAGCTAGGGCATCATAAATTATTCATGAGCTCACTATTTAATACTGCCATTGTTTACATCTTTTCATTTGGAATTCTTGATGGCTCGTGAGCTTTGAGAGCTAGGGCATCATTTCTATTACCTTCAGGGCATTGTGTGAAGTGTTTGATCTAATCTCTTTATTTGTTTTGTTGTTCATATTCACTATGTGGTACTCCCCATTTATGATCATTTCATGAGGAAATGTCTTGATGGCTTGTGAGCTGCAAGCTAGGGCATCATGCATTGTTTATGAGCTCACTGTTTGAGCACCTCATGTCCCTATTTGATTGGTTGGTAATCAAACAGTGAAAGGAGGAATTATGAAAAATACTTGTAGGTAGTTATGTCTTCTATAATGATGGAGGAGTGAAATGTAATGATCAATGAGGTTGCTTCTATTAGTACACTTACTATTTTGAATTTGAGCACCGGCATCATGCAATGTTATTGTTGTCATTGCATGCATGTTGTTGTTGTGCACCATATATTGTTTTATACACTGTTTATTTCATTGAGACTGTGAGCTTGGCATTTATAATGTATTTTCTATTATTGGATCGATGTCACCATGTTGTTGAGGCTGTAGATGCATTGAATCACCACTACCATTCTATTTTGGTAGCAACAATATAACAAACAGAGCACCATCCAATCAAATAGGGACATCAGTATGACATTTAATGCATTATTACTTCATCATGATGATGAAAATTCTATTGGCTCAAAGCACATAGAATGTGGGTAGCTTCATTACTTCATTAGATCTATACCTTTGTTAATTTCACTAGCATCATGCAACTTTCTTACTTATCCTTTAAAATGCATATTCAAATATACTCCATGCCATAGCATTAATGTATAGATGATATAGATTTGTGTACCTCTTTATTTTGATGTATCTTACTCACTGCATGCAATGGGGCCTCCTTGGGGCTGCCAACCATGTTATGATGTTATGATATTTACTTGAAATCCATGATGTACTCCTCTCTTAATATGCAGATTTGATGCTTTTCTCCTTTGATTTGATGATGATGTATGCCCCTTCCATTGCTTACTCATATTTTCTAATGACTGCCTTGCACTGATGGGCATGGTGTGTGACTGTTGTGGGTGCATCATTTGGAAATGATGTCACAGCAACACCAGATGAAACAACAAACTTATGGTGTTGTTGTTACATTGTTTGAATGATGTAGTCACAATAGTGACTCACCAAGTGTTCATGGAGACATAAATGTAACCATTTACTCTCTATAACATTCTTTTGAGTGCACATGTCCTGTAGCATGGTTTTTCTTTCAGAAGTGTATGGCTTGACTATGTACATGCATAATTGTAGATGAGGATCAGTAATAGGATGCAATTCATTGCTTAGATATTTTTTTTATCTAACCCTCATCTCTCTTTACTTTGTAGGTTCTGGATCACACAAGGGCACACTAGATTCATACCCGGGTCAAAAATTCATCACTTCAGGCAATGTCTGGCACCCTTATTATTTATGTTCATCCTCTTATGTATGCCTGTACTCTTGCATTTTCTTTTAAAATTTATTTTCCTTGTATAGTATATAGAAGTTGTTTTTCATATATATACATGTAATCTTTAGATGCAAAAAATTATTTTCCTTTACATGTATCTTTACATGAAATGAACAAAAATTAAACAAGATCATCTAATAATGAAAACTAGGGTATTGTAGTCACTCATCTAGTAATTAGTTCCGCAAACCATTACTAAGGATTGAACATAAGTCTAAGTCCCCAAACCTATTATTCTATGTGTCCTTATTGCCTTCATAATTTTGGTTCAACCCCTATAGGATGTCCAAGCCTAAAGGCCAAGGAAAGTACCCAAGATCACTTGAAAGAAAGATGAATGAAACCATTGTCCTTATGTGGGTAAACCCATATAAGTTTTCTTCGTTTGCATCACAACTCCTACTTGAGGATCCACAATCATGCATTTATGTTCAAGACTTATTATTACCTTAGTCCTTTTCAATCTTAGGATGACATCTCAATTGGGAAAGGCAAAACAAAACCTTTCATAGACCAATAACAATCAAGGCATGTGGGTGCTCTTCTATTGTATAGTTATACTCATAGAATATATGTAAAGTTATAAAATTTCATGCCTTGAAATTTTATAGCATAGTTCATCTTCATCAAAATAGAATGGAAGTGGTAATTCAATGCATCTACCCACATTCTATGTGCTTTGAGCCAATGAAATTTTTATCATCATGATGAAGTAATAATGCATTAAATGTCTTACTCATGTCCCTATTTGATTGGTCGGTGCTCCGTTTATTATATTGCTGCTATAAAAATAGAATGGCAATAGTGATTCAATGCATCTATAGCCTCAACAACATGGTAGAATTGATCCAATAATAGAAAATACATTACAAATGCCAAGCTCACGGTCTTATAGAAATAAATAGTGTATAAAACAATATATGGTGCACAATGTGTGTGTGAATTTTGTACCTAGCTATAGACACAACACTTCAGTAAAACATTAGAGGTTAGCCAAAAACCAAAATCATGCAGTGAAATGGAAACTAAACTAACTAGGAAATTTACTGCCTTCTAGAAGGTGTGAGTATGATACTCTCAGATCAGACCGAGACCAGTGACAATGCAACACCTAAACGAAGGATTTGAATGCAAAGAATAAAAACTGTATGAATGCAAATTAATCTATATTTTTGTGTTTTCTATGCAATAAGATGAAGGAAACTGTATGAATCTATTCTATATGAAAAACTGATATGATATGAAATTAATCTAAGAATTGATATGCTAAATGATATGAATGCTTAAAACAATGAAAATCTCACAACAACTTTGATTCGCAAAGATGGATTCTTCGATCACCAATTCGCCAGCGTGAGGATGCAATTTCGTGGATCCTTTTAGAAGAGCTGAAGCCTTGATTTTATAGAAATCCAGGGCTTTGGAGGTGCATGAGAAAATGCATAAATCACTCATGATGAACCCAAGTTGATTTTTGAGTTATCAGGAAATAAGAAATAATTAACTCACAAAATTATGCAAAAGCATGCAAGAACAACTTTTTAACTCAAATCAGAAGTTTACATCAGCTTTGAACTCAAAATAGATGTTGAGTTTCCAAAAGTTAACAACTTGCATTGATTTACTGATTTTGAGTTTAACTACTTTTTGAATGTGCACAATTAATTATGAATTAATTAAATAAATAAAGTGATTTATCCTCAACTTGACTGATTTTTGAATTAAAACAATAGATTTATGGGTTAATCAATTATTAAATCAAACTTTATTCTAAAACTATATTATTAAAAATTGACAATTGAAAATAATTAATTAAATAAGAATTTAATCAATTAGTCATGAGATTTTAGATTTATTGTCAAAATAAAATAATATAATTTAGGAATAATTTAATTAAATTCAATTAAATAATTAAGTGGAAATATTAAATCTAATTAATTAAATATTCAGAATATTCAATTAATCAAACTTTAGGATAAATAAGATTTATCGCCAAATAATAATTAAATTAAAGATAATTAGAATAAATAGGAATATTGCTAGGAATATTCTCCGATGTAGAATTTAGGATAATCAATTAGGATTCTATAATGTGCAGATGTGCCTTAGGTTAGGACTTTGATGTCAATTTCATTCGAATTGAAGATGTAGGAGGTCAATGATAGCCCATTTTTGGGGTATTACATGTTGCCCCTCTTTGAATCACTGTGCAAGGCGTGGTGGTTCAAAGAATAGTTTGTGTTTGATATACCTATGAAACTTGATTCAAAAGATTAAGGATTGAAAGATATTGACCTAGGCCCAGAATGACTAGGAATCGAGATGATGCTAGCTATATCAACAATGAACTGGTGATTATGAAAAAGTGTCAAAATGCCTAACTCTAAACCTTATGATTGCGAAGAAGTGAGTGACCGATTCCAGACCTCAATGTCCTTGTATGAATCATATTGGTATCACATCCTGAACCCATCAGTTATGAAGAACCAAGGAAATAACACTAATGAACCGATGGTTACAAAAAGCTGGTACAGTCCACAAGATAGATTTAAGATACTAGATGAATCTGATATGCCCCAATAGATGAAAGATTTGCCCCAAGCGACGAGGACTTTTGATGAATCAGTAACTAGATGTGGTTGTTGTCTTGATTACTAAGGGAAAGATTTGATTTTCAGATAGATTGACAGACTTTAAATGATGTTTAATACCATGCCCCATTCAGGATTAAAATTGAAATCTGACAAAAAAAAGTCAGTGTTTATAGTGTACAAGCATGTTAATTGATTGGAGAAGTGGTTATACATGTTCAAGAACACGTTTTGCATCATTTAGAGGTCCTAAAGACCAAGTTTGACTAGGTTTGACCATAAGTTGACCATGGTTGACCAAGTTGAAATTTTGATAGTTTGATGTAAGATAATCAGTTAAGTTGAATACTGGATTTCTGTGATGATTGAAGGTGATTGTGTAAGTAGTCAGACATCCTGGGTCTGAAAATTTTAAATCATGATTTTGACATAGTAAATAAGCTTAGATTTCAATTTTGATCCCGAAAATAGGTTTAGAATGTCGAAATTAGCCAGGAGTACAATTTTCATGAAAAATGTAGCACTTTTGAAAATTAGGTCAAAACCTATATAAAGGCCAAAAGGGTCATTTTCAAATCATTTTCACCATTGACTTTTGGAAACCTTGTGGAGCCCTCTAAGTGAGAAAATGGCAAAAATGAAGGTACCTATGTCTTCTCATCATTTCAAGCATAGCCAGAGGCATTAGAGACCTCGACAATATGGACATTCGGTAGGTGGATCTCTTTGCTTCTCTGAAAAGTCAATTTTTCCTTGTTTATAGCATTTTAACTTTTGTTTCGTACATTTTCAATTTTTTAATTTTTGCATGCACGGAAACTCATATGACTATCCGTCTGGACTCCTACGACTTTTCAACCCTAGTTAGATTGTCATTTCATTAACCCCCAAGACTCATATGAGAGGGACCCAAGAGTCGTACGACATTTCATCCGGTCCCTCATAACTCATACGAGGAGAGATTCAGTGTCATATCATCATGCTTTGTCATATGGTAACCAAGGAAAACTCATACAAGTCTTTTTGCTAGTCTACTTTGTTATATGAAGAATAGTGAGTCCAAAACTCATTTCTAGGGCCAAATTTTGAATTTTTTGAACTTTGAGCTTGATTCTTGAGTCTTTGACCTACCTTCTAAAAGAGGAAACTGTTGCATTCCTGTATGTGTAACCTATTTTCCAACCAAAATATTGATAGGGTTCCCTATTTCTATGTTGTGTAGGTCATATATCCTAATGTGCACGTCTGTACCTCACATCCAGCCACTCAGAGGCTTTATGTTTCCTTACTGGATCCGATGAGATTGCATCTTTCTGCTTGCGGTTTCAAGTATTTGATCCATTTACCAAAGATTAGGGTAAACCATGGTCTTTTGACGACATTGGTAAAGAGATTTCATTCTGAGACATAGAGATTTCATCTTCCTACTGGAGAGCTCACTGTGACTCTAGAGGATGTGTATAGGATTCTTTGGATTCCATTTCATAGTAGTGAGCGTCCAGCATATGTGAGTTCGGGGAACTCTAGATTATTACCTTTCAGACGTCTCTTTGGAGATGATACTCAGTTGATTGGTTCTATTTCATGGGAGACCTTAGTGCAGCGTTATGGACAATCACACAAATTGGAGTGTATTATAGCCAAGATGATCGGCAGTATCATCATGTTTGACCATCAGTAGAATGGTCTTCTAATGGGTTGGGCCCCTATGATTGCACGTTTGATGCTGACTCCTTCCAAGTTAGCTTGGGATTAGTGTCTTTTGGCTCACATGTTCTCTAGGATGCACGAGGTAGTATATCATGAGAGAAAGACTTTTGTTGTCGAAGCTCTTTTTTTATAGATCTGGGTGTGGGAGCAAATCCCTATTTTGAGACCAGTGTGTACCTCACAGAGGCAGCCACAGTAGCCCATTATATATATATGTATATATATATATATATATATATATATGTATATATATATATACATACATATATATATACATATATATATACATATATATATATATATATATATATATATACATACATATATGTATATATATATATGTATATATATATATGTATATATATATATGTATATATATATATATGTATGTATATGTATATATATATATACATATATATATATATATATATATATGTATATATATATATATATATATATATATGTATATATGTATATATATATATATATGTATATATATATATATATATATATATATATATATATATATATATATATATATATATATATATATATATATATATATATATATATATATATATATATATATATATATATATATATATGTTGGATATGTCATACAAGGGCATATGGGCCATGTAGAGTATTGGAGATGATGTCTCGATCATATGACCTTTGTACGATGGAGGCCCTACTTAGAGATTGAGCCGTGGCCTACTGCATGAGAGAAGTTTAGTTTCTTCTTTCAGAGTCGGGTGCTGATAGGGTGGTCATCCTCTTTACTAGAGAGATTTCTTATCACCAGGGTATGGCGTTAGTATGGATGAGTATAGGATGCACCATAGGATTATGCCACTTATGCGCAGATAGCTCATGAGCTCGGACTTGGATGGACCCTAAGGTTTTCTTATGCCTTGTGTTCACAGGAGTATAGTAATATCATTGGTAGAGATTGGGATTATAGGCCATAGGTCATTGATGCAAGTGTTATAGATGGATTCATTGCATGGCTTACTGATCATCCTATGTATAGATTTTCTGACCCTACTGAGTTGATACCCTCCATGGAGGAGGTGATGGATGTTATAGGTGCTCCGATGGGATAGGGTCCTAGACCCACATGAGTTCTGATTGTACACCCCACACCTTTGAGACTGAGAGTGATGGCTCCTCCACAGAGACCATCAGGATAGATGAGGCCCCCTTGTCCCACTAGTTCCATAGTGGGTAGATCTATAGGTTCACATAGATAGTTTAGGGGAGAGGATGGTACTTTAGGAGGTGTTGGTAGTGCCGAGGAGGTACTTGCAGCTAAGTAGGTTGTAGGTAGTGATACTGATCCTATACAGAAGGATAGCATTTTTGATCTGGGTGCAGAGGTTAGACATCGTAAGGTGCAGAGAGCAGAGACCACAAACCAACTTGCTGAGGATATTGACATGCCTACAATAGATGCTGATCCTACTATTCCATTGACTACATAGGAGATCATGAGAAGGCTCATATTATAGGTCCAAGACCTGAAGGTGTGCATTGCTTGATGGGAGGAGAGATATCTAGAGGTAGATAGATAGCATCTTAAGCTTCATGGTGAGGTTCAAAGATTACAGGCAGAGGTTATCCATCAGACCTCCAGATCTGCATACTATGCAGTAGTACCCCTTTCTTAGAGAGGTCCTTTGTACTCTCAGTATATGATATCATCAGAGGGAGTGAGAGCACCTAGGGCCGAGGCAGTACCAGATGCAGCACCACCACCTCCACCAAACAGAGAGGATCAGGTTGACAACTAATCTATCATGATATTCTGCTATTTTTGTTGCTCTTTTGATATTGATACTATTCTGATAGCTCACATGAGCTCATTCTTTTGTACATTGTACCAGTAGAGCACCCCTGACTATTTCAAGTTTTATGATATATGAGATTGAGAATTTTGATTGTGACTTCATTTGTACTTGTCATGTTTTTGATGTATGATGATATCATGTGATGTAAATGTTATGAGTAGAGTAGAATGTATGTATGGATTCATGCAATGCAATAATTTTTTCTCATATGTATGAATGTTATGCAAATGTATTTGATTATGGAAAGCATATGTATGGAAATGTATGTAATGCAATAGATGGAATGAATGATTATGAATATGTAATGAAAATGCAATGATACACATGATATGTTTTGCAGATATTGATGAAGACAAGTACTCAATCTTATGTCAAAAAGGATGTTTAATGTAGGATGGTGACTACTTGCATTTCCATGAGAAAACCTTTGTATGAGATTCAGCTCTGCAATTTGCAATTCAAGTATAATTTTAGAATAATTTTTAAAGATCATCAAGCAAGTTGTGAGATCATGCAATCATGCAAAGTGAAAAATGTCATGCAAAATGAGATGCAACCTAAGACCTAGGACCTATTCACTAATCATGTGTCGGTCATTTGTCATCATTGAGTTTTTTAGGTAACCGGATAAATCAATACAATGCCCACTAGTTTATAAAACCATGGACATATGAATATTGATTTGTATGCACAAGAATCAACACAATCCCCACTGGTTATATAACCATGAACATATGAATATTGATTATATTTTTGGAATGTCAGCTAAGATATAAGCATCAAGGCATAAATGCTAGGATGACTTGAATATCATGTCCATTTTGATATAGAAATTTGTATAAGCATCAAAATATAAATGTTGTGATGACCAGAATACGCCTTGCTAAAACAAACACATCAAGCAATCAAGAGATCATTCTAAATCCAATGTTCTTATCATTCACATCCTTAGGCAAGATCGTATTTCATAGTAGGAGTAAGAACTCACTTGGAAAGACAATAGTTAGATCAAAGTTCTTTTAATTTTCTAGGTCTCAATGGTCGAGGTACGCATAGCCATCCAATTCAAGATAGAGGCTCTTGCAGTCGGACACCATTTCAATCTAGAATTTCCAAAGTTGTTAGATTTTTACATACAAGTAGAAAAAAAATAAAAGATTATGCCCCCAGTCCTCACTCTCTAAATCCTATAAAGGACATCATCGAAGATTTTGAAGGGACACAATATGCAAAAAAAATCTCAATGCGAATCAGTAAGCATACAAGGAGATAAAAGCATGTAAAAAGCATACATTGTTTTCAATTTGATGTTTGATTGTGTTGCTGTAGATGCAAAATCCTTTCTGGAGACGAGACAGATTGACTGACTCAAATGAAGCTCCAAAGGACTCTACCTGGTTATGACATGTCTAAAGATACATTGGAGGCCATAGGATATGACTGTGATTGCCCCCAAGTTTGAAACATTGATAGGATATAGACGCTTGAGCTGATTGGTGTACAAACCAACTTATTGAAAATAGGGAAGCATGAACAAACCAGGAGATATTTACAAACTAAAGCAAGACTGAAAGCTGGGAATGACCAAGATTGTCCTGATAGATGGAGCATTTTGAAACAAGTGGTGCCCATTTGCCAGGTTTCCACCATCTTGGCAAGGATTCTATTTTTGCTACCAAGGTGCTTGTTTCCAGGTTTTCACCAAGGCACTTTTTTTTTTTTCTCATTTTTTTGTATTTTTCATTTTTCAATTTTTTTTTGTACTTTTGATATTTTTTACTTTTCTTTTTTTTTGTGAATCATCAAGGCACCCATTGCTAGGTTTTCACCAAGATGTTCATTTTTTCAGGACTTTTTCCAATTTTAAAGATTTTTTCAAGATATTTTACCCTAGACTGAATGCCTTAGGTGTAGAATTTCTTCAGATGGAGAATGTTGATTGGTTCTTAGAGTTGTTCTCCTTTAGTCATTGAGAGTTGATAGGCACTAGAGCCAAAAGTAGCAGTGATTACAAAGGTACCCAGCTAGTTGGGTTCAAACTTCCCCTTGCGCTCTATATGTGATTGATTTTTAGGATTTTCTCTCAAGACTAGATCGCCAACCTGAAATTCTCTATGTCTGACTTTCTTATTGTAACCTCTAGACATTCTCTTTTGATATAATCTGAGATGATCATACGCTACTTGTCTGCGCTCATCTAGTAGTTCAAGTTCTTGCAACCTAGACACTCTCTAGTCATCATCAGTTACTAGACCATGCATTCTAATTCTTAGTGATGGGATTTCAACCTCAATAGGCAATACCACCTTAGACCCATAAACTAAAGCGAAAGGTGTAGCCCTAATAGGCATTCTAATACTTGTTCTGTAGGCCCAAAGAGCTATATTCACCATGAGATTCCAGTCTCTTCCTATTTTATTAACTGTTTAGTGCAATATTTTCAATAGATTCTTATTAGAAGCCTCTTCTCGTCCATTCCCTTGAGGATAGTAGATAGATGACCAATGTTGTGTAATCTTGAATTTGGCACATAGATCATCTAAGTCTTTGTTCTTAAATTGTCCACCATTATCTGTGATTATAGAATGTGGAATACCATACCAACATATGATGTAGTTCAAGATGAACATATATGTTTGTTTTACAATTGCTTATGTCAAAGGGACTATTTCTACCCATTTTGTAAAATAATCTGTAGCTATGATTATATGGGTATGGCCATTAGAAGATTGAGGATGAATACATCCTATAAGATCAAATGCCCATTGGTGAAAAGGCCATTGTGTAGTAAAGGGAATTAGATCTCTCCCTGGAGCATGAATTAAGTTGCCATGCACTTGGCACTTTTGATAGTTCTTAGCAAACTTGATAGACACTTTCTCCATTTTTGGCCAATAGTATCTAGCCCTAATAAGTTTTTGAGCTAGTGTTAAACCGTTTGAGTGTGACCCAAAAATACCATCATGGACTTCCTTTAACGCACATTGAGACTCTTCCCATTCTAAACATCTAAGTAGCATACCATCTAAACCTCATTTGTATAGATCATGACCAATGATGACATATCGGGAGGCATTACAGATAAGGTATCTCTTTTCATGGTGGTTGAAGGTATCAAGAATAATTTTCTCTTTAAGATAGGAAAATAGGTTTTTATAGCAGGAGGAATTATTACCCACAATAGTGCAGATCATATGGGTATCAGGGGAGTCATATGCAGGATAAGATAGTGCTTCCACTAGGAACTCATAGTGTAGCTCATGTTCAGGCTACTGTAATAAAGTAGATAAAGTTGCCATTGCATTGGCAGCCTTATTCTCTATTCTAGGTATTTTCTCAAATGTGATAGAGATGAAATATTTCTTGAGATCATCTACCATTCTCTTGTATGGAATGATTTTTTCATCCTTAGTTTGGTACACATCATTGACTTGATGGATTACAAGTTGTGAGTCTCCATGAATGTGTAATTCTGTTACTCTCCACTCAATTGCTATTTTCATACCATTCAAAAGGGCTTCATATTCAAAAATGTTGTTTGTACAAGGGAACTTTAATCTGAATGCTTTAGGGATGGAGTATCCTTGAGGAGTGATAAACAAGATACCTACTCCAGATCCATTCTATGTATAGGAGCCATCAAAGAACAGTTGCCATTCTCTAGAAGAAAGATTCATGATAGAGGAATCTAGAAATTCCATTTGCATTGGTGTGTCATCAAAAAAAGGTGCACTGCTAATTGATCAGTAATAACTTGGCCTTTAATAGATTTTCTTTCAAAATATTCAATGTCAAATTCACTTAAGAGCATGACCCATTTGGCTAATCTACTCGTTAGGGCAGCTTCACTTAATAGGTACTTTAGTGGATCAATCTTAGCTACTAAATGTGTAGTATGAGCCAACATATAATGTCTCAGTTTCTATGATGCAAAGATCATAGCTAGAAAAGCCTTTTCAATCATCGAATAGTTCTTTTTGTATGCCACCAATGATGTATTGATATAGTATATAGCTCTTTCCTTTTTATTCTCATCATGTTGTGCAAGCAATGCCCCCAGTGATGTATTTGTAGCAAAGACATAAGATCAATCGCTTCCCTTGAATGGGAGGCATCAAGATAGGAGGATTTGATAGATACTTCTTGATATGATCAAAATTATTTTCACATTCCTCACTCCACGCAAATGTCACACCTTTATGTAATGTCTTTGTAAAAGGTTGTGATATGTTTGCTAGCTGGGATATGAAGTGTCTGATAGACTGAACTCTCCCTTGTAATATTCTCATTTGACTAATATTCTTCAGGAGTTGCATCTCCATTATAGCCTTTACCTTAGCTAGATCTACATCAATTCCTTTCTTTGAAATAATGTATCCTAAGAGCTTTCCAGAAGTGACACGAAAAGCACACTTCTTAGGATTTAGTCTAAGACTAAATTTTTCCATTCTGTCTAGTATCTTGCTCAAGTCATTTAGATGTTCAACTCTAATCATAGATTTTTCTAAAGTATCATCAACATAATCCTCCATAGTCCTATGTATCATGTCATGAAAAATAGAAGTCATAGCTCTCTGATATGTAGCACCAGCATTCTTAAGCCCAAATGGCATGAAATTCCAATAGAAGGTACCCCATGCACATGTAAAAGTAGTTTTCTCTTGATCCTCTAGAGCAATTTTTATTTGATTATATCCCAAAAAATCATCCATTAAAGAATACATCTCAAAGCCCACAGTCATGTCCACTATCATATCAATGTTAGGTAGTGGAAAATCATCCTTAGGGAATGCCTTATTTACATCTCTAAAATTTGTACACACTCTTATTGATTTGTCTGGTTTAGAAATAGGTACAATATTAGAGATCCATTCTGCATAATCAATAACTCAAATAAATCTAGCTTTCAGGAGCTTCTCTAATTCAACTTTTACCAAGAGTGCAACATGTGGATACATCTTTCACAATTTTTTCTTAACAGGTTTAACATTTGGAGCTATAGATAAATGGTACATTATAAGATCAGGATCCAACCCTAGAAATATAAATATTTCCATGCAAAGTTGATCTTTTTCTCTGTTAAGAATGTTGTAATTTTTTTCTTTTCTTCTTCTGATAAAGATTGTGCTACATGGATCAACTATGGTTCCTCTATTGTTCTCAAGTTGATAGATTGAGTGGGCTCAATTAGAACTGGAGATCTGTCCTATAAATGACTTGGAAGGACATCAAATATCTCATCCTTAGGTGCCTTAGAGAGGTTTTCACATTCGGATACATCTTTTATTTTTACTTTTGTAGGGTCTGAGACTGCCACAAAGTGGTTTTCACCCTCAGAACTCCTTTTCTTTTTATTCTTATTCTTATTTTTCTAACTAAGATACTTGATGTCTGACTCTATCATGATAATGCTTAGTTCACTGATGGAAGTCCTCATAGGTTCAACTGCATTTAGGTAGCAAGCAAGGGCATACTCATTGGGAAAGTTATAAATACCTTGGTTCAAGTTTATGGACATTATGTCAAGAAGGTCAAGGCGTTGGATAGTCAAAGTGGTGAAAGATTGGGAAAGAGTGTTTACAGATATGGATCTGTCATCATTGGCCCTAACCTGATGCTTGAGTTCAAAGGTGATAGTACAACTTAAGACATTCAATTCGTGAATAGGCTCAATGTCATTGTGGAAATCCACTTCAGCCATCAGTGGATCAGACTCAATAAGTTCATCATTTTTCTCTAGACTTGCATTAGGTTGAGGTGCATATTGGTGAATAACATCAACATGCTTTTCTATAATAAGTTCATCTGGTTCTGGAATGACTCCCCATTCATGGTCATTTGATTCATCTTTTGTTTCTTCATCTAGACCTCTAGGAAATCTGAGAACGTGAGTAAAGTCAGGATGAATACCCCAAGAAGGGTTACCCTCAAATTCTAATTTGAATTCATACTCATGGGAATCTATCTCAGAATAACTACCACCTTCCTCTTTTTTATTACCTTCGAGATTAGTTGGTTCTTGTGTTGCAACTATCTCTTGCTCTATAGTAGGTTCTTCTATTTCTACTACATTAATTCTTTTTATTGGATCATCTTTAGCTTCAAGGAGGTATTTTATTTCTTTAGGAAAGTGCTCATAAGGAATGAGCTCATCAGTGGTGTCTAAATAATCACTATCAGATTGTTCTATTATTTCTCCCTTTATTTGATTTACTACTAAAGGCCCAATTTGTTCTAAAACATGTGGGGAGTTCTTGCTAAGATAGAAAGGTTTCTTCGTGTATCCTAGACCTATGGTATTCTTTTTTTCTCTACCATGATGATCAAGAGGTGATAGAAGACCTTTACCCTATAGTCTTAGAGGTCCTTTTCCTTTATATCCCATCTTTGTGATCAATTTATCCCTTGGGCCATATGACTTAGAAGGGATACTTGGTATTTTAGCATTACATTTTTTAACAACTTGAGATTTAGGTTCATCTTTGTATAGCCATGCAAGAATAGCTTCATTATCTTAAAATTATTTTTTAGATACTTGTTCTGCAACAAAAATTCCTTTATATGCTTCAAGAGGTTCTTTAGACTTTAGCTTGGACTGTTTTAGAGTTTTCCCATAAGACTTAGGAGAGATAGGGAGAGATGTCAAAGATAAGACTGGTGCTATAATATATTCTCCCATACCATTTTCTATGATCTTAACCTCTTTAGAAATGTCTTCCATCTTGGATGTTGAAGCAACCTCTAGCTGCTTAGTGGAAGATTATCTATTATTAGGAACAAGTTTATCAACACTTTCTTTCAAGGTATTGCAAGTTGTAGACAGATCAATTGGAATTTTCACCTCAACTCCTTCATAAGGAAATTTCAAACACTAATGGAATGTAGAGGGAATGGCTTTTATGTCATGTATCCAGGGTCTTCCTAGAAGGATATTGTAAGCCAAAGGTAGATCAAGAACTTGACATATAGTATCTCTGATGACAAGACCTTCTCTGATAGGTAAGACAATAGTTTCCTTAGAAGATCTTTCTTGCTCATCATATGATTTGATAGTTAGCTTCTTCCTGGGATCAATGGCCATTTGTAAAAATCCCAATTGTGTAATCAAGCTATAAGAACAAATGTTTAGGCCAGCACCCCCATCTATCAACACACATTTGACATAATGGTTTTGGATCAAGACTTCAATATGCAAGAGCTAGTTATGCAGATGACTCAAGGAGTTATCATCTTCCTCTAAAAAGGAAATGTACTGTGGAGACATAAGATGACCAACCATAGTCTAGAATCTATCTAAATCAAGGTCATCAGGAACATTGGATCCGAGCAGAGCTTTGTCTAGAATGGCTCTATGAGCTAGAGATATCCGAAGCAACTCAAACATGGAGATTTTAGCATTTGAGTGTTGGAGTTGTTAGACAATACTATATGAAGTAGGCCTTGTGTCTTTAGGATTTAAAGATTTAGATGTAGCCTTCTCTTTAGAAGCGAATGAAAGATTGAAAGGCACCTTAGGGACATTTGATGAATCTGGTATTTATCCTTGTAGGTGTGCCTAAGCTTGTGATTAAGTAACTGCATTAGCTAATTCATTATCTCTATCTCTTCTTACAATGGTGATGACATTTCAACACTTAGATAGGCATTGTTTCCTAAGTAGGCATAATTAACTTTAGCACCCATATTAGGTTGAGAAGAAGAATCTTCTTTACCATGTTTAGGAAATGGTTTTGTGAATGTTGTATGATCATTATTACTCTTATGATTGTCAATCATGATGTCACCATTATCAATTTTGTCTTGTATAATGTGCTTCAAGTGAATGCAGTTATTAGTCTTATGACCTTTATTGCGATGGAATTCACAGAAATCATTCTCTCTCCACCATTTTGGTTTAGGTTTAGGATCAAATAATTTCATCTTAGGCAAGTAGATGATTTTGTTTGCCAATAGATTTTTCATGGCAGATTCCAAGGATTCTCCAAGAGGAGTGAATTTGCGATTAGGATCGGTAGCCCAAGGTTTGTAATCAGATGACTTTTTGTTGGACTCTATGGCTTTAGCTTTAGAAGATTTGATGACTTGGGTACCAACAGTGAGATTGAAATTAGGTGCCTTTGCTTATTTAAACATTATCTCCTTATTTATTAATTATTTTAATTAATAAATTGACCAAAAATCCCAAAATAAATAATTTATTTATTTTTTGACCAAAAGTTGGCCATTTTTCCTAAGACCACTAACCTCTTCCAAAATCTTCTAATTCCTTCTTAATCTCGATTAAAAGGCTAATCCCTTCTTTTCTAACCCTAATCCCAAGGCCAAATATTTAATTAAGATTAAATATTTAAATTTCATATTTATTGAAAATATTTCAATAAATATTCCCAAAACCTAAGCTTTTGGAATGAATAAGCTTTTATTCCATAAAACTAAGGAGAAATCTAGACTCTTCTAGACTCTTCTCAAATCCAACCTCTTCACCCATCCTAATCCGATTTTGTCCTAATCTAATCCTAATCATACCCTTAAACCTTTGTGCAATCCTAACCAAGCTTAAGACTTTCCTAAACCAAAGCAAAGTCTTCCCTTCCAAATATCTCAACCACAAAGCATTTATTGCTTCCCCAAAGTCTTCAAAGCCTCTTAAAGCCCATTCATTGCTCTTACAAGCATTTATTTGGAGAGTTATGAGCTTGGAGCCCCCTTTGTTGACTCCTCTTTGCCTTTCCCTTCATCCACTCACCTTGTGACATGTGTCACCTCCTGATTGGCTGAGAACTAGCACAATCCATGTGCTTCCCTTTGAATGAATCTTGGCCTCTCTTAAGGATTTCAATCTTGGCCATTCATTCCTCCTACCCCAAGCCTTTAGAAATCCTATAAATACCCATCCTTTCAAGAGCAAATCAATCCACTTTCATTCTCAAGCAATAGCAAACTTATAATGCCATTTTCATTCTAGACTTAACATAAATCATCTTAATTAGTTTATTTTTAAAGTATTTTAGCTCATCATAAGCTTAGAAATAATGGATTAATCTAGCTTTTCATTATTGTTTTGCATAGCATAGCATCATATCACATCTAATTTGATCTAAAATCAATCTTAGATTACTCATCATGTAGCTTAAATCTCCATTAAAGCATAGCTTGAGTTCTTGAGGCCTTAGGGGCAACTCAGGTGTTCCATACCTGTTTTATGCCAATTTTGGGGTTTTCATGAGCTTCAAATCATCCTAAATGCATTAGAGCATGCTCCAAATGCTTAGAGAGCACATCCACATCCCTCTAATCTAAGCAAATCAAACAGTGCATGGGTGCAAACTGTTTCTAGCTCAATCTGAGGTGGCTTTGCTTAGAGCTCTTTATTTTTGTTTTGATTGTATGCTAGATTAAACTCTTAATGTTTGATTGATTTGAGCCTTTCAAAATAGATAAAAGGTACCCTCGAAAGCCTTGCTCACATTCTGGCACGCCCGGTGGGACCAAAACCATAATCATTTTGATGAGATTATACTTTATATGCTTGTATTTGCAGGAAACAAATGAAATGTCACCTTCAAGCAATTAAATGTCACCTACAGCAATTAAATGTCACCTTCAAGCAAAGAAATGTCACCTTCATGAAAAGAAATGTCACCTACACAAAATATAGTCACACCTTCAAGCAATTAAATCACACCTTCAAGAAATCAAATCACGCGTACAGACACTGTTTTCACGCCTGGTTACTGGAAGATTTCCACCAAGCCATAAATTCTATTCTGCCTCTACTTCTTCTTCTATCACCTGCATGTAAAGAAATCACACCTTTGACGAAAGAAATCATGCCTCTGCATTGTTATCTGTCACCTATAAAGGTACAGAATGTCGCGTGTAAGAATGAAATGTCGCCTCTGAACTTTCCAGCGTCGTCTATAAGCTAGACAGTGTCACTTTTTGGTGTTTTTCTGTCTGGGACTGGATTTATTTTTTATTTTGCAAAAGGTCAAACTCAATCTTGAATGAAACTAAAGGAAAGAACTTAGGTCCTAAGTGTCATTGTCAATTTGAAAATAAAACCAAATCTTGAATGTACTAAAAGGAACGAACAACTCTATTCCCTCTCTTGTTTCAAATTTCAAAGCAAGTAAATGAACACAATCTTGAATGATCTAAGGATAAAACAAAGCACATTTTCAAAGTTCCTAAATCAACTCGCAAATATCAATCTTGAATACCCAAAAGGAAAGAACTTGCAAACGCTCAAATCATTTACGTTTTGAGGAAAAGAACAAATCAAAATCTAAACATGTGTGTTTTCATTTTCAAAAGTTCAAACATCACTTAATCAATTTGGAAAAATGAACAAACTTGCTTGATGTGCATCTAGGAGCTTTCATTTTCTATAAATCCTTGTTAAAGTAAGCAATGTAGAACATTTGGACTCAGACAAGTTCACTTGTTCTACTTTTAGTGAGGCCTGTCCAGGGAGAAAAGCGCTTCCTCCTCGGAGAATGACCTCAAACCGGTATCCCCCCCGGCCGGTATATAAATAAAGTGAAAGGCAAAAAGTACTCACTTACATCTCCTAATCACCGGGCATCTTGTGCCAAATGCAAATGTCTGGGGAAAGGTAAATATTCCTCCCCCAGCGTTGTTGGCTAGGCTCTTAAGTGAGTCACAGGCGGTCAACATAACTGGGTATGGAGACTCCACAGAACTACTAAAAACCTGATAAAATAGAGGCTACCCTATCTACATCTGAATGTATCAAAATCCTTGTGCAAGGACTGATCCAAGGGGTTTACCGGATCACCTCAAGATTACTCACCTTTTGTATTCCTTTTTAGGGGGTACCAAGCTATGGGCAAGTGATTTTGATACTCACCTTCCTTAGGTAGATCTGCTTGAAGTGCATGATAGTCAAAAACTCTGTGAAAACACTTGTTGGAACATACACTTTCAAAAGCTTTATCAGAGTCAGTCATCCTGCTTGTATCCCACAAGGTTGCTTTGTCCCTTGCGGAGATTGCTTTTTTTTTTTAAATCTTTGTTGAAATCTATCATTTGCCATTGGAAAACATCAAACTGATCTACAACTTGGTTCAAGATACTCAGGAAAGCCATGTCAGTCCAAATCCTACCAAAATCTAGAAAATGTCCAATGCTTTCAGAATCTCAAAACATGGTCTTCTAGTCATATTCAATCTAGTCTTATCATCCTTTCCTCATATCCTAGGTTAGCAAAGTCATTTTGGTCATCCCCCATCCCCTTGTCTGTCTTCCTCTAGAGTCAGTCTTCTTCCAATCTTAAGCCAAATCCAATCCTAGTATGATCTTGTCAGTCATCCCAATCTGAGTCTTAGTCTTCCAATCCATGTTCATCCTTCATTCCTATCTGACTCATCTGCAAGTCAGCATGTCTCAAAACTATTATGATGAGTTTGGTTATTATGTCTCTCCCCTCAATCCATGCTATCCCAAAGATGATGAAAGCCTTGTAGATCACGATGCATATTTTGAAAATCTTAGCAAGTTTGCTCCAAACATCCCCCAGCATCCAATCATTCCTCCAAAATATCCTATCATGCCTTCACGCTTATCCACTAGCACTCCCTTTCATGTCCTTGGCAAGGCAAATCCATTATCTTATCCATCCACACCTTATCCCTATCTTAAACCTACACATCCTCCATATGCATCCTTCATACCTCCATCTCCTGCTATGGTCATATCCCAATCGCCACCATCCCTTCGAAACACTTTACCCTACTTCCCTTATCTAAAACCTCCATCCACTTATCCTCCAAAACCCTTTCAAAACCAAACACCAAGTCTTCCAATCCTTTTCCCCAATCCTCCATCCTATCTCAATCCACCATCTTCTATTCCAAATCACATTTCTAAAAATCCCCTCCCACAAGTAGAGTGCATCCTTCAAACCGCTTCATATCCCATACCTCGATCCATCACCTCTACCTCTTCAACACCATCATCCCCTCAAGAAAGTTCAAAATCTTCCACCCCACCTTCATTTGAGGACCATCCAAGCTCCCCATCTTCTACATATTCTAATCCCTCACCTCCTCCAAACCAGAAGTCCCCAAGGAGTTTCACAAGGACGCCAATAACAAATCCCACTCCTAAAGTTGAAGATCCAAGCCATCTCAAACCTTCATGTGAAGCCATCATTGATGAGGCACATCCATCACTCCCATCTATCATCTATCTTTCATACATTGATCCTCTTCCATCTCCTAGCATCATTGAGTCCCTTCCATCTAGAGTCTCCATCCAATGCCTACCAACATCACCTCCTTCTAGCATTATCCAAACCACATCCAGTGAGCCCCATGAGTTCACCCTTCTTCCTACCATCATAGCTACAGAATCTCCCATCCTTCCATCCACCCCATCTGAAGAGTCCATCCATGCATCCCCCAACACGCTATCCACACAAATCCTATCATGTCAAGATCTTTCCCAAAAGCATGTTGAAATACTCACAGAAGAAAATCAAGATCCAATCCCTTCACTTCCCCCATCACATGTTCTATTAATTCCATCACCCCCAATCCAAAATCCTACAATCCCAATTCTTCCAATCCAAGATCCTACAGATCCTCCATCTCAAGATCCGTTACTATCCCCCAATCCCAGTCAAAATCCCACCATCCTATCCTCTCCTCTTGAGGATCTTCCAATCCAAACTATCCCACAACCATCACTCTATCCTCTTGGATCACTTACATTTGTCAAAGGCAGTCCACTTGAAGCAGAAGAAATTAGTTTCATATCTTCCATCAGGGAACCCGAAATTGGATGTTTATCATATTCCCCAAGTCAGAAATATCCTTGTTTGGATAAAATGCTCAAGAAATGGAATTATCAAGGCAAAGGCCTAGGCATCCATGAACAAGGAAATCTGGAGCCTATCCAAGACAAGAAACATCCAAAGTTATGTGGCATTGGTCACACATCAAAAGAAGGCACTTCCTCCAGAAATGTTGGTACAACTACAGCTAAATTCAAGCATTCTTCCAAAAAAACCATCACATCTTCCAAAGCATACACCACCATTCCTCCTCCTCCATCGTTACAACCAAAGACAACCTATCACATTCCTCCTTCATCCTCCAAATCCATTTTGGGTCCCTATGTCCCAAAATCTTCCAGCACATATCCTCTACATACCAAATCCATTTTGGGACCTTACATCCCAAAATATCATCCCCCATCTTATCTTACTCAGTCTTTCATCCAAAATCCAAACATCCCTAGTCAGGATCAACAAAGGCACATTCCCACATATCCTATCTACCAATCTCCTTCCATCTCTCCATCTATATTTCCTCCATCCCACACATCTCCTCATATTCATTCCAATGCTCCTTGCAATTTGGATGCCATATCCAATATGCACAGAGGAAAATATCCACAAAAAGCCAAAGATTGCCATGTCCAATCTAAATGACATGGTCAACCAAAGAAACATCCAATCAAGCAATCCAAAGCATCCCAATGGCCGCAAAGGCCTAGCAAAGCAAAAGCAAAATCTGATGCATACCAATGGCCACAAAGGCCCACCAAAGCTAAAGCAAAAATGATGTGGATCCCAAAGCAAAAAGATGTAATGCATCTAAAAGAAACATCCACAATGGCATCCAAAGTTGCTAATCCCCCAGCTATTCAGTCTTCTCCTCCATCTCCTAAATCTATTTTGGGTCCCAAAGATTCAAAATCTCTTAGTGTAAATCCTCCATCACATTCACCTCTATCTTCCACATCCTATCCGCTTCATCCACCTTCCTCACAACATGTGCCAATGTTGGTCCTGACAGCATCTCCCTATCATGATCACTTTCCATCTTTCCATCCAAACAATTTCTACCACCATATATCCCATCTACCCCATCCAATCTATGCTTTTTCATAAATTCCTCCATCCTAACAAAGTTGTACCAACATCCAAGCACATTAGAAAGATCAGTGAAGAAAGTCAGTGACAAATCAGAGAAATCAGCAGGTCAGCAAAATCAGAAAATGTCAACAACAAGTCAGAAGATCGGTGAAGAAAGATAGAAACACATCAAAAATATCAGAAGGTCGGCATCTAATCAGTGAAAAATCAGAAAATCCATAAAAATTGGAAAAATCAAGAGAAAAGTATCAAAAAAATAAAAATAAAAGAGAAAAACATTCGTTCAATGGTGAAAACTTGGCAATTCAAGCACCTTGGACAAGTACCATGGTGAAAACCTGGCAAACAGGTGTCATGCATAGGTCCCCCCCCCAATTCCTTTCTACAATTGGGGGCCATTCCCTTCTATCACCTCTTATCCAACATCTCCTCCATCCCATTTGTCTCTCGCTTCCTTCATCCTCCTTTTTGGATCTTGATGACAAAACAAAGACTACCAGGTATACATGCTTTTGGGCACCTTCTTGGCATCCATCACACTTTTTAGCTACATATCCCCTATCTAATCCATTCATCCTATCTTCCATCTACCTTCCTCATCCTCTTGTTGGCAGTTCTTCCATCCAATCGTACCCCATGCCTCTGAAAATACATGAACTATCCTAAGCAGGGGGCATCTTATTCCTTGGTAACATATTCCTTGGAGACTATCTTTCATCCAAAATCTTCCATCTCCCAAATCCTTAAGAAAATCCACCATCCAATCTCCCCAAGCATTCCTCCATCCATATCCCTCAGCGGTTCCTCCAGCATTCCATCTTCCAAACCTCAAGCAAGTCCACCATCCAATCTCCCCAAATCTTCCTCTATCCAATCCTCAAGCGTTCTTCCATCCAAATCCAAATCTTCCTCCATCCAAATCTCCTAGTAGTTCCATCATCCTCATCCTAAGCATTTCCTCCATCTTTCCATCACCTGGTATCTTCCCTTGTCTTTGGTATCTAGCTATAGGCTAACCTCATTGCAATCCAATGCCATTTATCCCTATCCAAACATTCCTAGTAGTCTTCTAGCAATCTTCCAATCCTCTCCACATCCTCTAGCTATCCAACATCCAAGATCAAGCCAACCAATCCAATCACATCCTTAGTCTTGTAGCAAGCCTTGATCTCAATCCAATCATCATCATTGGGATATGTCTTTCCCAAATCCATGTCATTTCAGGACACATCATCCATCATCAGTCCATCTTGGCCTTCCAGCCCAACTGGGGCATCATCTTGCATATCTTTGGAGTTTCAGCTTCATCCCCAGGTTCTTTGTACATCCTAAATCTTGAGCTTCTATACATATCCATTGTAAATATCCTTGCATCTTGTTGTACATATCCTCGTCAGTCCTGCAGTAGTATTTGATCAAAAAGCTTGTCCTATCCAACCTCGCACTTTAGCAACATCAATTGTCGACTATCCTTGATCATCATGACCATCTTTGAACTTCATCATTTGCCAATCAGCAACACAGCATTCTCCCCATCAGCATCGGGTCCGCACAGATGTATGCTTTTATTTTGTCTGACCTAAGCCTAATCACGGGTCCCCTCAGTTGTATCCTCCCTGTCTGACTTAATCCTCCACCAAGCACACCAGGTCTATGTTGATGTATCCTTCCACATGTTCAGACCAATCTTCCCACCATCAATCAAATCAAATCTCTCTCCTTGGCAAAGGTTGTCTTTTGGAGTTATCATTTTGACCTTGGATCTTGTCCTTTGGGTCTTGTTAATCTTTTACAGCTTCTCATTGTTCTCTACTCAACGTCACCATGATCCTTTATATCATGGTGTGCAGTGAATGAGGATAATCTGGGGCAAGGTCTTTTGATCTTTTGCTTCTGCCTGTGAGTCAGTCATGTGTTTGTGGTTTCTTTAGCATCGTTTCCACCAAGCTTCCTCTTGGGTTCATGCGTGATGCTGGGGCAACCCTGCGTGTCTTTTTAGCGTCAGTCCTATGCAACACTAGTGACAAGGCCTCGTGATCCCAGTATCCTTGGCAGGTCTCTAGCATTGCTATATCAAACTAGGTTGTGCTCTCTAAAAGATCTAAAGCATGGAGCTTCCCCATCTCCCCTGCATTTTGCATCATATAGATTAATCTTTCATCCTCATGTAGCTGCATCCTGCATTTTGCATTTCATCTCATCTTGCATTCACCCATCTTTGCTCTTGGAAGCTTAGTTATTTATCTCCCCTTCTTCCTCGACCCTCCCTTCTTTGTTTCCTTTCGAAAAAATTCCACAACGTTTACTCCTTGCATTATTTTCTAGAGGGGGCACAACCCCTCATTCCTCTCAATTCCAGCCTTGGGCATCTTATTTTCTTGTATTTGAAGCCATGCCACTTACGGCATCGCATCAAAGAGGGGCAAAATGTAGACACCTAAAAATCCATTAGAAAATAAAGTACTTTTATTTTCTGAAAAATCTCTGATGACAGATCATCATTTATTAATTAATTAATTATTTAATTAATTAATTTATTTTTATGTCATTAAATCCCTTTCTCTTAATTAAAAATATTTAATTAAGAAATCCCTCCCAAAAACTTTTAAATCTTATTTAAACATTATCTCCTTATTTATTAATTATTTTAATTAATAAATTGACCAAAAATCCCAAAATAAATAATTAATTTATTTTTTGACCAAAAGTTGGCCATTTTTCCTAAGACCACTAACCTCTTCCAAAATCTTCTAATTCCTTCTTAATCTTGATTAAAAGGCTAATCCCTTCTTTTCTAACCCTAATCCCAAGGCCAAATATTTAATTAAGATTAAATATTTAAATTTCATATTTATTGAAAATATTTCAATAAATATTCCCAAAACCTAAGCTTTTGGAATGAATAAGCTTTTATTCCATAAAACTAAGGAGAAATCTAGACTCTTCTAGAATCTTCTCAAATCCAACCTCTTCACCCATCCTAATCCTATTTTGTTCTAATCTAATCCTAACCATACCCTTAAACCTTTGTGCAATCCTAACCAAGCTTAAGACTTTCCTAAACCAAAGCAAAGTCTTCCCTTCCAAATATCTCAACCACAAAGCATTTATTGCTTCCCCAAAGTCTTCAAAGCCTCTTAAAGCCCATTCATTGCTCTTACAAGCATTTATTTGGAGAGTTATGAGCTTGGAGCCCCCTTTGTTGACTCCTCTTTGCCTTTCCCTTCATCCACTCACCTTGTGACATGTGTCACCTCCTGATTGGCTGAGAACTAGCACAATCCATGTGCTTCCCTTTGAATGAATCTTGGCCTCTCTTAAGGATTTCAATCCTGGCCATTCATTCCTCCTACCCCAAGCCTTTAGAAATCCTATAAATACCCATCCTTTCAAGAGCAAATCAATCCACTTTCATTCTCAAGCAATAGCAAACTTATAATGCCATTTTCATTCTAGACTTAACATAAATCATCTTAATTAGTTTATTTTCAAAATATTTTAGCTCATCATAAGCTTAGAAATAATGGATTAATCTAGCTTTTCATTATTGTTTTGCATAGCATAGCATCATATCACATCTAATTTGGTCTAAAATCAATCCTAGATTACTCATCATGTAGCTTAAATCTCCATTAAAGCATAGCTTGAGTTCTTGAGGCCTTAGGGGCAAATCAGGTGTTCCATACCTATTTTGTGCCAATTTTGGGGTTTTCATGAGCTTCAAATCATCCTAAATGCATTAGAGCATGCTCCAAATGCTTAGAGAGCACATCCACATCCCTCTAATCTGAGCAAATCAAATAGTGCATGGGTGCAAACTGTTTCTAGCTCAATCTGAGGTGGCTTTGCTTAGAGCTCTTTGTTTTTGTTTTGATTGTATGCTAGATTAAACTCTTAATGTTTGATTGATTTGAGCCTTTCAAAATAGATAACAGGTACCCTCGAAAGCCTTGCTCACATGACCATCTTGTCAAAAGATGTATGATTTTGCATTTGTAAAGGGTAGTTAATTTTTGGAACAAGATTGTTGATGAAGATTTCCAATTTCTCAGTTTCGAGAATGGGTCTAGCATATAGAGAAAATTTATTCCTCCATCTCTTGAGAAATGTCAGGAATGGTTCTCCTGGATATTGTTTTAGATTATAGATGTCAATCATAGTGACCAGATGTTGAATATTGTAGGAGTATTGTTGATAGAATAGTTTGATTAACTCCTGAAAAGTTTTGATAGTAGGAGGCACTCTAGAGAACCAATGAATGGCTACTCCTCCTAGAGATCAAGGGAAAAGACACATTAAGTAGGTTGGTTCATGCATAAACTCCATAGATTGAGTATAGAATTCTCTGACATGATCTTGAGGGTCAGATTTTCCATCATACTTATCATATTTCAGCATCTCCACTCTTTTAGGGAATGGCGACAGGTACAAGTCTTTATCAAATGGAAAAGGGCATAGAGCTTCCATGGAGAACTCCTTAGGTTCCTTTTCTTTCTCAAGTTTGTTAAGTTTGACTTGCATGCAATGCATCTATTTCATCATAGCCATGATAGGAGTTTCTTCCTCATGTTTAATGATCTTTTCCACATTAAATTTAGGAGGAAGTTTAGCTCCCTGATGAGCTAATTCTAGAAAGTATGCTTCTCTATCTTCCTTCAAGAAATGTTTCATCATTCTTTTGAAGTCATCATCATTTTGATATCGAACAATTTCAAAAGGGGTGGGTTCTTGATCCATACCGTGTTGAGATTGGTGTCCTTGAGACTAGTGTTGTGTCCCTCTATGAGACATGTTAGGAGTTTTAGGGCTCCCTGGATTAGATTGAGGAGGCATTTGTTGATTACCTCCATGAGTTGATGGAGGGGGGACATAAACGGTTTTCAATCAAAAAATACCAAGACCGTCATCTTTGTAAAGACCAGAATTGTAGTGTTGTTCAAGAGGTGGGGCCTGGAGAGTATTCAGAGGTATTGTATGGGATACCTCTCCAAATTTCTTGTGTGATGAAGCTCTAGTTTCCACCATTAACCTTAGGTGAAGGCAAAGAATAAGATGAAGACAACTGAAGAATGAATTGATTCGAGAAGATCAAATGATGCAACCCTGTCAAGATTGAAGTGATTAAGGATTAGATCGGATGTAAATGAAGGATACTATGCTATAGTATTTTGGGTAGACGTCCAATAGATGGTGGGCACAAGCTCAAAACACTAAGCCATTTAGACAAAAATATTGAATTTGAAGATAACGTTGACAAGGTTTTTGACATAAGATGAAAAAGACTCAAATCGATAACCCAGAAGGCAAGATTAGACTCAAAGGCTCACTTTAGGAAAATGAATGGATTCATTCTAGTTTCTGCTCTGTTCCTGATATAGTGATTGGCTCAATAGATTCTAGAAATACCCTGTAAAAACTAAGTTTCTGACAATGTTGACTATTCTCTAGCAATTATTCTCAAATGACTTTCTGCAAGTTCGTATGACAGTGGGTATGTTGTGAAATAACAATTGACAAAATCATACGACAGTTGCAAAACTCGCATGACAATTGATAGAAAATTTTTAACTTTTGTTTATGACTGGTGGAAAAACTCATACGACACTATACAAGATTTCATACGATAATACGGGGGTTTTGAAATGACACTTGCCAAAACTCGTATGACTTTCTGACCTGACAGAATGACTTTTGACTCTAGAAATGATTTTGACTTTAGATTTTGCAAATTTTGGTTTTCAATATCAGAATGTTCATAAATTTCTCTATCTAGGTTTGAAGATTATTCTGAGATCGTTCATTTTTGGGTAGTAAGAAAGATAAACAAGCACACAAAATAGCAAGCAAGTGATTCCAAGCATGACTGAAAACAATGAATAGGGGACAAAGAAACCCTGTGCATGAACAATCAAGTGATTGAATGTGCTAATCCCTAGAAGTGATAATTGTGTATGTTCCAAAAAGAAATTTAATAACACACATATTCCTAGAAAAAATGAAAATTTGGCCTCACTAGGGTTTGTAGTAATGGCCTGACTCTGCAACTTTTGTGATCTCAAGAGGGAAAACTCCAATCCAAGCGCACCAGGGTGTTGACATAGTGTGAGAAATTAATCAATCAAGATCTGCTAGGGAGATCTGACAACCCAACAAGAGACGACACCTATGAAGATTTCCTCCACAAGGACACTTATATAGCGGTTGCTACTACCACGGTGAAAATGGCTATTACCGCTTGAGGTTCCGTCCAGGTGGTTGACCCAATTTAGGGAATGTCCACTATGGTTAACTCTCTCTAAAGGTGACTCACAAAAGATACCACATGGACACTGGTTCTAGATTCAAGGATCTGAGTTTCTAATACTACCCAAAAAAGGAGTAGAGCATAGTCCTCTAGCCTTTTCACTTTTAACCAAAACAAAGTAGACATATTAATCTGACACGCTGAGACCAAGATTATCTCACAAAGATCTATGACATCTACCACTTATGATCTATCAACCTCTCTGGACAGAGAATGTATCAATCAAAAGTTGAAGACACATGAATCTAGTAGAACGTGAGACTCTCTCAGTACCTTCCCTACCTACAAGGGGATCCTTCGTCAAGAGGAGCTTCACATGAATAAACAAGAAGAAGAAGCTCAGTCTCTCAAGATCATCCACAAATAGTGTTCATAGGGCCTATTTACTATGTGTAATAGATATGCAGAAAGCAAATCTATGTTCGTTTTATAGCCCAAAATGAAGTCTTTGATATGAAAGAAAGGAAATCACAAAAGCTTGACACATGAGAGTTTGTTTTAACCCAAATCAAAATGTTATTAGCTTGAGAAGAATACCTGAATTCGTCGCAACGTGCTTAGTAGATTTTTACCTATTTTAGCAATTTAGTTATGCTTTTCCCAATCAGTTTCAACAAGTATCAGTAAAAAATAGAGTATTTTAATTGTTAGGGTTAGCTGTCAGTCCAAATTTGAAAAACAAATCTGGAAAATTGTAAAAAAAAATAAAAAATTACAAATGAATTATGGAGTGAAAACTCGTATGACAGTGGGTTACCTCCTAGACAATAGTCTGGAAACTCGTATGATTGTGGGTGTCTATTCACATGACAATCAAGCTTCGAAATGGCAATGTGTACTCTCTGATACAAACCTTGAAATATGAACCTATCGTATGACAATGGGTACCTCACGAAATGACTTTCTAACAAAAGTTGTATGACTGGAAAAGGGCATAGAGCTTCCATGGACAACTCCTTAGGTTCCTTTTCTTTCTCAAGTTTGTTAAGTTTGACTTACATGCAATGCATCTATTTCATCATAGCCATGATAGGAGTTTCTTCCTCGTGTGTAATTATATTTTCCACATTAAATTTAGGAGGAATTTTAGCTCCTTGATGAGCTAACTCTAGAAAGTATGCTTCTCTATCTTCCTTCAAGAAATGTTTCATCATTCTTTTGAAGTCACCATTATTTTGATATCGAACAATATCAAAAGGGGTAGGTTCTTGATCCATACCATGTTGAGATTGGTGTCCTTGAGACTAGTGTTGTGTCCCTTCATGAGACATGTTAGGAGTTTTAGGGCTCCCTAAGTTAGATTGATGAGGGGTTTGTTGATTACCTCCATGAGTTGATGGAGGGGCGACATAATCGGTTTTCAATCAAAAATTACCAAGACCGTCATCTTCGTAAAGACCAGAATTGTAGAGTTGTTTAAGAGTTGGGGCCTAGAGAGTATTCAGAGGTATTGTATGGGATACCTCTCCAGATTACATATGTGATGAAGCTCTAGTTTCCACCATTAACCTTGGGTGAAGCCAAAGAATAATATGAAGACAACTAAAGAATGAATTGATTCTAGAAGATCAAATGATGCAACCCTATCAAGATTGAAGTGATTAAGGATTAGATCAGATGTAAATGAAGGATACTATGCTATAGTAGTGTGGGTAGATGCCCAATAGATGGCCGGCATGAGCTCACAACACTTAGCCATTTAGACAAAAATATTGAATTTGAAGATAATGTTGACAAGGTTTTTGACATAAGATGAAAAAGACTCAAATCGATAACCCAGAAGGCAAGATTAGACTCAAAGGCTCACTTTAGGAAAATTGATGGATTTGTTCTAGTTTTTGATCTGCTCCTGATATAGTGATTGGTTCAACAGATTCTAGAAATAGGTTGTAAAAAATGAGTTTCTGACAATGTTGACTATTCTCTGGTATTTTTTCACAAATGACTTTTTGCAGGTTCATATGACAGTGGGTATGTTTTGAAACAAAAATTGACAAAATCTTATGACAGTTGCAAAACTTGCATGACAATTGATAGAAATTTTTTAACTTTTGTTTATGACTGGTGGGAAAACTCATATGACACTATACAAGATTCCATATGATAATACAAGGGTTTTGAAATGACACTTTCCAAAACTCGTATGACTTTCTGACCTGACGGAATGACTTTTGACTCCAGAAAGGATTTTGACCTTAGATTTTGCAAATTTTGGTTTTCAATATCAAATTGTTCACAAATTTCTCTATCCAGGTTTGAAGATTATTCTGAGATCGTTCATTTTTGGGTAGTAAGATAGATAAACAAGCATGCAGAATAGCAAGCAAGTGATTCCAAGCATGTCTGAAAATAATGAACAAGGGACAAAGAAACCCTATGCATGAACAATCAAGTGACTGAATGTGCTAATCCCTAGAAGTGCTAATTGTGTATGTTCCAAACAAAAATTTAATAACGCACATATTCCTAGAAAAAATGAAAATTTGGCCTCACTAGGGTTTGTAGTAATGGTCTGACTCTGCAACTTTTGTGATCTCAAGAGGGCAAAATCCAATCCAAGCACACCGGGGTTTTGACATAGTGTGAGAAATTAATCAATCAGGATTTACTAGGGAGATCTGACAACCCAACAAGATACCACACCTATGAAGATTTCCTCCATAAGGACACTTATATAGCGGTTGCTACTACCACGGTGACAATGGCTATTACCACTTGAGGTTCCATCCACGTGGTTGACCTAGTTAAGGGAATGTCCCTTATGGTTAACCCTCTCTAAAGGTGACTCACAAAAGATACCACATGGACACTGGTTCCAGATTCAAGGATCTGAGTTTCTAATACTACCCAAAAAAGGAGTAGAGCATAGTCCTCTAGCCTTTTCACTTTTAACCAAAACAAAGTAGACATATTAACCTCACATGCTAAGACCAAGATTATCTCACAAAGATCTATGACGTCCACCATTTATGATCTATCAACCTCTCTGGATAGAGAATGTATCAATCAAAAGTTGAAGACACACAAATCTAGTAGAACGTGAGACTCTCTCAATACCTTCCCTACCTACAAGGGGATCCTTCGTCAAGAGGAGCTTCACATGAATAAAAAACAAGAAGAAGCTTAGTCTCTCAAGATCATCCACAAATAGTGTTCATAGGGCCTATTTGCTATGTGTAATAGATATGCAGAAAGAAAATCTATGTTCATTTTATAGCCCAAAATGAAGTCTTTGATATGAAAGAAGGGAAATCACACAAGCTTGACACGTGAGAGTTTGTTTTAATCCAAATCAAAATGTTATTAGCTTGAGAAGAATACCTAAATTCCTCACAATGTGCTTAGTAGATTTTTACCTATTTTAGCAATTTAGATGCACTTTCCCCAATCAGTTTCAACAAGTATCAGTAAAAAATAGAGGATTTTAATTGTTAGGGTTAGCTGTCAGTCCAAATTTGAAAATCAAATCTGGAAAATTGTAAAAAAAAAAACTAAAATGACAAATGAATTATTGAGTGAAAACTCGTATGACAGTGGGTTACCTCCTAGATGACAGTCTATAAACTCGTACGATTGTGGGTGTCTGTTCACATGATAATCAAGCTTCCAAATGACAATGTGTACTCTCTGATATGATCCTTGAAATATGAACTTGTCATATGACAATGGGTACCTCATGAAATGACTTTCTGACAAAAGTTGTACGAATGGAAAAGGGCATATAGCTTCCATGGAGAACTCCTTAGGTTCCTTTTCTTTCTCAAGTTTGTTAAGTTTGACTTGCATGCAATGCATCTATTTCATCATAGCCATGATACGAGTTTTTTCCTCATGTGTAATGATATTTTCCACATTAAATTTAGGAGGAATTTTAGCTCCTTGATGAGCTAATTCTAGAAATTATGCTTCTCTATCTTCCTTCAAGAAATGTTTCATCATTCTTTTGAAGTCATCATCATTTTGATATCGAACAATTTCAAAAGGGGTAGGTTCTTGATCCATACCGTGTTGAGATTGGTGTCCTTGAGACCAGTGTTGTGTCCCTCTATGAGACATGTTAGGATTTTTAGGGCTCCCTGGATTAGATTGAGGAGGCATTTGTTGATTACCTCCGTGAGTTGATGGAGGGGGGATGTAAATGGTTTTCAATCAAAAAATACCAAGACCGTCATCTTTGTAAAGACCAGAATTGTAGTGTTGTTCAAGAGTTGGGGCCTGGAGAGTATTCAGAGGTATTGTATGGGATACCTCTCCAAATTTCTTGTGTGATGAAGATTTGGTTTCCACCATTAACCTTGGGTGAAGCCAAAGAATAAGATGAAGACAACTGAAGAATGAATTGATTCTAGAAGATTAAATGACGCAACCCTATCAAGATTGAAGTGATTAAGGATTAGATCGGATGTAAATGAAGGATACTATGCTATAGTAGTTTGGGTAGACACCCAATAGATGGTGGGCACAAGCTCAAAACACTAAGCCATTTAGACAAAAATATTGAATTTGAAGATAACGTTGACAAGGTTTTTGACATAAGATGAAAAAGACTCAAATCGATAACCCAGAAGGCAAGATCAGACTCAAAGGCTCACTTTAGGAAAATGAATGGATTCATTCTAGTTTCTGCTCTATTCCTAATATAGTGATTGGTTCAATAGATTCTAGAAATAGGCTATAAAAACTGAGTTTCTGACAATGTTAACAATTCACTGGCAATTTTTCTCAAACGACTTTCTGCAGGTTCATATGACAGTGGGTATGTTGTGGAACAACAATTGACAAAATTATACGATAGTTGCAAAACTCGCATGACAATTGATAGCAAATTTTTAACTTTTTTTTATGACTGGTGGCAAAACTCATATGACACTATACAAGATTTCATACGATAATATGGGGGTTTTGAAATGACATTTGCCAAAACTCGTATGACTTTCTGACCTGACGGAATGACGTTTGAATCCAAAAAGGATTTTGACTTTAGATTTTGCAAATTTTGGTTTTCAATATCAGATTGTACACAAATTTCTCTGTCTAGGTTTGAAGATTATCTGAGATCATTCATTTTTTGGTAGTAAGATAGATAAACAAGCACGCAAAATAGCAAGCAAGTGATTCCAAGCATGTCTGAAAACAATGAATAGGGGACAAAGAAACTCTGCACATGAACAATCAAGTGATTGAATGTGCTAATCCCTAGAAGTGCTAATTGTGTATGTTCCAAAAAAAAATTTAATAATGCACATATTCCTAGAAAAAATGAAAATTTGGGCTCACTAGGGTTTGTAGTAATGGTCTGACTTTGTAGCTTTTGTGATCTCAAGAGGGAAAACTCCAATCCAAGCACACTGGAGTTTTGACATAGTCTGAGAAATTAATCAATTAGGATCTACTAGGGAGATCTAACAACCCAATAAGAGACCACACCTCTGAAGATTTCCTCCACAAGGACACTTATATAGCGGTTGCTACTACCATGGTGAAAATGGCTATTATTGCTTCAGGTTTCGTCCACGTGGTTGACCCAATTAAGGGAATGTCCACTATGGTTAACCCTCTCTAAAGGTGACTCGCAAAAGATACCACATGGACACTGGTTCCAAATTCAAGGATCAGAGTTTCTAATACTACCCAAAAAATGAGTAGAGCATAGTCCTCTAGCCTTTTCACTTTTAACCAAAACAAAGCAGACATATTAATCTGACATGCTAAGACCAAGATTATCTCACAAAGATCTATGACATCCACCACTTATGATCCATCAACCTCTCTGGATAGAGAATGTATCAATCAAACATTGAAGACACACGAATCTAGTAGAACGTGAGACTCTCTCAGTACCTTCCCTACCTACAAGGGGATCCTTTGTCAAGAGGAGCTTCACATGAATAAACAAGAAGAAGAAGCTCAGTCTCTCAAGATCATCCACAAATAGTGTTCATAGGGCCTATTTACTATGTGTAATAGATATGCAGAAAGCAAATCTATGCTCATTTCATAGCCCAAAATGAAGTCTTTGATATGAAAGAAAGGAAATCACACAAGCTTGACATGTGAGAGTTTGTTTTAATCCAACTCAAAATGTTATTAGCTTGAGAAGAATACCTGAATTCCTCGCAATGCGCTTAGTAGATTTTTACCTATTTTAGCAATTTAGTTACGATTTTCCCAATCAGTTTAAACAAGTATCAGTAAAAAATAGAGGATTTTAATTGTTAGGGTTAGCTGTCAGTCCAAATTTGAAAATCAAATTTGGAAAATTGTAAAAAAAAAAACTAAAATGACAAATGAATTATGGAGTGAAAACTCATACGACAGTGGGTTACCTCCCAGACGATAGCTTGGAAACTCGTACGATTGTGGGTGTCTCTTCACACAATAATCAAGCTTCCAAATGATAATGTGTACTCTCTAATATGAGCCTTGAAATATGAACCTATCGTATGACAATGGGTACCTCACGAAATGACTTTCTGACAAAAGTTGTACGAAAAATGTATGGACATAAAATAAAAATCACATTTTTAACCTAGAAAATGACAAGAAAGTGATAGAAATTGATAGAAAGATGATGAAAACCTATTTCAGGGCCCCACGATGGGCGCCAAAAATGTGTGTGTAAATTTTGTACCTAGCTATAGACACAACACTTCAGTAAAACATTAGAGGTTAGCCAAAAACCAAAATCATGCAGTGAAGTAGAAACTAAACTAACCAGATGATTTACTACCTTCTAGAAGGTGGGAGTATGATACTCTCAGATCAGACTGAGACTAGTGACAATGCAACACCTAAATGAAGGATTTGAATGCAAAGAATAAAAACTATATGAATGCAAATTAATCTGTATTTTTGTGTTTTCTATGCAATAAGATGAAGGAAACTATATAAATCTATTGTATATGAAAAAATGATATGATATGCAATTAATCTAAGAATTGATATGCTAAATGATATGAATGCTTAAAACAATGAAAATCTCACAACAACTTTGATTCGCAAAGATGGATTCTTCGATCACCAATTCGCCAGCGTGAAGATGCAATTTTGTGGATCCTTTTAGAAGAGCTGAAGCCTTGATTTTATAGAAATCCAGGGCTTTGGACATGCATGAGAAAAGCCATAAATCACTCATGATGAACTCAGGTTGATTTTTGAGTTATCAGGAAATAAGAAATAATTAACTCACAAAATTATGCAAAAGCATGCAAGAACAAATTTTTAACTCAAATAAGAAGTTTACATCAACTTTGAACTCAAAATAGATGTTGAGTTTCCAAAAGTTAACAACTTGCATTGATTTCCTGATTTTGAGTTTAATTGCTTTTTGAATATGCACAATTAATTATGAATTAATTAAATAAATAAAGTGATTTATCCTCAACTTGACTGATTTTTGGGGTATTACACACAACAATAGCAAGCATATAATGACAATAATAACATTGCATGATGCCAGAGATCAAATTCTAAACAGTAAGTGTATTAATGTATGATCTAATAGAAGCAACCTCATTGATCATTACCTTTCACTCCTCCATCATTATAGAAGATATAACTACCTACAACTATATTTCCTAATTCCTCCTTTGAAGTCACAAGTTAGTTTAAAATGGAGAAAGTATACAAACTCACCAATTTAATCCCAAAACATCGTATAGCTGGAATTAATCACATCTCACAAATGTATAGATTATACTACATACCATTGTATTATATATATCAAGTATAATTATGAGTTTACATCATATATTTAGTCTTAATAAAATCTTATAAAACAACATAAAACTAACCCAAGATACTTTGTCTTAATAAAATCTTAATAAAATAATATATTTAGTCTTAATAAAATCTTATAAAACAACATATATTGTGTGAAGTGTTTGATCTCTCTTTATTTGTTTTGCTGTTGATATTCACTATGTGGTACTCATCGTTTATGATCATTTCATGAGGAAATGTCTTGATGGCTCGCGGGTTATAAGCTAGGGCATCATGCATTGTTTATGAGCTCACTGTTTGAGCACCTCATGTCCCTATTTGATTGGCCGATGCTCAAACAGTGAGTTCATAAACAATGCATGATGCCCTAGCTTGTAGTCCACAAGCCATCAAGACATTTCCTCATGAAATGATCATAAACGGGGTGGTAGGTGCTCAAATAGTGAGCTCATAAACAATACATGATGCCCTAGCTTGCAGCCCATGAGCCATAAAGAAATTTCCTCATGAAATGATCATAAACAGGGAGTACCACATAGTGAATATCAATAACAAAACAAATAAAGAGAGATTAAACACTTCACACAATGCCTTGAAGGTAATAGAAATGATTTCCTAGCTCTCAAAGCTTGTGGGTCGTCAAGCATTCCAAATGAAAAGATGTAAATAATGCCAGTATTAAACAGTGAGATCATGAACAATGTATGATGCCCTATCTTGCAGCCTACGAGCCATCAAGACATTTCCTCATGAAATGATCATAAACGGGGAGTACGACATAGCTAGTGAATATCAACAACAAAACAAATAAAGAGAGATCAAACACTTCACACAATATATGTTGTTTTATAAGATTTTATTAAGACTAAATATATTATTTTATTAAGATTTTATTAAGACAAAGTATTTTGGGTTAGTTTTATGTTGTTTTATAAGATATTTATTAAGACTAAATATATGATGTAAACTCAATATAACAAACAAAGCACTAGCCAATAAAATAGGGACATAAGGTGCTCAAACAGTGAGCTCATAAACAATGCATGATGCCCTAGCTTGCAGCCCAAGAGCCATGAAGATATTTCCTCATGAAATGATCATAAATGGGGAGTACCACATAGTGAATATCAACAACAAAACAAATAAAGAGAGATCAAACACTTCACACAATGCCTTGAGGGTAATAGCAATGATGCCCTAGCTCTCAAAGCTCATGGGTCATCGAGCATTCCAAATGCTAAGATGTAAACAATGTCACTATTAACATTCATATTGTGTCATTAAATCAACAAATGCCATCAAAATGAAATTGAGTTAATGAGAAGACAAAGCTTGAATTCCTACCTCAAGTGCTAGTGCCCTCTTCCCACATGGTGCTAGCCTCATCGCGCATGCCAAACTTGAATTCCCTCTTCACGCCACACAAAAGTGCAGTGTAGTCTTTGCGATAGCTCTTCGAATTCACAAAAAATACAAATGACACTTTCTTTTTCTTATTTTTTTGTTTATAACCAAGCGGGTGTCACAATTAAATCAATAAATGCCATCAAAATGAAATTGAGTTAATGAGGAGACAAAGCTAGAATGCCTACCTCAAGTCATGGCTGCAATATGAAGATGAAATGCTAAGGAGCTATGTTATAAAATTTCAAGACATGAAATTTTATAACTGTACAAATATAAAATTTCAAGGAATGAAATTTGACCTCTGATTTGACCTTGATAATGTCCCCTCCATTGCTTATGCTTGATCATGACTGCCTTGTGTTGATGGGCATGGTGGGTTACTATTGTGGATGCATCATTTGGAAATGATGTCATAGCAACACCAGATAGAACAACAACATCTAGTGTTATTGTTGCACTATTTGGATGATGCAGTCACAACAGTGATTCATCAGGTGTTCATAGATACATAAATGTAAGGTTTCATTTGGATTCCAATGCCTATACACTACACATGTTCCTGAGTGCACATGTTTTGTAGCATAGTTCATTTTAGAAGTGTATGGCTTAACTATGCACATGCATAAGTGTAGATGAGGATAAATAATAGGGTTTCATGCATTGCTTAGATCCTTTGGATCTAACCCCATTCTTTCCTTCCTTGTAGTTTCTAGATCATACATGAGCATACTGGATTGAACCCTGGGTCAACACTTCATTACTTTAGGCAATATCTGGTACCTTCATTATTTATGTTCATCCACTTATGTATGTTTGCATTCATTCATATTCTTCTAAAAATTGGCTATACTCATATTATTCTTGTGTCTAAGTCTTCTAACTATGATCAATTTAATGTTTTAAAGTTTGACATAGAATTTGATTTCAACCTATCATATATCCATTCCAAATGATATAACTCCATTTGAATAAACATACATGACAACCATTTGACAAAATGTCCATATGAAATCTAGAGCAATACATTAATTTTATAGTGAATTCATGATTTATAATGCCCCTTGATTTATAGTGAATTAATTTTATAGTGAATTCATGATTTATAATTTAGTTGTAGCAGCTCAATGTGTTTGAACTCAAGAATATCCCTTACTTGGTTTCCTACAAAGCCTTTGGCGAAATCTATCATAAAATTAAAAGTTTGGTCGAAGTAAGTGTATAAATAAAGGATGAAACACATAGGAAGCTATGAGAAGCTATGAGAGGGTGACATGAAGCTAATGAAAGGAGGCATCTCAATGATGTTAAATCATAGGGGATTCTCTTTGTTCCCTGCAATGGAGTGAGCTAATTCTTAAAGTATAAATAGATAATTTTAACAATGTATAAAGTCCTTCACAAGATGTAATAAAAACACTGGCAAGGCATGAGAACTATTTGACAAAATGCCTCAATAGTGGTGTCTCATGCAATGCTGATATGTTTAGTTATATGCAATGCTGAGATATTCAAAATATTGTTGGATATATAGATAATTTTAACAATGTATAATGTCCTTCACAAGATATAATGAAAACTATGGAGTGAACTATGTTTGTCTGATTATATAACTATTATCTTATGCCAGGTATCCCACACAGTCTCATGGATTGTCAGGTAAAAGTCAATACACCCCATAGATATTAATGTCTTTTACCATTTGTAAAATATCTCTCTCATTTCCACATGTCTTTCTCATTGTGTGAAGTGCAGGTACTAGCGAATAGGTATTTGTCAGAATTGTCTTCCTCGAGTGAGGAAAATCTAGGAATGGAAGAAGAAAGTGAGACATTTAATATGTCTAATTCAATGAGATCGACTCGAGGTCAAAAGATTAGAAAGAAATTCAATAAACACATGAAATTTTTCCTTGCTCAAGGGGGGTCATGTTCTTATGATGATGAGAGCAAAGGCTACTCTAAGCTGCCCTTTTGGTACAAACATCTACAGAAACAATGGGTCCCCGATGAACTTCATTCAATAAACAATTATTTTTGTGTTAAAGAGAGAATATATCACATAGCACTATCTCCATTACATGGTTTGGGCCTATTTTCCATGGATGGCATAAAGGTCTCTTACAAAAAAAAATTTGAATTGATGGAGTATGTTGGATCTTGTTATGATTATATTAGTTGGATGCAGATTGTTAAATATAAAAAAATTATGTGTAGGTATGCACTTGTGGCAAATTATATACAATAAAACATCAGTGAACAAAGTAAAATAGTAGCTATATGTTGGAAAGTTGGCTATAATGATGTATATGACTTGATATAGTGTTTTCATTTGGCAACAAAGTCATATAGCAGTTTGGAGTCAGCGCACTTGATGAAAAGATCAGAAATCAATTAAGTGTTGAATACTGGACAATGTATAGAGTTCCTGTAGCTCAGAGCATCAACGCACATAGGTACAAAATAATTATGGTATGTGCCTTGGAAGTTAAGTTTTTTAGACTATATTATTTCTTAGTCTATGAGCACATGATTAGATGTGAAAGGATGAGAAAGTTATAGTTAGTTGAAGTTGCATAGCTAGTGTGTGCTAGTGAAGAATAGAGCATGAAGTCAACATTTAGTATTTTGGTTTGTGGATATAATGTAATGTTGTAAAGGATATGCACCTATTTTATTTATGTTTATAACATGTATACTTGTTTTTTTGTAAGCACACTTAAGCCAATTCATTTGGAATCATTGTATGTAATAGGTCTAAGGGCCGACCTAGTTATTTATTTTGTATGCGCGTATAAATATAAGATGTGCCCATTGTATTCAGTATGGAAGTTGATAGATATTTTTGATAAGTAGAGAGTAGTGTACGAAGACACTAGAAGATGTATTAGAGCTTTGCAAGAGGTCAAAGCATTAGCGCATCAAATGAACTGATCTAACAAGTAGTGTCACGGTGACAGTTCATCCTACAAATATAGTGTGTATCTGAGATCAGAAGGTTGTAGCCTTCACCACTTGAGTAGCAAGCTCTTAGACAATGCATCCTCTCCCCTAATAGGGTCCAAACCTTAACAAGGTCTACTTTACTTAAATCATTGTAAAGAAACTCCTAACAGGGTTAAGGATCTTCTAACAAAGATCACAAAACACTAGTGCAGAATATTAGTGGGTGTCAATTCCCACTGGGGTTTTTACCTATTTGGGTTTCCCCGTAACCATATTGGTGTCATGTGTTGATTGCATGTTTCATGTTTATTTGAATGTTTAATTCAGTACTTAAGCATTTAAGTTTAGTATAAAGATTAAAGTGAAAAGTTAAAATACAGTGAACACTGATTCACCCCCCCTCCCCCTCTCAGTGTTCCCATTCCTAACAATTGGTATCAGAGCTCTGGTCCTCATCATATAAGTTTAACCACTTGAGGAGATCATTGAAAAAGAAAAAATGAAACATCTGAAAAGAAATCTTGAAGCTTCTCTTGATGACCTGGACAAATCAGAAAGAGAAATTGAAGAACTAAAAGAAAAAGTCAGTGATGCACAATTGGTTATCAAAAGGCTAAGAAAGGATTTGAAAGAATTCTCTAATAGTGATCTAGGAGGAAAGGTCAAGAAGTTGAATGAAGAAAATGCATCTACGAAATAACTACTTGAAGAATTTGATGATAAGATGATCAACAATCAGGAAGTCTACAGTGAACAAGTCAAAGAGAACCTTCAACTCAATGAAGAACTAAGGCAAGCAAACATGGAAACATTGGAGCTAAGGAATAGCAAAGAAAGCTTGGAATCTGAATTGAAAGAAGCAAAAAATCATATTGATAAATTACACACCAGTTCTGATTTGATAGAATCTCAATTGTATGCAAGGAGAGCCAAAGGAGACACTAGCTATATTGGATACAATGAAGCACAAAATCAGATTGACAACATACGAGCAAGAAAGGACTCACAAAAGGACTCTACTGATGCTGAAAAGACTGAAGATCAAACCAAAGATAATGGTGGACCACCTAAGAATGAGCACAAGAAAGTAGAACGCACTTGTTTTGCATGTAACAAGCATGGACACATTGCAAGGAACTGTACAGAGATAAGACCTTTTAAAGGTTACTATTATTCATGCAATAAATTTGGTCATAAACCAAATTTTCAAGACTAGTAAGAAGAAAAGGATTCAGCATGATCAAAGAAATTAGAATCAGACAAACACAAGAAGTTCTCTAAATGTTACATGTCAGATAAGTAACTATAATGGTCACTTAGTGAGACAATATAGAATGGTGACTCATGTCAATGTGTCGAGGAATGTAAGACCTCCAATTATTTGTCACTCTTGTAATAAGGCTGGACATATCTCAAAGTTTTTTAGATCAAGGACGCAAGGTTAGGAAAGCCCTAAAAAGGCCGAAGAACTAGTTTTGGATCTCGAAGGAGAAGTCAAGTTTGTGAAAGCGTCAGAGGATGTGAGCTTGATTTGGTCAGAAGGAAAGAAGGACAAAGTTGATTAGAATGTATTGGATGCATCCATAGTGGATGCACCCTCTACATCTGGATGAATAGCCCTCAGGGTCATAGGGGGAGCTAATTTAGCTCTAAACCCCTATGTGGCTAGTATACTCACTCTCAGAGTGTACACCTTTGGAATTCATCTTTTGGAGTATAAAGAAACCTTTGTGCAAGAGCGCACATACTGATTGTTAGGAGAACTCAAGTTTGAAATGTTAAGTGACAGCCTGGTTTACGCAGCAAACATTAATGGTAGAATTTTCACTTTAAGTACATAGAAAGTTGTTTGATTACTCATTGCATTCAAATTTAGAGTGATAAGAGAGCAGAAAAGAGCCTTAGAAGTTGTTGTGAACACTTGTGGAGTGATCTATCAATGATTTGCAGTAATTAACTATATTTGGTCGGTTAAAAAAACCCTAGTTTGATGCACCGATTCAGTAATCTTTAGACTATCTCAAAGATTAGTTGGAAAGAGATTAAACAAGTCATGGCCACTCCCATAGTTTTTGATGTTGTAGAGAAGAAGAGATATGTATTTAAGAAACATCCATTAAGTCAACCCTAGATGATTTAGAGGGAGCATTCTCTTGCATGCCTATGGGCATCATGCATGTGGAAGACATTAGGGCTTACATCTACTCCAAGAAAGAACCAGTAGGGTTGGATAGGTTAAGGCCACACATGGATACCATGTTGAAACCAGATAAAACATTCATGGATGAATATGTTAAGTGGAATGATCACCCCATAGTTGAGTATGCTACGGCTTATGAATTTTATGAGACTAAATGGATTAAGATACTATGGAGAAAAATTCATGATGACCTATTCTAGATAGGTGATGTGCCAGTAAGAATCACCAATGACCTAATACATAAGATGACAGGCCTTTCTAGGATAGGCGTCATCCTTCCTGTGGGCAAGGATGTCAGAAAAATTGTTGAGAAATCATGTAACTCAAGGAGTGATAGGCATGGGATGACAATTGAACCTATTGAGAAAGTTGACATCAAATTGATGTCTATGATACTTGGATACAAGTTTCATCACACCAGCAAGGTGAATAGTGTGTATGCAGGCACTATTCTAGCAGCCATTAGACTTGTGAAGGAAGATGCATAGTTCAACTTGTGTGAGATCTTGCATGCACAGTTGATTGATAACATCAAGGTAATCAAGCATGACAAAACCAAGATATTCAGGTTTGGTTCATTGATCATTTACATGTACCTTCATATTTGTTAGAGCAATTATCTTCACTTATTAATTAGATCATGTTGATTTAATTATTAAGTTTTCTATGTACTCTATTTTCACTTAAGCTATCTCTTAGGTGCATATAATTAATATTTTATATTAATTATATTGCGCAACCTAGCTTTTTCCTTTTAAGATTTTTGTTCACCTTTTAGGTTGAACTCTTCTAATTATTTTCATTATGCTAAATACATTTTTCGCTCTCTCATTTTGAGGACAGAAGGGTTTCAACTTTTTCCATCTTTTGCTTTGTTCTTTGTAACAGGTATCTTGCATGCAGATTGGTCTTGGAATTTGAATCTATTTTTCTCAGTTTTTACATGGTATCAAAGCCATTCTACTGATGCTTGTTCAAGTTCATTTGAATCTATGGATCAAGTAATTTTTTTGTTATTTTTTATTGGATCTAATGGGTCTCATTTTTTGGATCACTTTGGGCAAAAACTGACCTCACAATTGTGTCCGAAAGGCCCAAAAACCCCTATTTTCATATAAAACTCAACCTATTTGGCCTCAAAGGTATCTAGGAGAATTTTTTTGGCCTATTAGGGTGGTACGGGCTCGAAAACTGAGAAATTTTTTATAAAAAAAATACTGAAAAAGCCCCACAGGGCTCTCTCCAAAGTGCACCATCTTCGCGCTACCTTGACACTGCTCCAGCCTGGCCCCCGCTGCTGCACCACCGCTCCGGCCACCGCTCTACCCAGCCACTGCTCTGCTCAGCCACCTGCTGACACAGCATCGCCCGGGAGCCGCCCGAGCACCACCGACCACGTGACAGGTGATGTCAGCAATCTGGCACTAATGTCACTTTCTATCAGGTTTCCAAATTTTCTGACACCTGGATTTTATTTTTTTCGGCTAGCAGTGATTTGACAGTTAGACGACCATCAAATTTTTTCCCATCACTGGTTTTTTCCAGGGAGCTTGCATTTTGAGGGTACCTGCACTTTTTTGGTCCTACAGGGCTCATATGAACTTGAAATTTGACATATGATATGTCGTCGGAAAGGTATTTCTAAGCCTGTCTCTCTCGTGTAGGGTTCATTTTCTATGTTTACCATTTGATCAGCTATTTTTGGCGTCAAAGTGGAGGCTTCATTTTTTCCTCCGTACATCTAGAAATCAAGTTTTTTCCTTGTTTCTTTTGTGCTTAAATAATTTTTTGAAGTGTACGGGAGATAGTATAATATTTTGTGGGGTCGTGAAAATTCTCTTTCTATCATTTATTTCAAAGAAACCCTTCTACTTCTATCTTCTTTCTCTCAATGACAGACTCTTTTGTCACCCACCTTACACCTCACAACTATCACACTTGGAAAGGATAGATGACCAAAATGCTTATGGAAAAAGGCTTATGGTCATGCGTCTATGAGGCTCAACCTATTCTATAGTGGCCTTATTAGGTTCTTATGTAGAGAAATAGGATGGATGAGGCAATGGGCCTCATTGCAATGAATATTTCAGATGGGTTGTTATTCCATCTGGATGGTTTGACCACACCCAATGATATGTAGAATAAGTTTTCCACATTGTTTGGCACAATGAATCAGTTTAGGGTTCTCCAGATAGATGTAGAGTTCACCTCCTTGGTACTTGAATCATTCACCAGCATTGAGGACTTCTTGATGAAGTTCAAGTCTCTTTGATCTATTTTACAGGTTGCTGGAAAGACAAAGTCATATGATGAGTGTATCTTTTTGATACTCTCAAAGCTTTGCGGCCCTTATCAGATTTTCACTTCTACCTTCTACTCCACTATGGATGCACTAGGTGCACGACATGTTATGCCCTCTTTTGAGACCTTCTGTGATAGATTGACTCATGAGCAGTCGAAGCTAAATCACATGGATTCACTTACAGGTTCACAATCATAGGCATTTCTTGCCAAGACACCTCAAGATACACAAAAGTAGAAGCCGAAGCAGATATCTGATTCCTCTTCTCAGCACTCTACTGGCCCACCACCTTCTTCTAAGAAGGAGAAATAGAAGACTAAGAGCCCTACATGTTCCTATTGTTAGAAGGAGCCTCATGATGAGTCACATTATTTTTAGATATTTGATGGCTATGAGAAATAGATTGCAGATTTGCAAGCTCTACTTTAGAAGAGCATTGTTTCCTCTCCATCCTCTTCTACCTCACATGGGTCTGCTTTTTAGTCTTCTGCCTCATCTTCGACCTCTGGATAGGATTTTGGACAAGATCATGCATTACAAGCTTCTATTGCATCCCCTTCATAGGTCCCTTGGATACTAGATTCAGGTGCTTCTCACCATATGGCATCTTCTCCAGAGATATTCTCTTCTATTGAGGCTTCTCCTATTCCTCACATTCTCATAGGGAATAACAATGTAATGCTAGTCTATGGGAAAGGTTTTTTAGGCATTCAGGACAGCACATTCAATGATGTATTATATGTTCCATCTCTATCTACAAAGCTTCTCTCGATTTATTAGATTACACTCAGTGGGTCAAGGAAGACAGTTGAGTTCATGAAGGATTTAGTCTTCATCCGGGATAGTGCGACAAGAGGCATTGTTGCTATAGGGATAGTTGATCATTCCACTCATCTCTACACCTTTTCACACTTTGGTCCACCATCTCCATTATTGGAGCACAACTCTCCTCTTCTGTGAGAGCATCATGTGGGGTACGCAGGTCACTTGAACCTCTGTGTTGTTCCTGAGACCACTTTTGTGACTGCCTCACCACATCTTGTTGAGGTTTCCTCTCTTCAGCAAGACTCCTTTTTAGCACTGCCATACCCTCCATCTCCATTCATCAAGCCACCAAGTGTAGTTTTTGAGGATTCTATAGAGGACATTCATCTCCTCTTTCATGACGGTGTTAGTACACCTATCACACCACCTACATTGGGGATTCCCTTTCAGGATCCTTGTGTCTACTCCTTTGAGCATCAGCTCAGCCTTCCAGTGACACCTCATCTTTTAAGGTTACCTCTTCAGTGTTCACTACCTTTCACTCCTTTTTATTGGATTCATGGTGGTTTTCTCATTGATCTAGGAGTTCTTTCATTTTGGGGGGGCTTTGGAGCCTTGACCCTCTCTCACGGGGGGGGTTGGTAGCACACATTGTGCTTATGGTCTTGAGAGAGTCTCTTGAAGTCATTTTTTTATCTTTTGCTTGCTTTTATATCTCTTTTTGGAGAGGATTTTTTCCCACTAGGTTTTCTCCTTTGTCTCTAGTTTACAGAGATTTCCTTGTATTGGGTACCTAATCAGGCCTTGTTGCCGGGACATTTTTCCTGCTTTCATAGTTGTGCTAGGTTAGATTACCTCCTGAGCTTCACTTAAGGGGGGTGTTAGAGTAATTATCTTCACTTATTAATTAGATCATGTTGATTTAATTATTAAGTTATCTATGTACTCTATTTTCACTTAAGCTATCTCTTAGGTGCATATAATTAATATTTTATATTAATTATATTGTGCAACCTAGCTTTTTCCTTTTAGGGTTTTCGTTCACCTTTTAGGTTGAACTCTTGTAATTATTTTTCATTATGCTGAATACATTTTTTGCTCTCTCATTTTGAGCACAGAAGGGTTTCATCTTTTTCCATCTTTTGCTTCATTCTTTATAACAGGTATCTTGCATGCAGATTGGTCTTGGAAGTTGAATCTATTTTTCTCAGTTTCTACAATATTATTGGGAAAGTATCAGATTTGTATTTGGAAAAATCCATTCCAACCATGTCATAGATATCTAACAAAGCATCCACAAAGAGTACATTGAGAGATTATGTAACATTAGAATTTAAGACCTTCAGGGTCAAGATGCAAATGAGGTATAGAATTCTAGAAAGCATTGTGGAAAAGTATAAGGATACTATTTTCTTTATGGTTGAGACATACACAACTTGTATGGAAGCTATTGAGCCAAGAACTAAGTGGATTCATCCACTTGGTTATGAGGTAGAGAAATAGGTCCTTGAAGCATATGCACAGCTTCTACTATCAGCCCCCAAAGATCCTAATGAACCTAGGTGGGGAAATTATGAAGAGAAGACAAGAGAAATAGATACAAAAATAAATAGTGCAGTAACTAAGAGGAAAGCCTCTAAGATTACATCTGAGATACTCAAAATTCATGGAGTAACACAAGCAGACCTAGAAAAGGAAAGGGAAGAAAAGATTGCTTTGGAAATTGAGAGCACATCCACAGAAGAAGCTAAGTCTGAAGATCATAAGATGAAAAAGGTAAAGATTGAGAAGACTGATGATCCAAAGGATAAACAGGGTAAAATTGATGATATCAGTCCTGCGCCCACTACTACAGTTGATATTGAATCAACAGATGCATCTCCTAAGATGCCCAAGAGGAGAAAACAAACTGCCACAAATCACCCTTCAGCTATAAGTGTAGCCACAAGAAGAAAATTGAAAAATGTGTAGTCACCTCTGGAAGTAGGATTCATACCTAATCTTCAAGTGTTAAGGACTATAGTAGTAGAAGAAGGAAGGCTAGATCAGATAGCCAAATTTTGTGACAAATATCATGAAATTGATAAATCAGAGATTCATGAGATGTTGATCAAACACATGATAAAGTTCAAGAAGATAGTTCTTGAATTGAAGACAGCAATCCCAGATAAGGCATGGGGGATTATGGATACCTTGAAGAGACAAGCCACTGAAGAAGACTTTAGAATGAGAGAACAAACACTTGATTCCACTCTTCCAGTATGTTTTGTTGAAGAAAAGTCATTGTTATTGAATTTGGTGAAATCGCACTTAAGGACAAAGATGAGAACACTACACCTAATGAACAAAGATTATGAGCTGATATCTAAGGAAATAGAGAAGGCATTTGAAAAGGTATTCTTAGATCAACACATGAAACCTATGTTTGTGCCCATCACTCAAGCACCTAGTGAGCAAGACAAAGCAGCAGAGACCATCAAGATACAATCTATAGGTCCTCAAAATTTAGCGCCTACAGTGGAAGCACAAATAGAGGCAGATAAGTCTGCGCCCATAACAAAATCACTCAAGGATAGCACCATTATCATTGATAATATTGAGATAGGCATGTCGGCCACTGACAATGACTTGGATAAGTTTGAAGAAGCTTTTGTGTGCACACAAGAAGCTGAAATGTTATGCAACAACACACCTCCCACTCATCAAGAAGAGGTATTGATTGATGATAAGAAAGAAGAAGAAAATATGGAAGAAAAAGAAATAGAAAAAGAGGGAGAAAAGAAAGAAGAATAAAAGATAAAAGAAAGTGAGAAAAAGGATGAAATGTCAATAAAGAAAGAAGTGTTGGACAACAATCTCATCACTCCCTCAGTAGCATTGTTGTCAAGTTTGACACCTAACACATCTAGTTTGGACTCATGGAGAGAAGAAGACCTGATTAATTTCAGTGTCTTAGCTATGGAGAAAGTCAAAGAAAAGAAAGTGATGAGGAATCCCATCCTGGTAGAATCAATAAACATTTTGAACAATCTATTGCCAGAAGATAAGAAAGTGTCAAAGATACACTCGGTTGATGATGTGAGTTCAATCATCTCCCAATTCAAAAGCAATTTCTCAAGCCTTGAAGAATTTGCATCCCTAGTTGTAGAAGAAAAGTATCTAAAGAAAAGATTGAATGAATTGGTGAACAACTTTTTACTTGACCTCAGTTCCGTCAAGGCTGGTCAAGAATCCTTGAAAGAATTTGCAGATCAAGGAAGGAAAATCATTGTAGAATGCATGGATCAAGATAAGCTTATTGATGCTCATTTCAAGAAAATAAAAGAGGTAGAAGCTATGATTGAGCAGGTGAAGAGTTTAGTGACAGACACATCCACAGATGTGAACATGTGAAATAATGTCTACCAAAGTCAGATAGACAAAATTGAGAAGGCGGAAAAAGAGATGACAAAGTTAAGGGCTAGACAGACTCATTTGAGGAATGCTCTTGCGCCCTTACTAGACATTCTAATTCAAAACATCAAGGATATTGATGCCAGTATGGTGACATATGATCAAGGTCCTTCCACAAATTTGAAGATGATGGAGAAGCTTCAGTATGCATTATGCGCCCATCTCTAGATAGTAAATTTGTTGATCTCATTTTCGAAGAAGGAGATCCAAAACCTAAAGATTGCATATCTGGATGTTTTCCCTTAGTGAGCATGTACAGATATAGTTTTTGTAACATCTTTTTCATTAATGTCAAAGGGGGAGTTGCGTATAGAATATGGATCATAATATGTATAGGGAGATATAAGTATATGTATAGATGACAAAAAAAATTTTGTATTAAGGATAGTTAGCAACTTGGCCGTATTTCTTTGTTGCCATCAATGAAAAAGGGGGAGATTGTTGAAAAGTTGGCTATACTGATGTATATGACTTGATATAGTGTTGTCAATATGGAAAAAAAGTCATATAGAAGTTTAGAGTCAGCACACTTGATGAAAAGATCAGAAATCAGTTAAGTGTTGAAGACTAGACAGTGTACAGAGTTCTTGCAGCTCAGAGCATCAGCACACATGCATATGGAAGAATTATAGTATGCACCCTGGAAGTTAAGTTTGTTAGACTATATTCTTGCTTAGTCTATGAGTGCATGATCAGATGTGCAAGGATGAGAAAGTTACAGTCAATTGAAGTTGCACAGCCAGTGTGTACTAGTGAAGAACAGAGCATGAAGCCGACAATTAGTATTTTGGTTTGCGTATATAATGTAATGTTGTAAAGGCTATGCACCTATTTTATTTAGATTGTTGACATGTATACTTGTTTGTTTGTAAGCACGCTTAAGCCAGTTCATTTGGAATCATTTTATGTAATAGGTCTAAGGGTCGACCTAGTTGTTTATTTTGTATGCACGTATAAATATAAGATGTACCCATTGTATTCAGTATGGAAGTTGATAGATAGTTGTGATAAGTAGAGAAGTAGTGTGTGAAGAAACTAGAAGATGTATTAGAGCTTTGCAAGAGGTCAAAGCATCAGTGCATCAAAGAAACTAAACTGACAAGCAGTGTCACAGTGACAGTTCATCCTGTAGATATAGTGTGTATCTGAGATCAGAAGGTTGTAGCCTTCACCACTTGAGCAGTGAGCTCTTGGATAGTGCATCCTCTCCCCTAATAGGGACTATTGTAAAAGAATCCTAACAGGGTCTGACCCTTAACAAGGTCTACTATACTTAAAGTATTGTAAAGAAACTCCTAACAGGGTTAAGGATCTTCTAACAAGGATCACAAAACACTAGTGCAGAATATTAGTGAGTGTCAATTCCCACCGGGGTTTTTACCTATTTGCATTTCCCCATAACCATATTGGTGTTATGTGTTGATTTCATGTTTCATGTTTATGTGAATGTTTAATTTAGTACTAAAGCATTTAAGTTCAGTATAAAGATTAAAGTGAAAAGTTAAAATACAGTGAACACTGATTGACCCCCCCTCTTAGTGGTCCCATTCCTAACACTATATACATTGACAGAAGACCAAAAACATCAGGGAATATTGCAAGTTTTATAAATTGTACACGGCCTACTTCAACTAAGAAGAAACCCAATTTCATATTTGAGGTGCGCGAGGCAAATCACGTATTTGTATGTGTGATCAAATCAATACGTTGAGGCAAGGAGCTTCTTATCGATTACAATTTGAATCGCATAGATATAAAAAAACCCCATCACTATCATGGATGAGGTGGTACGCATTTTGATAATTGTCTATTATTCAATGTAACTTAGAATAAGAACACATGTGTTTTAACATGTCTGAATGATTTTTTTTTGAAATACAGGACTATAGTATGGATCAACAGCCACACGATATGCACGACAGTGATTGTTTTGATGGGACTTCATCTTCCCGACAAGTAAAACTCATTATTGTTATACAAATGTGTTAGGAATAAGGTGTCTCAACCTTGGATAATTCCTATTCTTATTATTTGTTTTGTAAATGTATTTTTTGCAAATAATGTAATTAAGTGTGAGTGTACATGTCTAGATGGCATGTTGATGTGTCACTCCACTTGATGTGTCATCATCTTGTGCGTAAGGAGATCATGACTGAAACAGTCATGATGGATTCCTATGATGTGTAAGAAATATTTAAGGAATGTGCTATGACAGGTGTAAGAGCATCTTATGACTTGGGCCTATTTGGGCACCCAAGAAGAAGTGGTTGGTGTGTGTAAGAGAATATGCCAAAAATAGGTTGGTATGACAGATTCTCTTACACTTCTCTTATGACCGTTATTTTTGGTGGATTCTATGACAAGCTATCATAGTCTATTCTAGGGATGGATGCCTATTCTTGGGATTGCATGTAACAATTGTGTACATGTGGCTTTGTGCATGGGTCTTGGTGGTTGTGCCTATTTTTGGGTCTAGAGGAGTCTATATATATGATGCTGCTCCTATGGGAGAGATATAACAAAAATTTAAGTCTTGTTGGCTTTGTCTCTCATTTCTTGAAAGAACTTGCATTGCAAGTGTATTGTAATCTTTGTGTTCAAGATAATACATTGTGCAGGTTTTGGACTACTGGGTTTTTTTACCAAAAGGTTTTCCCCGGGGTATATCATTCTATCATTCTCTATTTTTCTGTATGTATGGTATGTGGTTACAATATCTTTGTTAAAGTAGTTAATGAATCTGAAATTGTAAGGATTTATAAGAATTTGCACAATACTCTCCTATAGAGATTAGTGTAGGAAGCTATTTTCGCACCTGAGTTTCCTTACAAGTGGTATCAGAGCTTGATCAACTTTTGATCCTAGTTGTTGGGTAGGGTTTTTTGAGCTAATCTCAAGTTTGAGTGGGAGTTTTTTGTAGAGCATTCTGAATCTTATTTGCAAATTGAGATGGCAAGTTCATCATATGGAAGAATGGAGGTGGAGAAATTTAATGGCACTAATTTTGAGTTGTGGAAACTCAAGATGGAAGACATGTTGGAAGATTGTGACCTATGGGAAGTGACTTCAAATGCTACAAGACTAGAAACTATAGCTCAATCATATTGGGATATCAAAGACCATAAAGCTAAGGGTCTCATAAGACTCTGTTTAACCGATGCAGTCCTTCTGAATGTTCTAGATGAGAAAACTGCAAATAGTTTGTGGGAAAGACTTGCGGCTGTGTATTAGGCCAAATCTCTAGTGAACAAGTTGTTCCTAAGGAAGAATTTGTACTCCCTGCAAATGGAGGAAGGTGGATCCTTAACGGATCATTTAAATGCATTTAATCTACTGGCTACACAATTGACATCATTTGGTGTCAAGTTAGAGGAGGAGGATCATTGCTACACACTTTTGTGTTCTTTACTAGATTCATGGGACCATCTTGTGATGGCTCTCGGAAGCACTTTAGTCACCTTCAAAATGGATGATGTGGTGTCTTCGCTGCTATCAGAGGAGATGCGGAGAAAGGCTTCCGTTTCAGAAAAAGAAACTCTTGCTGTTTGTGGGAGATCCACTGAAAGAGGGAAGAAAAATGACAATAAGTCTAACAATAAGGGTAGATCCAAATCCTGTGGGAAGTCAAAGACTTCCAATAAGTCCAAGGAAAAATGTTGGAACTCTGATAAATCTGGGCACTTCTGTAAAGACTGCAAAGAGCCGAAGAAGAAGAAGAAAGGTTCAGATTCAACTTCAGAAAGATCTCAAGATGATGGCGATGCATTCATCGTAGCTTTGGCAGCCCATGCATCTGATGATCTGTGGTTGGTTGACTCGGGTGCATCTTTTCACATGACCTCTCATCGAAACTAGTTCTCAAAATATGAAGAGTTCAATGGTGGAAAGGTGTACTTGGGTGATGATTCTCACCTAAAGATAGTTGGACGTGGAAGGGTCACTATCAAATTTCCTGATGGACGAGTAAAGGGAATCAACAGAGTTATGCACATTCTAGGTTTCGCACGAAACCTATTATCTGTAAGTATGCTGAATGATGTAGGTGTACAAGTTGTTTTTTTGAAAGAAGGATGCAAGATGATGAGAGGATCGATAGTGCTTGCAAGGGGTACTAGGAGAGGTACCTTATTTCAGCTAGATGCATGTATTCCTCTATGTAATAGTTCTTCATCCTCACCATCTGAACAAGTAGTGAAGAAGTCTATGGCTATTGGTTCTGATGGTAGTGCAAACACTTTTGAAGGTAAGCTTCCTGCAGAAAAGATAATGTTGTGGCATATGAGATTTGGCCACATTGGTGAAAAGGGTCTCAGAACCTTGAAAAATAAAAATCTCATTGAGGGGTTAAATGATTGCAATCTCGAGTTCGACTTCTATGAACACTGTGTCTATGGTAAAAAAAATCATGTTCAGTTTTACTCTAGTTCTCACAAATCTTCTAATGTTTTGGATCTTATTCATTCTGATGTATTTGGTCCTATAAAAGTTCCTTCAATCTCCAAGTCTATATTTTTTGTATCTTTCATAGATGATTACAGTAGAAGGATGTGGATTTATTTCCTTAAAAGTAAGACACAAGTCTTTAGTCAGTTCAAGGAATTTAAAGCTCTTGTAGAGAATCAGACTAGTAAGAAGATTAAGTGTGTGAGAACTAACAATGGTCGTGAGTTTTGCTCAGCAGAGTTTGAACAGTTCTTTAAAGAATGAGGTATCGAGAGGCATAAGACAACTCCTTATACCCCACAGCAAAATGGAGTTGCAGAGAGAATGAACAGGACACTGATGGAGAAGGCTAGGAGTATGCTTAGTGGAGCTAGTTTAGAACAAAGGTTTTGGGCCGAAGCTGTGGCCACTTCTTGCTATCTGGTTAACAGATCTCCTACATCAGCCCTTGTTGGTAAGACACCCATGGAGGTGTGGTCTGGTAAGAAGCCTTCAATTAGACATCTTCTTTTTTTTGGTTTTGAAGCTTATGCACATGTTCCAAAGGAGAAAAGATCTAAGTTGGAAAACAAAGCTGTTAAATGTATTTTCATCAGATACAGTGCTAGTGTGAAAGGATACAAGCTTTGGGATCCCGTGACTAGTAAGGTGTTGTATAGTAGAAATGTTATTTTTAGAGAGCTAACATCTTCTCCTATTGTGCTACAACCAAATGAAAAAGAAAAGGAAAAAGATGTTGTTCAGTTGCCTCCTACCCCTGAGAAGACTGAACAGAGAGACCATGTTGGGCCTAATGATGAGGAGAGCTCTAGCAGCTCTGATAGTTCAGAAGAAGAGGAAGAACAACCTCAACCACAGCCCTTGAGGAGATCCATGAGAGAAAGAAAGCAACTAGAAAGGTTTGGTTATTCTATGTTAGATTCTAGTTGTGCCTTTGCTTTGATTACTAACACTGATGAGCCTAGATCTGTGAAAGAGGCTTTGGGCATGGAAGATGCAGGTTCCTGGATTGAGGCTATGGATGATGAGATGGCTTCATTGGAGAAAAAAAAAACTTGGGACCTTGTACCTTTTACTAAAGGGAGAAAATATGTTGGCTGTAAATGGGTGTTCAAGAAGAAATTTTGTGCAGATGGCAGTGTTGAAAGGTATAAAGCTAGATTGGTTGCAAAGGGGTATTCACAGGTAGAGGGAATAGATTATGGTGAAATATTCTCTCCTATTGCAAAGTTGACATCCATTAGATTTCTGTTATCTCTTGCTGCATCATATGATTTAGAGATAGAACAGATGGATGTGAAGACAGCTTTCCTTCATGGTGATTTGGAGGAAGAGACTTATATGTCACAGCATGAGCACTACATTGTTAAAGGTAAAGAATCCTTAGTTTGCAGATTAAAGAAATCTCTATATGGTTTGAAGCAATCTCCTAGGATGTGGTACCTTAAGTTTGATGCCTTTGTGTTGTCAATTGGATTTGTAAGATCAAAATCAGATCATTGTGTTTATTTCAGAGTTGAAAATGATCACCTTCTTATTGTTGCATTATATGTTGATGATATGTTGCTGTTTGGGAAGGGTAAGGGTATGATTTCTGATTTTAAATCTCAGTTGTCAGCACAGTTTGAGATGAATGATCTTGGGGTAGCTAGGTACATCTTGGGTATGGAAATCAGTAGAGACAGGTCTAATAGAAAACTTTGGTTGAGTTAGAGTAAGTGTGTGAAGTCTATGTTGGATAGGTTCAGCATGGCAGATTGTAGACCACTATGTGTTCCTATTTCTGTGGGAACAAAGTTATCTGTAGATGATTGTCCAAAATCTCCTAGTGAGGTGGAGGACATGAGTAGAGTACCTTATGCTAGTGCAATTGGTAGTCTTATGTACGCTATGGTCTGTACTAGACCAAACATTGCCCAAGCAGTGGGAGTCCTGAGTCGATTTATGGCTAACCCTGGATGGGTACATTGGGATGCAGTTAAGTGAGTATTCAGATATTTGAGGGGTACATCAGATTACTCCATATGTTATCATGGTAACTCTTCTGGATCTCCGCATTTAGTTTGTATTCATGGGTTTGTGGATTCAGATTGGGCGGGTGATATTGACAGCAGGAGATCCACCAGTGCTTATGTGTTCACTATGTTTGGTAGTGCCATCAGTTGGATGAGTAAGCAACAACCTATGGTTGCTTTGTCCACTATAGAAGCTGAGTACATGGCTGCTACTCATGCTTGTAAAGAAGCCATTTGGCTTAGAAGATTGTGTTCTGATGTTGGTGTTGATGCAGAACAGATTACTATTTGGTGTGACAGTCAGAGCGCTATTTGCCTTGCAAAGAATCCAACTTTCCATGCCAGAATGAAGCACATTGATGTGCAATTTCACTTTGTGAGAGATATGGTGGAAGATGGAAAGGTAAATTTGGAGAAGGTAGATACTATGAAGAATGTTGTAGATGCATTAACAAAACCAGTGGGCACTGAGAAGTTCAGATGGTGTTCAGAGTCTATGGTCCTTTTGGCCTATAGCAGTTAAAGTTCCTGTTATGTTCCTGTTGCTCTTACAAGGTGTTCAACAAGTGGGAGAATGTTAGGAATAAGGTGTCTCAACCTTGGATAATTCCTATTCTTATTATTTGTTTTGTAAATGTATTTTTTGCAAATAATGTAATTAAGTGTGAGTGTACATGTCTAGTTGGCATGTTGATGTGTCACTCCACTTGATGTGTCATCATCTTGTGCCTAAGGAGATCATGACTGAAATGGTCATGATTGATTCTTATGACGCGTAAGAACTATTTAAGGAATGTGCTATGACAGGTGTAAGAGCATCTTATGACTTGGGCCTATTTGGGCACCCAAGAAGAAGTGGTTGGTGTGTGTAAGAGAATATGATAAAAAATAGGTTGGTATGACAGATTCTCTTACACTTCTCTTGTGACCATTATTTTTAGTGGATTCTATGACAAGCTGTCATAGTCTATTCTAGGGATGGACGCCTATTCTTGGGATTGCATGTAACATCTGTGTACATGTGGCTTTGTGCATGGGTCTTGGTGGTTGTGCCTATTTTTGGGTCTAGAGGAGTCTATATATATGATGCTGCTCCTATGGGAGAGATATAAAAAAAATTTAAGTCTTGTTGGCTTTGTCTCTCATTTCCTGAAAGAACTTGCATTGCAAGTGTATTGTAAACTTTGTGTTGAAGATAATACATTGTGCAGGTTTTGGAGTGCTGGGGTTTTTTACCGAAAGGTTTTCCCCAGGGTATATCATTCTGTCATTCTCTTTTTTTCTATATGTATGGTATGTGGTTGCAATATCTTTGTTAAAGTAGTTAACGAATCTGAAATTGTAAGGATTTATAAGAATTTGCACAATAATCTCCTATAGAGATTAGCGTAGGAAGCTATTTTCGCACCTGAGTTTCCTTACAAAATGCACATAAAAGAAAAAATTTAATGCATATTTTTGGTTATGCTAATGCATATTTTTTTTTGTTCTACTCTTTTGGATCACTTTAAAATAAATGGCTAATAATATTGTTCTCACAAATGAGTGTTGATCAGAAAAAGGGAAAGGAAAAAGTAGTCCATGAGGAGCCGTAGGATGAGCAGGATCCATTCGATGTTGATTTTTTATCAGAGGTTAATCCTGTGGTTTCACTGGAAAGGGTCCTTCGTGCAATATCAAAAGAGTTAGCTCGAATGATATATATTCAACCTCACACTCCTGAAATATAGAGGACAATGGATATGTTGATCGGTCATGTTCAGAACTATAGAGTAAGTATTAATGTAGTTTTTAATTATAACAAAAGTTCAATAATGATTTTTATAGTATACTATTGTATTTATGTCATTAACTAAAATATATATGTGTTCTCTTTACAGGGGATGCTAAATAGATTAAAGGGAAACACCTCAGATGCAAATACTTTAGGTGGTACATCGCATGTTTTATCCTCCATCTTGTCCATGGTTATCCATATTTTTTAATGCTCTAACAATATTTTTGTTCAATACCTATTATTGAACCTATGTTGAGTACGCTACCTGGTACGAGGATCAAATCCACAAAGGTAGTTCCTCCTCCAATGTCGGCAACATGTAGCATGACCACATATGCGATGGAAACACCTACTATTGGTATGTAGACTCCTCTTTTTCTCTCTTATTTATCATGTGTTTATTTCACTTGAATTATATATTCTTTCTTAGGGGGCATTTTGTAATATTGGATTCATTTTATGTAGGAGGCGATGAAGCAATTCCTGAATGTACTCATTTTAAATGTATGGGAACAATACATAAATGTGATCAATTTCTCGTGAGCAATGAAGATGGACTTCCCTTGAGAGTAGCCCAGCTTCCAAGTACTTTAAAGATTGATCCTTTATTTTACTATACAATATAATACTCATAATGTAATGCACTAACCCCCTGTGTGGTCCCTTGCAATAACTAATTATAATAATCTCATAATTATCTTGCAGGGAATAATCTATTTTATGAAAAAAATAATGATGAATGTTTGTGCATTTTTGGGCCGACCATACGCACATGGTATCATATTTTGATTTCATTGCAAGATCAGATTTTGTTTCATCCCTTTCTTCAAGTATATTAAAAGGTAGCTTCACTTCATTTATGAATCTAACAGTTTTTTTTCTTAAAAGGTGGTCATTACAAGATAAAGGGTTAAAGAATAAACTCATTGACTCTATGACAACACTTTTTGGACCCAAAGTCTTTCATAGACTTAAACTCCTTGACAAAGCGGGAACTATTTTGAAGTATATTAGTGACAACTTCATGATCCAACTAGAACACAACCCTTATTATGAGTGGCCTCCCTATATTCCTATTAATGAGTGGGAGGATCTTAAAAAGGATGCACTTGAGAGAAGTGCAAGACATAGCGGACAAGTATTATCACTCGAGGAAAGAAGGTATGTGATAATGTTAATAATGAAATTATGTACTATTTACTCTTTGTACTTATGTGATCTAACATATTTCAAACATCACATAGGTTTCCTGACACAACAAATGCAATAGCAGCAAGAAAAAAAAAGCATGAGAAACACAAGCTTGGCTCGGGTGGATATTCAAAACTTGTTGCACAAGTTGTAAGTATTAGTAAATGAAAAATTGTGCAAATATTTATAATTAAATTGAAATCAATTTAGTTTTGATGAAATTCACTACAATAAAAATTCATGATACCAATAAAAAATGCAGACCTTGGAGTTCAAAAAAACCGATCATAGAAGAAAACAAGAAAATAGGCTACAAATAAGACAATAAAGTTGTGGCTGAATGATACCGAACAATGAGTGCACAAGGTTCTTCTGTTGGATCTATTGATCAAGTAAATAAGCCAATTGATTTTTATTTCAAGTTGAAAACCATACCAATTACTGTATTTGATGTTAAGTTCCAACATAAAGTGAATATATTTGTTTTAAGTATGGAAACACTGATTATATATTTGTTTAAAACTTTAAAGTGAATATATTTATATGTATTAAATTGAATGGTTAACATTTCTCAGTATTTGTCTTGTATTTATATGTATATATTATTGATAAATGCACTAATTATTTACATTGGAATGCAGCCTACTGATATTGATACTGCATCGGCCGAGCACGACAAAGGCATCGATTCGAATTTGAATTATAGTACTCAAGGTATACATTTTCTATTCGAATTTTGATTAATGAATATTTAATACAAGTAAACATGTTAAATTAAATTTGGCATAGTAATAAAAATTTAATTTTAATGTGTTGGGATTAATAAAACATTTTGTATTGTGGTTTCAGGGGATGTAGAGGTTGTTCCCGATGAGTGTGTTGAGGTTCAAGCCACCGAGAAAGATGATGTGCTTGGACAAGGTAAAGAGCATCACGTTTATGTTTTTTAAAGTATTGAAATGCTTGTAACAATAATGAATATGTTTTTAAATTAACCCCAATTATGATAATATATTTTTAATTGAAGCCTTTTATTTGTTATTGCAGAGGACCCACCTTTGCAAAGGACAGTGAGATCACCTATGTTGGTGCTCTAAAAAATCCATATAGTTTTGAGCCCGTAATCAGATAATTTTCCCAAGGCAAAGTTGGTGCCCTTCAAAGAACAGTTTAAAAGTCGATCTAATTTCAAATTCATACAAAGATAGGCTTGATGATTTTCATGGGATCGGGCTTAGGACATGTGTTCCTTACCTTTCATTTAGCATATGCAACTGGTTACAAACTTTCATAATCCAGTTCGGATAAGTTTTGAGGGTACCCATTTGGAGGCCAGTGTTCAAATTTGCACTTTGCATCCTGTTCGGTTTTTACTAAAGGGTCTAGTTTGGAGGCTCGCATCTAATAGTGGGATAGTGGTCATGATGAGAGGAATGTTGCATCATATTGTAGGCATGAGAGTGTGTCTTCGTGCCCATTTTTAGGTTCCTAAAGGTTTGTTTGATTAGTTTACCAGGCCTCTTCTGATTGTACTTTATTTAGTTTTCCTAAATGTGGTAATACGGTTTTGAAGTAGCTCACTTTGAGGTCGTACAACTTGTGCCCCACCAATGGTCAATTGAGGGATTGAAGGTTGATTTTTAATATAGACATGGAAGTATTTCTGCCTAATGAGTTTCAGGTCACGACCAATCTTTTTGACCCATTTCCTTAGATAGTTCTGGATGCAACTTCTACAGTTTCACTATGTTTCAGTTCAAGACGTTCTAAGTGGCCAACTTTGAAGTTTATTTCTAGATGGTTGGTTTATCTTTCTAGAAATCTGATTACAACCTTGTTTTCTATGTATGAGAGAGAATCTTCATCCAGGGTTTTAGACCGTGAGGTTTCCATTTGATCGAATTGCAAGATCAGGTAAAAATGTGTTTATAATGTTAAAAAATGCGGATAGAATAACTCTGCAAAGTAACCGTTTTCCAAAATTCATAGCTTTTGAAAATATGCTTGTCTCCAGTTGTCAGTTGTTTTGTTTCATTCCTTGCATATGAATTTTATACTAGAACAAATGGCGTGTCCTCAGCTCATCATTTGATATTTTTAGTTTATTTCCTTCCAAGGCAGTTTGCAGTGATTATTTTGCATTTTCCGAACAAGCTAGAATAGATTTTGTTCTTTTTTTCTCTCTAGCATCCTGATGATGGATCATGTAGTATGATCCAAAATGTTGATGACAAGAAAATTCTACACAATCAAGCCCATAAATTGATACAAAACATTGGCATGGATTGTGGAAATCTAATAGATTTGATCAAGCTAGAATAGGCCATTTTACAAAGGAAGTACTGAAATCTTGTGAGCTACTTGAGTTCTGGAGTTGACCCAGTTGATTATTCAAATTATCATAAACTATTGGAAGTTTTTGTGGCCCCAGGCTTCCCGGTTAATGCACAGTGAGATTACTCTGCTTTATTTTGGATGTAATTTAAAATATGTTGTCTATTTATGCACTACTGGTGAGTTCTTTTCTACCTGGCGGGTGCTAATTTTTGCCATGAATGTTTCATTCTCTTTGTGCACATGCTATGTTCTTCAATGATCAAACATGCCATAAGAATTGGGCATGTCTTTTATGCACTACTGCACTTGTTTACTCTGGTGTTGTGCACCATTTGGGAGGAGATTGTTTGGTCTCCCCTTTCAGCACATGCACACCAAATGCATGGCATAAAAACAAGGACAAAAGGGCAGCATATTCATTCAATGAAGAAGCATTCAACAAGAGAGAGGTTGTTGTTTCAAAGAGGGAGGAGGTTACCAAAGGGCTCTCTACTCCAACTGTTTCTCCTTGTAGCAAGTTTGACTTGCAAGTGAAGGACAAAGTGTTGTGTGTATAATTTAAGGGCTGTAGACTTGTTTAAAGAGGAGCTTCTCACACACCAATGGAGATAAAATATCACACAAAGGCAAAAAGAAAGAAGGGTTGCATACCAATTTGTTGAGGGCTGTGTATATTAACTCATGCCCACTACTCAAACACACTAAATGCTTGCCAAAATTAGAGGATGCTCTAGCCAAGTAAGGAAGAATGAAGAGATGGAGCGCATGCATGGTATGAAGAAGGAAATATAATGCATAGGGCCATATGTTTTTATCTTAAATACTAGGCATATTAATGAGTCTGTGTGCACCAGTTGTTATGGCAGAGGAATGTACGCATAATGCAAGGGTGGGCTGCACATTCCTTCACATTGTGAGCCATTCATTTATGTTGCAAGCAACATCTATGGGTGCTATGCGCACCAGAAGACTAAGGGGGAGCTATCAACATTAAGGAGAGTTTCCAAGGGCGTGCCGTGTGTAGCATGCTAGCATAGCATCACATAAGGAAAGCAATGAACCAGTGCAAGAAGGCATAAAGAAAGGGCAAAACATTGTGGGTTGTTATTATTTTATCCCACATTTGCTACACCAAGTATTAGATAAGAGTTTAAAAGAAAGAGAAATCAATTAGTTAGTAAAGTGAAGGAACATATGTGGAATGGAGAGGCTTTGTGGGGGCCTAGCCAGCTGGGCATGCACATTGAGGAGATTTTTGATAGATGAATATTATTATATTTAAAAAATGGTTTATCCCACATTCCCGACGTTGAGGGATAAAATGTTCTTCAAATATCCAAATGCACACTAATGAAGTGTCCAAATGTGGACACTTGAATGAAGCTGCTCTCACGCGAGCGCAGAAATTGAGGTCCAGATGGCAGTGACGTAGATGATGACAAGGATGTCGAGTCCCACATGCAGGTAAGGTAATTTTGACGAACTGTGAAACTATAGATCTGATGCCTCAGGATGTGTGCCAAGAGATCGATGATGGATGTTACTCTGCAAGAAGAAAGATACATGATGGATATCTTTGTGGGGAAGCGACATGGTGACATGTGGTAGTTTGGTGATGTGGCGAGGTGACACAGTCATGTACCTAGGTGAATAATACATGCCAATAAGAGTGTAACACATGGCAGAGAGGTGTGCAGACAGTCCAGCTAGGCGATGAGGTCATTCAATGAGCCAATCAAGTAGTGCCATGCAGCACATGGGGCCCACCTTGAAATTTAAAAGTCTATAGGAAAGATTTAAAAGATTAATAAAGTTTAAACTATAATAAATTCCAATTCAGAGATTGCACTTGCTCGTGAAAATGAAAAAATATCTACAGGACTCATTTTTTGTCCAAATATATGAGCATAATATGTTTTCGGAAATGCCAGAAGACTAAGAATACAATGGTGGTGGTTAAAATCAGTTTTGACCAAATTGGTAGAAGCAGTAATGACTATTATTTTCAGGATCAGAGTTTGGTGAAGATTTTTCATTTCAAACTTGACTGATATGCAAATCCGGCAAAGGGGGAAGATCAAATTTCTTGAAACTTGGTTTCTTTGCAGATATTTTACTTTGGTTTCGTGAATAGATCAGATTTGTTGATTATCCCCAAGTGCATTAACTATTGATTTGATTTTCTTAGTTTGGGAGGTAGCTTGTTCCCGGGAATGTCTTGCAGAGCTACAATCAGATTGGATTTTCTTTCTCCTACAGGCCTTGGGATTGCTAGTTAGGTTTAGGGTTTTTGACCTAAATGATCTTTTGATTATTATATCCTTGTCTCTATAAAAGGATTTTTATGGTCATTTAGAAGGGGCTGGCTGGAAATTCTTGACACAGGAAGTTGAAAAGCTAAGTGTGTATCCTTAGTCTAGATTGTAATATGTTTTTCTAGTTGTGTCAATAAAGTGGAAAATCCTTCAAAATCTTTTGCATATTGTCTAAGTATTGTATTTTGGAATAGTTTGTAGTACAGGAACTTGAGTTCTCATACTTAATGCAGTTTTTAGTTTTTAGATCTCTCCTTATGTTGTGCTTCTTGAGTTTTGGGTTTTCTGATTCATTGTCAGAGTTTATCTGTGTATGTGTTTTATTTCTTAGCCTTGATCTAAGATCAAGTTAAAATTGTCTAAGTAAAGCATAGATTCATTTGGTTCAGTATAAACGATGTTTGTAAGCAGTGTATGAATCTGGTTTATTGTGTTTATTTCTTGGAATCTTTGTTCTTGTATTTTGTATATGTTTTGGATATATTGCTCAATGGATAAGGCACTGATCAGAAATTAGTATCTCCTATACTGATGCAAGTTTGGCATGGTTGTTTACTTTCTACAAGAACTCAACTTAAAATCCTTTCTATCCTTTCTACCCTTTCATTTTTATGTATTTTGGCCTCAGTTATTTCATAGCAATGGAGAGTCAATGAATGACTAGTTATCATTTAGTACTTTCTTTCTATTATCTTCTTTGTTGAATCCAATTTAAAGTGGTAAAAGTGTTATATGTCACTGGATTAGGTGCACTAGCCTTGGTTCTGCAGAGCCAGAAGTGAAGAGGGTAGTCTTGTCCCTATAGTTGGTCTAGTTACATGTAGATTTCCCCATATTTGGAACTGACCATTCCCACACTCAATCTTAGGTATATTGGTGTCTAATGGAGTGTAAAATCCATTCCAGGAACCAACAATGTGCATGACTGAGAAGAAATGACAATGTGGACATGGATACGCCCCTGCAACAATATAGGAAAGAAGAAAAAAAAAAGCCAAAAAAAAAAGATTCTCATTTGTGCAACTTATTTGATAATGACTGATTTTTATTTCTCGATGTTTATTTGATAATGACTAATGTTTATTTACACGTGTTTGAGCTTAGTTCCATGTTTTCTTTCATTCTTGCATTTGAAATGTTAATGGGCTACATACAAAGGTATGTCATAAGTCTATAGGGTTTTCTCCCTCCAAGCTTATTGTTTCTTCTACTCTTCTCAAAAAAAAATATTTATCACTACTACAAACACTAAGTTTCCTTTTATACATTGTTGTAATGTTGGAAGGGTTTTCGCTAAATTTTAGTGGATTTCCTATTTTGGGAGAAATTAGTATTAGAATGTTCAATGGGTTCTTTTCTAAAACACACTACTTGAACAAAAACAAAACTTGTAATACAAATGCTGATTGAAACTACCAAGTTAGAAGCTTCACAAAAAACCTTAAATCATCATCTTGTCTAGAATTGTTAATCAATTGTTTAAGGTGGATTAGTTGTGATGATGAAACATGCCATTCTAATTCTTGGAACTTGATTTGTAACCATAAATGATGGAGTTGAGGGGAGATGAAGGAATACCAAACAGTGAATTTGAAAATTTTCATCAAAGAAACTGTAGTGGACGTCTGATCAATAGAGAAGATAGTAATGGCCACAGGAGAATGAATAGTGGTTACAGTTGTAGTGGGGATGAAAGTGGAGGCCATCCATGAAGAAACTTGCAGACAGAGATGGTATACAAGAAACAAAGGAGACTAGTGTACTTTTTAATAATAACAAAAGTTCAATAATGATTTTAGATGTTAACTGTGATAGTCTCTTGGTTTCAGGTAATGTAGAAGGAGACACCTACTTCAATATGCAATCTCAATTCATATACATAGGATATCAAGTGGAGCTAAAAAACACAATAGGGTTGCATTTTTATAGAGGTCTTTAATTGCATATTTTAAGTTATAGACCATCACAAACATTGTAATTTTTACCTATTAAAAAAATGTAAGTGTGTTGTGTTTTCTCAGCTCCATCTGCTATTTGTGCATATTATGCTTGTGGTGCATGCGCATTCTTGATTCAGAGTGGGAAAATCTTATTTTTGATGTGAGGGAGGGAAACCAAACACATAAAGAACATGAAAATAAACATGATAGCTACAAAACATAAATGTAGGTATCACAATAGCTGAGAAACATAAATGTAGGCATCACAATTTTTTGGAGACATAACATAATTGAATGCTATACCCAGAGGATGCAACACAACCACTACTCCTACAGTTCTAAGTTGACACTGTGGGATCCAAAAACCTTATATAGATTCCTTATCTTTGGTTTTTGGATCCCACAGTGTCCACTTAAAATTTTAGGAGTAGTGGTTGTGTTGCATCGTCTAGGTATAGCATTCAATTATGTTGTGTCTCCAAAAAATTGTGACCATGATGCCTACATTTATGTTTCTCATCTATTGTGTCCCAGGACCCCTTATGACCCTTTATGACCCTTTACGATCCCTAAGAATACATCTTAGAGGTCTTAAAGTGTCGTAAAGGGTCATAAGAGGATCCTAGGAGGGGCCAGATGAGCTTCCACCTTCATGTGGTTAGCCCTATTAAGTAGAGAATGTTAAACTATTATTGAAACAAAGAGAAACTCAATAATTTAAGATCTCAATCAACATACGACAAATATATATTTCTTTTTAAAAAATAGTGTGAGCCATCGCAATTATGATGGAAACCAAAGAATAACTGAAGACAAAACTAAAAGTGATGGCTATCTATCGAAAACATAAATCACTTCAAGGAGAAATGATCACTTCAGCTTGCCTCAAGAAGTCTTGACCCAAGATCAAGTCATATCGATCCATCTCAATGGCTACCAAATCAACAGATCTCTGCCAAGAACCCAATCACAAAAAAACACCACAGACCACACTGTGAACCCACTATGAAGAGGCATCAAATGTCTCATAAGTCACATCAAATGACCTGCTTTCTATAATCCAAGTCTCTCAGGTCTGTTCACCAAGAAGAAGACTTCTCCCAAGTCATCACGGACACCATAGTGATCTAGAGATCTCCATTGTGCAAGTTCTGCAAGTCAAGTCACTGCTACACTCCATAGGAACAAAACACATCCAATTCAGACCAAAGAAGTCAAGAAGTCACTCGAATTAGATCTGAATGTAATTAGGTCCAGATATATCCCACAAGCACATTAGGAAGAATGCATCTTTGATCACCACACTAGCTTCTTATGTTGGAGCAGTCGCTGTCACAAATCTCGATTCAGTTGGATCCATTCCAAATCCAAGTCTCTAGACTTGACTCAATAATCCATGAGTAGCTACTGAATCTACTACAAAGTCATCTTTGAATGACATAACCAAATCATGAGAAGGAATAAAAGACCTCAACTCACCAAACCACCTTGCAAGTCAATCGAGATCTAAAAGTAATGCAACCAGCTGGAACTAGATCTGCAACTAGATCTACAAGAACACTGTTCTGAATAGATACAAACTCGATCGACAAATATATATATATATATATATATATATATATATATATATATATATATATATATATATATATATATATATATATATATATATATATATATATATATATATATATATATATATATATATATATATATATGTATATATGTATATATGTATATATGTATATATATATATATATGTGTATATATATATATATATGTGTATATATATATATATGTGTGTATATATATATATATATATGTGTATACATATATATATATATGTGTATATATATATATATATATATATATATATATATATATATATATATATATATATATATATATATATATATATATCTATATATATATATATATATATATATATATATATATATATATATATATATATATATATATATATATATATATATATATATATATATATATATATATATATATATATATTTTAAATAAATTGTGATGGTCGTCACAATTATGACGTCACTAGAGAAGTGATCACAATCTATCGGAAACTTCTGATGGATACCCATCGTATGCACAACATTTCCATCAGTAAACAATATACCAATGATGGTTATCTATTGGCACATTATGAAGGTTAACCATTGCATGTAAAACATTTCTGTGGGTAACCTAATTGCTCTCGATGGCTACGCATCAAAATGGAGATGGCTACAAATAGACCTGACGGTATGTTCACTATGTTAAAACCCCTTTTTTACAATGGCTATAGTTGTCTTAATTATGGTGCCAATCGTGGCCATCATTTTTTCTGACAGCAAAACTATGATGATGGGTGGTGTCATTGGATCAATGGTAAACTGTCAGAATTCTAACAAACTTCCATCAAAAAAAGGTCTCAAATATACTAGTGCTCTGTTGGCATTCCTCAACATAGTCACCAAGTTCTTCTTTTAGGTTCTCAATGCTAGTGCTCGGAAATGAAGATATTATCTTCTTGTGTACAGATGCTTTAAATGTAGATTCAACTTTAGGTACATAATCTCCCAATTCAATAGCTTCAAAGGTAGTTAGCTTTCCAATCAACATTTCTCTACTAAAGTTTGGAGTTAGGGGTGTAGTCTCTTGAATAGACATAGCCTTAAACTTGGAAGCATGTGTCAATGATCTAAGGATCTTCGTAATAACTTCTTCTTCATCATAAGTGCTCTCACATTTTTTTATTCTAACTATAACTTTTGTAACCCTTTGAACATAAGCCCTGATGCTTTCATCCTCATTCATTTGTAACTTCTCCATCTTTGTTTTCCAGTTCTATAACTTCACTTTCTTGGTATACTTGTCTCCTTCATATAGTGCTTCTAATCTTTCCCAAATATGGTATGCCAAATCCAATTCTTTAACATCAGTGAATTCTCCTTCAGAGAGTGTGATGATCAATGCTTTTCTTGCAATCATGTTAAGTGAAAATATTTTCTTCTCATCTTCAATAGTAGATGGTAAGTCATTTTTAGACTTTTTAGCTACCTTATTCTTTGTGATCAACCAATAGTCAATTCCTAAATACAAAAAATGAGTTCACATCTTGTTCTTCCAACTGTCAAATTTCTCAAGATCAAATTTTATACTATCCTTCCTATAGAATGCCATCTCCAAGATCACCTCAAGCTGTTAAGCTTTCTCTCTAAGCACCAGGTGTTCTGATACCAATTGTTAGGAATAACAGTCCACAATACAACTAAGAGGGGGGTGAATTAGTTGTATGAAAGATTATTTAATTTTATACTAAGTAGCAACAATAGTAGATTTAATGAACACAATGAATGCTAACACAACAACACAATATTTTGGTCTCGGGGAAACCCTATTAAAGGTAAAAAACCTGGCGGGAATTAGCACCCACAAATGATGTACTATGAGTATAGTATCCTTGTTAGAAGATTTAGCCCTATTAGGAGCTTATTGAAACATTATAGTACACAGTCCTTGTAAGAGGACAAACCCTGTTAGGAGTCAAGAAAGAATGGTGGGCTCACTACCTAGGCTCACTGCCCAAAGAAGGTTAAATCCACCTTAAGAACTCACTATTCACAACAAGTGTATATAAAGAAATACACAATCTTTTGAACTATCTAATAGAAACTATCTTTTCTTGATCATTTCCAATGAAGTTCACTAGTGATCCTTTGCTCTACATCCAAGAGACACAAACTCACATCTCTTCCAATTCCTCTCACATCACATATATTCACTCCATCACTTTTCCACAGAAAAGATCTTACATATATACCCTATTGCATTCGACATGATCAGGTCGGCCCATTAGTCTTTCCTAATTACATAAAATCTTGCTAATATACAAAAAGTACCTAAAACAAGTATACAATGATTCTATTACAACAATTAAGGACCGACATCCTTAATTTACATTTTCCAAAACAAAATCCATGCTACACCTCTGAAGTTGGCTCCCAAATAAGTCTTCTCTAGATAACACACCACAACTAACATCTTCCATCATTCCATACCTTACACTGATCAATTAACATCCTTTAGTTCCTTGTCTTTCATCTCCTAAGCTCACATATGCTTAATCCATATCATCTATAAGATATACCAAAAACACAGAGACTCACTCTGTCAACTTCCACTGTTACTATCCAGGAACCAGTCCTCACCAAAACATTTGTGACTTATTCAATATGAAACTTTACATGATGCAATTTTGGATATAAGATCACAACATCTTCATGTTCTTGCGTCTATCTTTGCATGTTCTAAATCATCTGTATGGTATCCTTACACTATCATAATCAGCCAATATTCTTCATAGAAACATATGTTGACATTAGTGACAAACTACAAAAGAAAACAATATAAATTCCCATTTAGTAATGTAGTGATTAAACATATTAAATATATTAATGACCACCTCATACATTAGCAATATCATACAATATTGTCATTGATGTCAAACCTTAACTAGTAATATAGTTGTTATCTAGGAGAGCACCATATCTATTGATTAATGAAGAGGATTAGGGAAAGGAGGTAACAAGAGAACCTAAGGAAAGGTTTACTTATTTGATACTTCAATGGGTACTTGATTAGTAGGCACATTGATAAGATAATGTATTGTTTATCTAAGTAAGAAGAAAGACTAAAGAGGTAGTCTTAACAAAGCAAAAGTGAAGAAATCTAGTTTAAGCTAAGTGATGTTAGTGTCGACCAAGCTCTAGTATATGTCAAGTAAATTTAGTGTTGACTGAACATCATTTTATACCGAGTGATGGAAAATTACCGAGAAAATGAATTGTTATCCAAGGAAGACATTTTGTAGAGGTGACTGAGACACGTAGTGATGATCAAGGAGAAGAACATAATATTGACTGAGCGTCATTAATTTCCATTTGGAGAAAGAATTAAGATTCCCAGCTGACATAGTTGAATTCTTGGGATATGTAAATCATGTTGAATTTATTAATGAATTGTATGGAGAATTTAATGCATGGTAAATCATTTTATCATGGATTCAAAGAGAAGTTTGAAGATGTATCTAGAAGGAAGGATGAAGAACATAATGATGGAAATATTCAATGAATCTGATCTAAAACTAAAATCTACGGAGGAGATTAAGAGGCAAAAGATGGATCTACCTAATCAAAGAGGTATAAAAGAAAACCTAATTTTGAGGTTACAACATGGGTTGAAGTTGTTGATGTTATTGACTGATAAGTCTAAGAAGAAGGCTGAAGGTGAAATTGTGAAGGAGCTAAATAGAGTTGTGATTGCTTGAAGAGAATTTTGAGTAGATCAGTGATGGAGATGGAAATGAAGCTCATTCAGTAAATCAAAATATATGTGTGAAGCGGATCTGTATTTGCAAAGTGAGTTCTATGTTTTTCAGATCAGAAAATATTGTTACTTTCTAAAAATTGTATTAGTCTAAATCCTTTAATCAAGGTTGACCTAACCGTCATTATATAAATCCTTTAATCAAGGTGGAATTCTAATGGAATGTACTTAAATCCATTAACCAGGTCACTTTTGATAGAGTGTTTAAATCCTTTAATAGGGTCACACATAGCAGTGTATTTGTAAACCTTTAACAGGGTTGGCTTTTCAAAGAGCTCACTTCAAAAGAGTGAAATATCAATAGTATGTTACAAATTCATTTTTCCCAAGTTGGGTTTCCACTATAAATCTTGGTGTTATAATTGTGTGAATTTTTTGATGTGAATGTTGATATATTTTGATATATACTATAGAGACCAAGTTGTATTGCTGATTAGATATGAGATTGTAGAAGTGCTAGAAAGATCAAGTGGTACATCTGGACTTGAGAACAATTGATCCAGCCCCCCCCTTCTCTGTTGTTCTAAATAATTCTAACAATTGGTATCAGAGTTGTTGGTGCTTACAAAGAAAATTTTAAAGGTACTTGAATCTAATGATCAAGATGTATAAAAAGGAGGTACTGAAGCTGAACAAAGAGAACTTCCCTACATCGAAACGTCTGATGAAATTGCATCTAGCTGGTATTGGTGATTCAATGAAGTACTATGTGGAACATGACTATGTTATACCTGTTGCACCTTTGAATGTTGAGGAGATGAAAGAAAAAGAAGAACACAATCAAGAAATATTGGAGATTGCATCTGCCTTAAGCTATCATTAATTTGAAGATGTCAAAGACTATACTACTACAAAGAAAATGTGGGATACTAGTGTAACTATCTATGGTGGTGATACAAATATACTAAGAAAACTAGCTGAAAGCTTGAGAGGTAAGTTTGATGAAATAAAAATGAAAAAAGGTGAAAATATCTCTCAATACTGTGGTATAATTAAGGAGATAGTGAATGCTATTAGAGGAGCTAATGGAATCATTAATGATGATATTGTTATTGGTAAGGTATTGAGAACTTTGCTTCTTATCTATGCTATCAGAATTTCTATAATTCAAGAACCAAGATGTAACCCTGGTAATGTTCTAACTCTAGAAAGTCTTGTTGGTAAGCTTACTTCTTTTGAGATATCTAACTATGATAACTACACTGTTCCTAATGTTGAATTTGCATTCAAGTCACAAATGGTTTTACATAAGTCTAAGAGAGAAAAAGAAAAATGTGTGAAAAGTGATAGTGATAGTGATAGTGACACTTCTAATGAGGAACTAGATGATCTTGAGGCAATCATGGCTAGAAGACTAAAAAGAGGAAAAGGAAAATATAAAGGTAAACTTCCTATAATCTATTTTCCATATAACAAAGTTGGTCATATTACAGCAATATGCCCTGATAGGACTGACAAGGATGAGGAAAGGGAAAGCAAGTACAAGGATAATAGAAATAATAGAGATCACCGAAGGTACAATGACTACAAGGAAAATGGTAATAAATCTTGTTATATTGCTGAAGAGGAAACTGACAGTGACACTAGTGAATCTAATGAATGTGATATTGAATTATTTTATGTTGCTATGAAAGATGATTTTGATGAAGATTGGAATACTGCACTTATTTTTTATGTGAGTAAAGGTGATAAATGGATTATTGATATTGGTTTCTCACATCACATGACTGGTGATAAAAGTAAATTTGAAACCTTAGATCAATACAAAGGTAGAAGTGTTAAGTTTGGTAATGATGCACCATGTCCTGTGAGAGGTAGAGGATCAATTAAGATGACTAATAATATCACATGTGAAAATTATTATTGGGTTAAAGGTATTAACTATAATTTGTTGAGTGTTGCACAATTAAACAGTAAATTTTTCTGAGTGGAGTTTCATCATAGAAAGGCTAAAATATTTGATTCCACTAGTGAACTAATTGGATGTGGAGAACAGACTAGAGGTAACTTGTTCTATCTAGACCTATTTGAAGAAACATGTTTTTTTGCACAATTTGATGATGTATGGTTATGGCATAAGAGGCTATGTCATGTGAATTTTTAAAATCTAGTAAATATTAGTAAAAATAAGAAAGTTAGAGGTTTTCTAAGATTGAAGAAACCTGATAATGTAATGTGTAAACAATGTCAATTGGGAAAAATGACAAGGTCTAGTTTTAAGAGCAAGACATATACTTTTGAAAATATTTTGAAATTGGTTCATAGTGATCTTTGTGGACCTATGGGTGTACAAAATTATTGTGGTGATAAATACATTATTCTATTTTGATGACTACACTAAGATGATGACTGTAATATTTTTGAAAGAGAAATCTGATGCATTTCAGTTGTTTAAGTGGTATTTGGAAAAAGTTGAAAAAGAAATAGGTAGAAGCCTAAAATGTTTGACAAAGTTTATATCAAATGAGTTCAATTTGTTCTAAAATGATAGAGGAATCAAGAGACAGATCCCTTCACCAAGAACACCTAGACATAATGGCATAGCAGAGAGAAGAAACAAGTCAATTATGTATTGTGCAAGAACATTCATGATTGAGAAGAATGTTGCACAAAAATACTAGACAAAAGTTGTAAGTACAATTTTTTATACCTTAAACTGAGTACAAATCAAGAAAGGTACAAATGCTACACCTTTTGAGTGATGGTATGGATAGCCACCTAATATGAAGTATTTCAGTCTTTGGGAGTAAATGATATATACTGAAAGATAATAGGAATGGAAAATTTGATACAAAAAGTGATAAAGGAATATTCCTAGGTTATTCCACTAAGAGAAAAGCTTATAAGTGTTTGAATTCTAACACTAAAAAAGTTGTGGAAAGTGAAAATGTGAGAGTTGATGAATATGTAGAAAAGAATGAATTACAAGGAAAACAAGAACTTGAAGATTATAAATCTTTTGTTTACATGGAAGAAGGAGAGGCAAGTAACACACCTTGTTGGAGCTTTTCCTTGTAGGACCAAACTTGAATCAATAGATGGGCTTGATTCTCAGGGTAGGCACTCAAGTTTGACAAGAAAATATTCCAATTGATGAGGATAAAGAAAATCCTCCTTCTTCTTTGAGCTCCACATCACTCAAGCGGGTATTGCCTTATCTGCACACTCAAGGCACCTCATATTAAACAATAGGCCTGCAGATGGATTATTGTGGAATAGTCTTCAAACCCCTATAGGTATCTTGTACCTCAATGAAACCAAGCTCTCATGCAATAGCCCTACTTGCATAGAATGGGTATGCAAACTAGAGACCTATACTAACAACATGAAAGGGAAAGGGTGGAACTGAAAGTAAATGATTTAAAGATGGGTTGAAGAGACCCTTGAGATACACTAATTCTCTGATAGACTAGTGCCTTGTCCAATGGGCCACGGAATCAAATACCCTATTGCAATAGATAGCTATGAAACAAAAAGACAATATACTCAATGTTTTGATGCCTAACATCAATCACACACCATGACCAAACCTCACTTTAACAACCCACCTGTGTATTCAAGTATGTTATTACCCATCCAAAGGATTTTAACCCTCCCCTTAGAAGAGACCTATAAATAGATAATACATTAACCAGCATCCACTGGAAGACAAGCATGACATATCTTTGAAACCTCAGCTCATACATGCATGAAAAATAATCCTAAACCAGTTATCTCTACAAAGACAACTCCACTTGCAAACACATGGGAAATGCAAATAGAAAAACCAAACACCCTTGATGTATGATTAATGAATTCAAGATCCAAATGGAGATAGCTTGATCACAGTAAGAATATATTGAATCCTCATACATAAGACAAATCAGTTACAATACATATCATATTCTCTGAACCAATAAAGGAGAAAAGAACACCCTATATGAAGAGAAGTAGAGAAAATATATAGGAAAAGGACCCTTCATGGAACTAGTTCTCCTCAAAATTGCAGAAGAAGGAACCCCTAAACCAACTTACATAACTCCCTTTATACCCCCTAGTTATCTTGGAATCCTAAAAGGATGCATCAAGCTTTGAATGACTAGGGTTAGGGTTCCAAAAACTACACCAACCCTAATTACAACAAAAATTAGAAATATCAGAGGGAAAACTAGGTACAGGTCTATCAAATCAAAGGATGATCTTCATGAATGAGAAAAATCCTTGAGGAGTACAAGTATATCTTAAATTTCACCATATAAACCAATCTGATTAGACCTGGAAAATGCCTTGGGCCACCAAAAATATCCATCCCCACATGGTACAAACCCTCTTGCAATTGATCATGGATGCCTGGACCATACTGCAACCACCGGTGCCACCAAACAAATCAGATCTGACCTCTAAAGCAATTAAAACCAGTCCTTTTTGTCGCTAGAAATGTCTTAGGAAATTCAAATTTGAATTTCAATGGTCACTTCATGGCACCTACAATATATTGGTGGTCAACATTTGAATCTTGATCAACTTTAAGTTCTGAACATCCGATCCTTCTTTTCATAGGTCTTGAAGTCTTTAACTTAACTGCCACCCTCGGGTTTACTCCAGTGACTATGCGACAAGGCCTTTTCTTATTCATGAGATGAAAACCTCAACCACCGCTTAACCCTGCAAACTAGTGACCAAAGGAAAACATTAACCTGGGTTACATCTGGTGAACTGGTGAGAAAAGGTTTTCACCAGTTTACAGAACATTTTAAGCCACCACTAAAATACTTAGCGATCATGTGGCCTTCCTTCACTGAATCGCCAAAACTTTTAGAACACCACCAAATCTCCTTGCGAATGAGCAAACAACCTTGAACTTTTTTCGGGCCACTAAGAATTTTGTTATAACCTCTAAGCCTTTGGCCCCCACTGGGGCCCACTATGCCATTTGTCATTACATCATTCACTATCGCTTCTCAATCACCACTGACAAAGGACCCACAATCTGTAAGCCTGCAAATCAGACGGCGGGTGTAAGATCTCATAGCTCTGACAAAACTCATGAGAACTTATGCCGACCATAGATCTTTTCCTTGACACTGACCCTTCTAACAATGACCCCACCTTGCTGATTCCTCATGTTGACCAATAGAACTTGAACAACTATGCACCACCTAGGAAATGGTCCCACTACACTATCATCCTTTCCTCCAATGAAAATTTTTCACATCAACTCCAAATGTCAGAGGACCCACCTACGTCAGTCACCTGAGGAAAAGTAAAATTGATGGTCATCTAAAAATCTCATGCATTTGACACATTCCTTAAGAACTTATGCCCATTGTCAATTCTATGTAGATGCCAGGACCCTCTGACAAGCTGGAAACTAGGTCCCACTAACAACTACCAATGTATTACCTCGTGGACCATCCAAAAAATGCCAACTGTGCTTACATGTTATTTCAGACCCACCTTTATCTCTGACATGAACACCTGGAGGATCAGATAGATGGCACATAATTTGAAGGGCTCAAAAGATTCTATATGCTTATACACCAACCGTCGATCTGGAATCTTAGCTGATATCATAGAGCGGGACCCCACTGCACTGCATAGGATACTCCAATGAATCAGAGACCACCACATCATAGAATCTGGTAGATAGACATACAATTTCTTCATTCACTTTGACAACCCTTCCACTTCACTATTTCATTCAGCCAATAGGGAAATGCCATGTGATGCTATGTGGCAATGGACCTGCCTACAAAGAAAGGCTGCGTCATGAAAAGGGATCAATGGCCATCGCAAAAGTGAAAACTTTTGACAAAACCCTTACGCTTTCATGACAACCGTTGGATCAAGACGGTGTCAGAAAGCCAGGCCCAAGGAAAAAATTAAGGCTGAAAGAAAGGAAATATTTAAGGCACAAGACCTAGGAAAAATCATTTAGTCGAGCACATAGACTTAGGAAATATTAAAGGTCGTCGGGGTAAAAACTTAAGAAAAATTAAACAAGGACCGGCCAATGATAAAAAGCATGTGTGTTTTAGGAATTTTAAGTGACCCAAAAAGTAACTTAAAATTAGAATGAAGCCAAGGCACACTAAGGGTTTCTCATTACAACGACTAGTTTTTTGAATTTTGCAAGGGTTACAAAGTCAGAGACACAAAAATGACTGCAGGGACTAGAAGAAAAAGGCTAGAACCATGAAATTTTTTTCTGAGTGCCAATAGTGGCTCTAGTTGGGGATGATGGGAAACTTGTGTCCATGCAAGAATTCAAATCTCTGGGAAAATAAGACCGGCTACTGGAAGAAAGGCACAGAGACCTCAAAAAACACAGGAAACACACTAGGGAAAATAGGAAGGGAAACTATATACAAAGTGTACACATTTTTTTTTACAAAAAACTTGAAACCTCAAAACCTGAACCAATCTTTGCCCCTGTCAAAAATTTGGTTTTCATTTCTTTCTTCTTGAGGTAAACTGGATACTTTATTCCCATTTGTTTCACTAGGCATATCAATACTTTCAATCAACCCATTAGGCAAAACAAAAATTTCATCTACACTCTCATAGTGCATATAAAAACTTGAAGCATTTTCATCATCTTGCTCACTATGAAAGTAAGACTTAGCATGCTCATGAACACAGTCATTAAACTAAAACTGATCCTTATCTACTGATTCATGTATGCCATCAATCTGAAATGCAAGAGTCAAATACTTTATTTGATAAAAGTCTTCATTCATACCTTGACCTTGCATATCCTCAGGTGTAGCTAGTTGGAGTTCAAAATAATAATTAGGTCTATACTTACACATGTCATCATCATCAAATTCTGCTACATTTGAGACCTCCATGTGTTCTTCAAACAATGGATTGATAATTCCATGTAATACTCCTTGTTGCATATTATGATAGAAAATGGGTTGACCATCATCATAGTTTTCATCATATAAAGTATTAGAAAACACTTTAAACTCACTACCCATCTCATCCTCATGGAGACTTACAGCATATGAAGAAAATTCAAAATTATATGAAGATTCACAGCCAACATCACCTACCAAGCATATAGTGTCCACAATCATACCTTCTTCATTATCTTATTTAGGAAAACCATCATAGCAAAACCATGGTTCACTCCTAAATTCTCTATTATATGCTGCAACCTCATTATCCAATGCAGGACCATTAGATAACCCTTTACTCAAATCTTCATGTTCATCCTCACTGATATCATATTGAATTACCATTTCCTTATCTTCATACTTTGAGGACAAATCACTCTCAACATCTTCATACACAAGCTGATTTGCACAATGTACAAATTCAGATGCACTCTCATTTTATAATTCAAAAAATGAAAACATACCTTCACTGTCACAGGAATGTTCACTTCCATCATTACTTTCTTCCTCCCAAGTTGCATCTGACTCATATTAAGACACCTCAACATCACTGCCTTCATCACTCTCACCTAAGTAACCACCCTCAACACTATGTTCCTTAGACCATGATTGATATATCTGTGAATCATATTCCTCATCTTGTGTAGCAACTTCAAACTCATCAATAGAGACACAACTTTCAGCCTCTTCATTTTCATAACACTGAGATATAGAAGCAGCAACCTCATGCCTTACTACTGTAGCATCCTGAACACATGTCTCATCAGTAGCAAAAGACCCCACAACATTTATACACATATCCTGATTTGACATTTCAACTTGATTACAAACTACAACAGAAGTGTTGATACACTAACTTGGAATTGTGGTATCAACCTTACATTCTTCTTTTCTTTCATATTCATTATACCAGCATACATTCATGGGAAAATGACCTCTGGTCAATCCATATTTCAAATTGTTCTCAATGTCCATCGCAATTATAAATGCCTAATATAATGACTTAGGTTCTTTATCCCTTAGCAAGTAGTTCATTTTCTTACCAAATTCATCAAAGTAGACATTCATACATACTTTATCATTGGGTCTATAATTCTTAGGGATTTCATTCAATACTCTTGCAAATCTGATATTGAAATGAGGAACCAATTCATCATTCTCAACATGAATCTTTAAAAACTTATCATAAGAATCAGATATGCTTACCCTTTCTCCAAATTGCTCCATGAAGGCCAAATGCATCTCACTCTAAGATGAGATAGAACATGCTGGTAGAAAATAAAACCAGTCTCTAGCATCACCTTCAAGAGTTTGAACAAACAATTTCATCCATAGGTCTTCATTGCAAACATCAAAATCACACATTACATCAACAAAGCATTGAACATGTTTCCTTGCTGACTGATACTGGTCCCTATTATACTTTGGTAAATATCTCCTGATTCCATCAGGGATCTTATTAGGGAAGCCAGGTATGCCATCATAACAAAATGGCACATATCCTTTGACAAAAGAAACTTTGTGAACATCCATCACTAACTGCAACTTTACACATCCACTTGAAAATCTTCAAGACTAATGATAGGAAATCTATACTTGAAACTCATCTTCTTTTATCACTGAACCCCTCCTACATACCTCACATTTATATGTCCTTTCTTTAATGACAAAACCATTTGATAAGGACCATGCAGATACACAAAATATTGAATAGGGAATACCTGGAAGCCTTTGCTAATTGTTGTTGCTCTCTTCTTATCTAACTGAAGTCACAATAAAACTTCACATCTTAGGTTCTTTCTATCGTAGAGTTGCCACCTCCCTTCAAAGGACACAAACCTTCACTGATCTATCTTGAAGCACCAATAGACTCTGAGCACTCCCACATCAAAGTCACATATAACTTAATCAACAAATCTAGGCAACACACTTGAAAACTTGAAAAGCAATTCTCAGATTGTAAAACTTATGAGACTCTTCCCCAAACTGAATACAACAAGACTTTGGGATATACTTAATAGTAACTTTATTTTATCTCCCCAGGAGAGTTGCCAATTTGTTGGTAGACTCGGATGGGTAAATCAATTTGGTCAACAAAAGATTTTGAATATTACAATATAAGCCCAACCAGAGATCCTAACAGATATACTGCTTCATTGTTGTTCTCCCCAACAAAGTCACCAATTTGTTGGAGCTTTTCCTTGCAGGACCAAACTTGAATCAATAGATGGGCTTGATTCTCAGGGTAGGCACTCAAGTTTGACAAGAAAATAGTCTAATTGATGAGGATAAAGAACATCCTCCTTCTTCTTTGAGCTCCACATCACTCAGGTGGGTATTGCCTTATCTGCACACTCAAGGCACGTCATATTAAACAATAGGCCTACAGATGGATTATTGTGGAATAGTCTTCAAACCCCTATAGGTATCTTGTACCTCAATGAAACCAAGCTCTCATGCAATAGCCCTACTTGCATAGAATGCATATGAAAACCAAAGACCTATACTAACAACAAGAAAGGGAAAGGGTGGAACTAAAAGTAAATGATTTAAAGATAGGTTGAAGAGACCCCTGAGATACACTAAGTCTCTAATAGACCAGTGCCTTCTCCAATGGGCCACATAGTCAAATACCCTATTGCAATAGAAAGCTATGAAACAAGAAGACAGTATACTCAATGTGTTGATACCTAACATCAATCACACACCATGACCAAACCTCACTTTAACAACCCACCCATGTATTCAAGTATGTTATTACCCATCCAAAGGATTTTAACCCTCCCCTTAGAAGAGACCTATAAATAGATAATACATTAACCAACATCCACTGGAAAAAAAGCATGACATATCTTTGACACCTCAGCTCGTACATACATGAAAACTAATCCTAAACCAATTATCTCTATGAAGACAACTCCACTTGCAAACACATGGGAAATGCAAATAGAAAAGCCAAACACCCTTGATGTATGATTAATGAATTCAAGATCCAAATGGAGATAGCTTGATGACAATAAGAATATACCGAATCCTCATATGTAAGACAAATCAGTTACAATACATATCATATTCTCTAAACCAACAAAGGAGAAAATAACACCCTATATGCAAAGAAGTAGAGAAAATCTAAAGGAAAAGGACCCTTCATTGAACCAGTTCTCCTCAAAATTGCAGAAGAAGGAACCCCTAAACCAACTTACATAACTCCCTTTATACCCCCTAGTCATCTTGGAATCCTAAAAGGATGCATCAAGCTTTGAATGACTGGGGTTAGGGTTCCAACAACTACACCAACCCTAATTACAACAAAAATTAGAAATCTAGGAGGGAAAACTAGGTACAGGTCTATCAAATCAAAGGATGATCTTCATGAATGAGAAAAATCCCTGAGGAGTACAAGAAAATCATAAATTTCACCATATAAACCAATCTTATCAGACCTACAAAATGCCTTGGGCCACCAAAAATATCCATCCCCACATGGTACAAACCCTCTTGCAATCGATCATGGCAGCCTAGACCACACTGCAACCACCAGCACCACCAAACAAATCAGATCTGACCTCTAAAGAAATTAAAACTAGTCCTTTCTGTCACTGGAAATGTCTCAAAAAATTCAAATTTGAATTTCAATGGTCACTTCATGGTGCCTGCAATATATCAGTGGTCAACATTTGAATCTCGATCAACTTTAAGTCCTAACCATCCAATCCTTCTTTTCGCGGGTCTTTAAGTCTTTAAGTTAACCGCCACCCTCGGGTTTACTCCAGTGACTACGCGAGAAGGCCTTTTCTTATTTGCAAGATGAAAAACTCAACCACCGCTTAACCCTGCAAACTGGTGACCAAAGGAAAACATTAACCTGGGTTACATCTGGTGAACTAGTGACAAAAGGTTTTCACCAGTTCATTGAACATTTTAAGCCACCACTAAAATACTTAGTGATCACGCAGCCTTCCTTTGCTGAATCGCCAGACCTTTTAGAACAACACAAAATCTCCTTGCGAATGAGCGAAAAACCCTAAACTTTTTTCAAGCCACTAAGAATTTTGTCAGAACCTCTAAGCCTTTTTTCCCCACCCGGGCCTACTATGCCATTTTTCATTACATCATTCACTGTCGCTGCTCGATCACCACTAACAAAGGACCCACAATCCATAAGCCTACAAATCAAACGGTGGGCATAAGATGTCATAGCTTTGAAAAAACTCATGAGAACTTACACCGACCATAGATCTTGTTCTCATCACTGACCCTTCTAACAATGACCCCACCTTGCTAATTCCTCACATTGACCAATAGAACTTGAACAACTCTCCACCACCTGGCAAATGGTCCCACTACACCCTCATCCTTTCCTCCAATGAAAATTGTTCATGTCAGCTCCAAATGTTAGAGGACCCACCTACGTCAGTCGCCTAAGGAAAAGTAAAATCAATGGTCATCTGAAGATCTCATGCATCCAAAACATTCCTTAAGAACTTACACCTGTCATCAATTCTCTGTAGATGCCAGGACCCTCTGACAAGCCAGAAACCAAGTCCCACTAACAACTACCAACATATTACCTCGTGGACCAACCAAAAACTACCAACTGTGCTTACGTGTTATTTTAGACCCACCTTTATCTCTGACATGAACACCTAGAGGTTTAGATGGATGGCACATAATCTGAAGGGCTCAAAAGATTCTATACGCTTATACACCAACCGTCGATCTGGAATCTTAGCCGATATCACAGAGTAGGACCCCACTGCACTGCATAGGATACTCCAATGAATCAGAGACCACCATGTCATAGAATCTGGTAGATAGACATACAATTTCTTCATTCACTCTGACAACCCTTCCATGTCACTATTTCCTTCAGCCAATAGGGAAATGCCATGTGAGCCTATGTGGCAGTGGACCCGCCTGTAAAGAAAGGCTACATCATGAAAAGGGATCAATGACCATCGCAAAAGCACAAGCTTCTGACAAAACCCTTGAACTTTCATGACAACCATTAGATCAAGATGGTGTCAAAAAGCCAGGCCCAGGGAAAAAATTAAGGCTGAAAGAAAGGAAATATTTAAGGCACAAGACCTAGGAAAAAAAATTTAGTTAGGCACGTAGACTTAGGAGATATTAAAGGCCATCAAGGTAAAAACTTAGGAAAAATTAAACAAGGACTGACCAATAATAAAAAGCATGTGCATTTTAGGAATTTTAAGTGACCCAAAAAGTAACTTAAAATTAGAATGAAGCCAAGGTGCACTAAGGGTTTCTCATTACAATGGCTAGTTTTTTGAATTTTGCAAGGGTTACTAAGTTAGAGACACAAAAATGACTGTAGGGACCAGAAGAAAAAGGCTAGAACCATGAAATTTTTTTCTAATTGCTAACACACCTCAACTAGATGCATAGTCAATGATAAGAAATGTCAAGCATGAAGAGGATGATGTAGAGAAATTAGGAGAAGAACCTGATAATCTACATGATGAACCTGAAGATCAAGATCAAGGAGAAAATAAATCTGAACCTACATTGACACAATATGTAAGAAGATGTCATAAGTCTAAGAAAATCATTGGAGATAAAGAATTTGGAGTCTTCACAATAAGTACATTGAAAGACCCTACATGCTTACTATGTGAATTTGAGCCTAAGATAGTGAAAGATTCTTTAGAGAATGATGACTGGATACAAGCTATGAATAAATAAATTGATCAGATAGAAAAGAATGATACTTGGAATCCGGTGCCAAGACCAGAAGATAAGAATGTTATTGGAACAAAATGGGTATTCAAAAACAAGCTAAATGAACATGGACAAGTCACAAGAAAAAAGGAAAGATTGGTATGAAAGGGTTGTGCACAACAAGAAGGAATAGACTATGGGGAAATATTTTCCCCTGTAGCAAGATTAGGAGTAAGGACTCTACTTTCATATAAATATTTTAAAGTATATCAAAAGGATGTCAAATCTACATTTTTGAATGGCATATTAGAAGAAGTATACATTGATGAGGTATTTGTTGTCCCAAGCAAAAAAAATATGGTTTTCAAGTTGAACAAGGCATTGTATGGATTGAAACAAGCCTCGAGAACATGGTATGAGAGACTAGAAAAATATTTAATAAAGATTGGATTGCAAGAACAAATGACAACAAAAATCTGTATATGAAGACTAAAGAATGTAAAGAGATGTTGTTAACTGAAATTTTTGTTGATAATATCATATTTGGAGGACAAAATGCCCTATGTAAGAAATTTTCAAATGAGATGTAAACTGGGTTTGAAATGTCTTTGTTTGGTGAGATAAAATTCTTTGTTGGTTTAAAAGTCTATCAGATGGAGAAAGGCATCTTTATTAATCAATCTAAATATGTTAAAGATATACTAAAAACTTTAGGTATGGAGGATTCCAGACCAATAAGTACTCCTATGGCTACTAGACATAAACTATCAAAAATTGATGATATTGATGAAGTGAATCAAACCTTGTATAGATCTATGATTGGAAAGCTACAATATGTTTTCCACAATAGATCAGATATTTCCCTAGTTGTTGGGATTGTCGCAAGATGTTTTACGAATCCTAAGTAAAATCATATAATGGCAGTGAAGAGAATACTGAGATATCTGAAAGGGACAAAGGATTATGGATTATACTACAAGAAGCATGAAAAATTTGAACTGAGAGTCTACACTGATGATGTTGGCAAGTTGACTATACTAATTTAGTGTTGTCATTATGGCAACAAAGTCATATGATGCTATGGATTCAGCACAAGTAGTTAGAACATCAGAATTTAGCTAAGTATGGATAACTAGAAGGTTAATAGAGCACCAGGTGAATAGAGCATCAGCGCACGTGCGTATGACTAAGTTATGACATGTGCCCTTGAAGATAAGATGGTTAGTATGGATTCATGATAATTCTAAAAGAACATGATCAGATGAGTCTGTATGATGAAGATACATCCAGTTGAAGAGTCACAAACAGTGAGCAGTAGAACAGAACAGAGTATGGAGCCGACTGTTTGTATTTTGGTTAGCAATCATAATATTGTTTTGTAAAGGCTATGCACCTATTGTATTTAGGTCATATACATGTTAATATGATGATATGTAAACATGCTTGAGCCAATTCATTTGGAAGTGTTGTATGTAATAAGTTATAGGATGACTTGATGAATAGGTTTTGTATGCGCATATAAATAAGACATGCGCCCTTGTAATTATGTATGGCATGAAATAAAGAAATCAGTAGAAGTAGAGTAGAGTATGCAAAGATAATTTAAGATGATATAGTTCTTTACAAGAGGCTAAAGCATCAGCGCACAAAAGGAACTGATCAGACCAGCAGTGTCACAATAGTAGTTCACCTTGTAGATATAGTGTGTATTTGAGATCCTGAAGGTTGCAGCCTTCACCACTTGAGAAGTGAGCTCTAGGATAGTGTGTCCCCACCCCTAATAGGTTTATTATAAAAGAATCCTAATAGTATTTGACCTTTGACCAGGTCTCTTTACTAAAAGCATTGTAAAGAAAAACTCCTAACAGGGTTGCAAGATCTTCTAACAAGGATCATAAAACACTAGTGCAGTCCTTAGTGGGTGTAAAATTCCCACCAGGGTTTTTACCTATTTGGGTTTCCCCATATTCACATTCTGTGTTATGTTTTATGATTTCTTATCTTAATTGCATTAATATTCAGTTCAGTACTTAAGCAATAAAGTTAAGATTCAAGAGTTCAAAAAAAATAATAATATATAGAACACTAGTTCACGCCCCCTCTTAGTTTTCCCATTCCTAACAATTGGTATCAGAGCTTTGGTCCTCAAAAGAAAAGTTTAACCACTTGAGGATATCATGGGTTCTAAAGAAGTGAAACATCTGAAGAATAATCTTGAAGAAGCTCTTGAAGACCTTGACAGATCTGAGAAAGAAATTGAAGAACTTAAAGATAAGGTTAGTGGTTCTCAAGTAATCATCAAGAAATTAAAAAAGGACTTGAAAGATTGTTCTACAAGTGACTTAGGGATAATGATAAAAAATATGAATAAAGAAAACACATTATGAAGGATCAAGTTGAAGAATTAGATGAAAATCTACTTAACAATAAAGATGTCTATGAAGAACAGATCAAAGAAAACAAGCCGTTGGATGAAGAACTAAGGCGAGAAAACATGAAAATCTTGGAGTTGGAAAACATCAAGAAATAGATAGAATCTAAATTGATTGAAGAAAATAATCATATTGACAAGTTGCACACAAGAAATGATCTTATAGAGTCACAATTGTATGCTTGGAAGCTAAAAGGAGATACCACTTGTGTTGGATTCAATGAAGCTCAAGTTTAGATTAATGTTATGCGAGATAGAATGAAATATCCTGAAGAACCTAAGAAGATTGAAGATCATACTAAAGCTAAAGATGAGTGCAAGCCAGTAAACAAAACTTTTTATGCTTGTAACAAGCATGGGCATATAGCAAGAGATTGTAAAGAAGTAAGACCCTTTAATGGTTACTATTATGCATACAATAAGTTTGGTCATAGAGCTATGAATTGTAGATCAAGTAAAAGAAATTAGAATCAACAAAGTCAGAGAAATCATCCTCAACAAAATGTTAGAAGTCCTCTGAACATTACATGTTAGATATGTAACTATAAAGGTCATTCAACTAGAGAGTGCAAAATGGTAACTCACATCAATGCACTGAAGAATATAAGGCCTCCAGCCATTTTTCACTCATGTGACAAGGCTGGAAACATCTCAAAGTTTTGTAGATCAAAAGCGCAAAGACAAGAAAGCCCTAAAAAGTTAGAAGGATCAATATTGTATGAAGCAGGAGAAGTCAAGTTTGTGAAAGCTACAAAATATGTGAGCTTGATTTGGAAGGAAGAAAAGTCAGATAATGGTGGTGAAATAGTTGAGGATGCATCCTCAATGGACGCACCTCCTATTTATGGTTAAATGACCTTCATGGTCATAGGGGGAGCTAGATTAGCTCTAAACCCCTACGCGGTTGGTATATCACCCACAGAGTATGCACCTCAGATTACAATTATTTGGAGACCATGTGATGCAGTATGCAAGAGTGCACTACCTAATTGTTAGCAGAGAAGAATAAAAAAATTCACAGTTGCATTTTGTGTTTACACGGTAAGTATTAATGGTGAAAATCCACTTTATAGTGACTGATGATTCACTAATCACTCATTTGCAATCAATATTAGGTGCTTGGAGATCACAGAAGCACTAGCAGTTGAGTTGTAAAGCATTGTAGTTGAATTTATCAGTGAAGAAGGAAGATTGATCATTGGAAGCCCTAGTTCAGATGTGATGATCCAAAAACCCTTGGAAACCTCTGTGAAGCAATAATTGAAGTAATTCATGGCTACACCAGTTGTATTTGATGTTTTTGAAAGGAAAAGATATGTTTTTAAGAGGCATCCCTTCAAGTCCACCCTAGATAAGTGTGGCATGATAATTGAGCCGATTGAGGAGAAAGACATCAAATTGATGTCCATGATACTTGGATACAAGTTCCAAAATGCCAACAGGGTCAATATTGTGTCTACACCCACTATTCTAGCAGCCATTAGGATTGTAAAAGAGAATAGTGAATTCAATTTGTGTGATATCTTGTGCACACAATTGATGGATAATATCAAGGTAATTAAGCATGATAAGAGTAAGATATTTAGGTTTGGATCTCTAATAATCTATATGTACTTCCATATAGTTGGAAAAGTAGTAGACCTTTATCTAGACAAGACTATTCCCACAATGCCTCAGATTTCTTTCAAGGCATCATCAGAGAGCACTGTTAAAGACTTCATGGAATTAGAACTAAAAACATTCAGGATAAGGATGCAGATGAGGTATAGGATACCTGAAAGCATAGTTGAAAAGTATAAGGATAGTATTTATTTTATGGTGGAAATAGACATAACTTGTATGGAAGCTATTGAGCCTAGAACTAAGTGGATTCATCCACTTGGTTATGAAGTGGAGGAACCGGTCTTGGAATCATATGCACAAGTCCTTATACCATGAACAGGTCTTGGAATCACATCAAAGATACTTAAGATTCATGGTATCACTCAGGCTAACCTAGATAAAGCTAGAGAAGCTAAGATAGCCATGAAAATTGAGAGCGCATCCACTGTGGAATCCAAGATAGAGAAGACTGATGAGTCCAAGATAAAGAAAGTAAAAATTGAGAAAATTGATGATCCAAAGGAAAAAGAGAGTAAAATAGATGATATCATCCCTGCACCCATAGTCACAATAGACTTGGAGTCCACTGAAGCATCTCCTAAGATGCCTAAGATGAAGAAGAAAATAGTTACAAGTCATCCATCAGCGAGAGCCATAAGAAGAAGAGGCAAAAATGTGTAGCCACCTCCTGAGGTAGGATTCCTACCAAGTTTGTAAGTGTTGAAGGCTAGATTGGTAGATGAAGGTAGAATTGATCAAATATCAAAGTTTTATGATAGATATCATGATATTGACAAGTCTAAGATCCATGATATGTTGATCAAACATATGATCAAATTCAAGAAGACTATGCTAGAACTGAAGAAAAAAATTCTAGATAAAGTTTGGGAAATTTTGGATACTTTAAAAAGACAAGCTAGTGAAGAAGACTTCAGAATCAGAGAAATGACACTGGATGACAATCTTCCAATATGCTCAATTGAAGAGAAGACCCTATTAATGGACTTAGTAAAGCCACACCTTAGAACTGAGATAAGAACCTTACATATTATGAATAAGGATTTTGAATTGATTGCCAAGGAGATAGAAAAATCATTTGAGAAGGTGTTTCTAGAACAACCCATGTATCCTACATCTGTGCCCACAACCCAAGCACCTATTGAGAAAGAAAAAGAAGCTAAGGTCACAAATGAACCTATAAAAGGTCCACAAGACTCGGCATCCATAGTGACAGCACCCACAGGGGAAATGATATCTTTGCCCATGCTTGAAGTCAATAAAGACAATAATGATAGATAATGTTGAAATATCTATGGCAGCCACATATAAGGACTTGGATAAGTTTGAAGAGGAATTCATGAGAACTAAGGAAGTAGAAACTCTTTGTGGTGATAATTCCAAAGCAACAAGAGGAAATTCAAATTGAGGACTTGACAGGACAAGAAGAAGAAAAAGAGAAAGAAAATGAAGAGGAAAAGGAAGAAGAAAAAGAGGAAGAGGATACAGAAAAGAAAGATGAACATGTGAAGGATGTCAATCAAAGTTCACTCCTTACCCCTAAACCATCATCATCATTATTGTCAAGTTTGACTCCTGACACTACAAGTCTAGACTCATGGGGAGAAGAAGACTTAATAAAAATTAGTGTGCTTGCAATGGAGAAAGAAAAAGAAAAAGAAGTTATGAGAAATCCATTGTTTGTTGAATCAGTCAACATTTTGAACAACCTATTTCCTATAGACAAGAAAGTGTCAAGCATACACTCAGTAGATGATGTCAGCTCCATTATGACATGTTTCAAAACAAACTTTTCTAGCCTTGAAGAATCTGCATCCAAGGTGGCAGAAGAGAGATATCATAAAAAAATATTGAGTGAACTAGTAGGGAACTTTGCACTTGACCTTAGCTCATTGAAGGTTGGTCAATCTTTTTTGAAAGACTTTGTAGCGAAGGGAAGAAAGATAATAGAAGACTGCATGAATAAAGATAAGCTTACTGTAGACCTTGCCAAGAAAATCAAAGATGTTGAAGCTATGATGACAGCTATGAGAAAATCAGTGTTGGCTCCCTCTCAAGATGTGAATATGTGCAATAATGTCTACCAAGGACAAGTGGATAAGATCGAAAAGGCAAAGTGAGAAATAGCCAAGATAAGGGCTAGGCAATCACAATTGAGGCATGCACTTGTGCCCTCCTCAGATGTGCTAAATCAAAATATCAAGGAGATCAATGCCACTATGGTGACATATGATCAAGGTCCAAATTCAGATTTGGTGAAGATGGAGAAGTTGACATATTCCTTGTGCACCCATCTTCAAATAGTCAATGCGCTAACAACATTTTGGCACAAGAAATCCAAAACTTGAAAATAGCTTATCCAGATGTACTCACCTTGTAAGTACTTGTAGATACACTTTTTTTGCCACCTTTGTCATTAATGTCAAAGGAGTAGAGTATATAAAGTAGAATATGGAGCTATGTATATAATATAAAAGAGAATATAGTATATAGCAAAAGGGGAGATATAAGTTAGAGTATATGTTAGAATATTTTGTATAAAGATACAGTTAGTAACTTGGCCATATTCCTTTGTTGCCATTAATGACAAAGGGGGAGATTGTTGGCAAGTTGACTATACTGATTTAGTGTTGTCATTATGGAAAAAAATTCATATGATACTATGGGGTAAGTGCAAGCAGTTAGAATATCAAAACCTAGCTAAGTATGGATAACTGGACAGTTAGAAGAGCACCAGGTGAACAGAGCATTAGAGCATATGTGTATGACCGAGTTATGGCATGCGCCCTTGAAGATAAGTTGGTTAGTATGGATTCATGCTAAGTCTAAGAGTAGATGATTAGATGAGTCAGTATGATGAAGATGCATCTAGTTGAAGAGTCACAGACAGTGAGCGGTAGAACATAACAGAGTATGGAGCCGACTATTTGTATTTTAGTTAGCGATCATAATATTGTTTTGTAAAGGCTATGTGCCTATTGTATTTAGGTCATAGACATGTTAATATGATGATACATGAACACGCTTGAGACAATTCATTTGGAAGCATTGTATGTAATTATTTATAGGACAACTTGATGAATAATTTTTGTATGCACATATAAATAAGACATGCACCCTTGTAATTATGTATGACATGAAACAAGTAAATTTGTAGAACAAGAGAAAAGTATGTGCAGAGAAGTTAAGATGTTATAGTGCTTTACAAGAGGCTAAAGCATCAGCACACAAAAAGTCAAGCAGTGTCACAACAACAGTTCACCTTATAGATATAGTGTGTATGTGAGATCCTGAAGGTTGCAACCTTCACCACTTGAGTAGTGAGCTCTAGGAGAGTGTGTCTCCACCCCTAATAGGGTTATTGTAAAAGAATCTTAATAGGGTCTGACCATTGACCAGGTCTCTATACTAAAAGCATTGTAAAGAACAACTCCTAACAGGGTTGCAAGATCTTCTAACGGGGATCATAAAACACTAGTATAGTTCTTAGTGGGTGTCAATTCCCACCAGGGTTTTTACCTATTTGGTTTTCCCCATAATCACATTGTTTATTATGTGGTATGATTTCTTATCTTACTTTCATTAATATTTAGTTTAGTACTTAAGAAATAAAGTTAAGATTCAAGAGTTCAGAAAAAGTAATAATATATAGAACACTGATTCACCCCCCCCCCCCCCCCTCTTAGTGTTCCCATTCCTAATAGATGCAGATTGGGCTGGAAATGTTCATGATAGAAAAAGTAAAAGTGGTGGAGAATTCTTTCTAGGAAAGAGATTAGTCTCCTGGAAAAGAAAGAAATAGAACAACATTTCCCAATCTACAACAGAAGCTGAGTATGTAGCAGTTGTAGTGAATTGTTCAAATTTGGTGTGGATCAAGCAATTTTTAAAAGGAATGAAAGAGGAAATCACTGAGCCAGTTGTTATATTATGTGATAACATAAGTGCTATCAATATATCAAAGAATCCAGTGATGCACACAAAGACTAAGCATATTTCTATCAAGTATCATTACTTGAGAGAGCTGGTACAAGAGAAAGAAATGAGAATGGAATATGTGAATACAAAGGAAAAACTAGCAGAAATAATCACAAAATTTTTAACTAAGGATGTTCATGAATATATTAGAGGTAAAATAAGGGTGATTTCCCTAACTGAGGCTTCCTAGTCAACTAGGAGCACTGCATCAAATCTACTACACATAATATCTGACAAATTCATGCAGAAAAGGTCACACTTTAGGAGTTTCCTAGAGTTGTGAGAAGCAAAGAAGAGATGATAATGAGTCATAAGTAAGATGAAAGAGGGAGAAATACATCATACTGAACTATCATGAAGACATCAACATGTGAAAGATGTAAGTGATAGATACTTCTTTGGAATTGTTGTCAAAGTGGGAGTGATTGTGTATGTGGTCAGGCAAGGAAAGGATGTTGTGAATCGAAATGAGGCTAAGGATGTTATAAACCTTTGTAATGCATAGACAAAATTTTTTGTATTTTTTGGTAAATCATGTATTATTCATGTGGTGTTTCCATCAATGCCAAAGAGGTAGATTGTTGGAAACTACAATTGAAACAATTTTTATATTGTCATTAATGTCAAACCTTCACTGGTAAGACAAATGCTATCTAGGAGAGTACCCTATCTATTGATTGATGAAGAGGATTAGGGCAAGGAGATAAGAAGAGAACCTAAGGAAAGATTGAGTTATTTGATACTTCAATGGGTATTTGATTAGTAGGCACGTTGATAAGATAATGTATTGTTTATCTAAGTAGGAAGAAAGACTAAAGAGGTAGGCTTAACTAAGCAAAAGAGAGTAAATCTATTATAAGCTGAGTGATGTTAGTGTCGACTGAGCACCAGTATATGCTGAGTAAATTTAGTGTTGACTGAACATCATTTTATATTGAGCAACATGAAATTACCAAGAAAATTCAATGTTAGCTAAGGAAGACAGTTTGTAGAGGTGACTAAGATATGCAGTGATGACCGAGAAGAAGAACACAGTATTAACCGAGTGTCAATAATTTACATTTGGAGAAATAATTGAGATTCCCAGCTGATATAGTTGAGTTCTTGGGATATGTAAATTTTGTTTACTTTATTAATGAATTGTATGGAGCATTTAATGCATGGTAAATTTTTTTATCATGGATTCAAAGAGAAGTTTGAAGATTTATCTAGAAGGAAGGATGAAGAACATAATGATGAAAAGATTCGATAAATCTGACCTAAACCTAAAATATATGGAGGATATTAAGTGGCAAAAGATGGATCTACCTAATCAAAGAGGTATAAAGGAAACCCTAATTGTGAGGTTACAACATGGGCTAAAGTTGTTGATGTTATTGACTGATAAGTCTAAGAATAAGACTAAAGGTGAAATTGTGAAGGAGCTAAACAGAGTTGTGATTACTTGGAGTGAATTCCAAGTAGATCAATGATGGAGATGGAAATTAAGCTCAATTAGTAAATCAACATATATGTGCGAAGTGGGTTTGTATTTTCAAAGTGAGTTGTATTTTTTTCATATCAGAAACTACTATTACTTTCTAACCATTGTGTCAGTCTAAATCCTTTAATCAAGGTTGACCTAACAGTCATTAAATAAATACTTTAATCAAGGTGGAATTATAATGGAATGTACTTAAATCCTTTGACCAAGTCACTTTTGACAGAGTGTTTAAATCCTTTAACAGGCTCACACCTAGCAGTGTGTTTGTAAACCTTTAATAGGGTTGGCTTTTCACAAAGCTCACTTCAGAAGACTGAAATATCAGTAGCATGTTACAAAGTGGTTTTTCCCAAGTTGGGTTTCCTCTATAAATCCTGGTGTTATACTTGTGTGAATTTTTTGATGTGAATGTTGTTATATTCTACAAGTTAATTACTTTTGGATAGTGGACTACATGTTATATGTTTCTGATATATACTATAGAGATCGATTTGTATTGCTGATTAGATCTGAGATTTTTGAAGTGCTAGAAATTTCAATTGATATGTCTGGACCTGAGAACAACTGATTCAACCCCCCCTCTCTATTGTTCTAAATTATTCTAAAAATTTCTTCCCCATTTCTTCCTTCTACAGATGTTCAAATGTTTGTAACTATCATGATAAGTACAGCCAAAACTAGTTGACATCAATGGAAACATATTGATTGATTTAATCATATTACATATTACTTTAATAACTCATTGATCTATAATCACTGTCTCTTCAGTTCATCAAGTTATTCAATCAGTTGTAGGTCATCAATCTCTCTCTTTAGCATTGATGGCCACACAAACAATATGAAATATGCCATAGAGTACCAAATATCAGTTCTACAACTATATAGATAAATTTTGTAGCTTGGTAAGCTCTCCCTAGCTTGATATTTAATATGTTTAATCACTAAATTACAATAACAACATTCCATCTAGACTCTCCCTATGGATTTGATATTCTCAGTTCTTTTTTCTTGTTCTTTCCAACATATATTTCATTGAAATTTCTCTCCCTAATATTTCATAGAAATCTCTCTCCCTTTGACAACAATGCCAAAAGAAAATAAACAGCTCTTCAATAGCAAATAGTTTTTATGTTGTTTGGTCCAAATCAAGTACCTTCATGTATTGATATCTAGTTCTCTATTCTAGCTTCTCCAATCTTTCACAACCTTGACAACCTTAGGAATCCTAAAGTGTGAGATATATGCATCAACATTTTGATTTTTTTTAAAAGTACAGGTTGATGCAACTTCCTGATCACCTTAGTGACTAGTAGACAGGGGATGGACCCCTAGTCTAGTCCTCAAGTCCTCAAAAGTGTCCTTTGGTAAGGGCTTAGTAAATATATCAATAAGTTGTTCATTAGACTTCACAAATTCTAGCTTCACTTGCTTTTCTTGTGCTTGTTCCCTCAAATAGTGATACTTAATAGATATGTGATTTGTTTTTTAATGCATCACTAGATTCTTGGAAATGTTTATTGCACTTGTGTTGTCACAATATATAATCACTGGATTAGTGATCACCTCATTCATGCCTTCCAAAAATTGTTTTATCCATGCAATATTTGAACAATTAACAGCAACAACAACATACTCTACTTCAGTAGTAGACTGAGAAATACATGCTTGTTTCTTACTTATCCATGTCACAATTCTTTCTCCCAAAAATAATTCTCCACTGGTTGTACTCTTCTGGTCATCAATGTTTCCAGCCCAGTTTGCATCAATGTAAACTTGTAGTTCAACATTGCCTTACTTTTTGTACCATAACCCATAATCTTTAATTTTCTTCAAATATCTCAAAATCCTTTTAAAAATAGTCATATGTGATTCCTTAGGATTAGCAAAAAATCTTGCTAAAATCCCAACTGCATGTGCTATATCAGACCTACTATGTACCACATACATCAATTTTCCAATCATTGATCTATACAGTGTCTAATTTACCTCGGTTAATTCATCATCTTTTGTTAGTTTTCATATGGTAACCATAGGTGTTCCAACTGGTTTAGAATCTTCCATTCTAAATGTCTTCAATACTTCCTTGATGTATTTTGATTATGTCATGTATATCCCTACATCTTGTTGTAAAATTTGTAATCTTAGAAAGAATTTAATCTCTCCAAACATTGACATCTCATACTCTTTTCTCATTTCAACAATAAATGATTTACAAAGGTTATCATGGCCTCCAAATATTATATCATCAAAAAATACTTTAGCAATAAGAATATTATCATCAGTTCCATCTTTCAAATATAAATTACTATTGTCACTTGTCCTCACAAAGCCAATACTAATAAGATAAGCATGCAGTCTTTCATACCATGCTCTCAGTATTTGTTTTAGTCCATACAGTGCTTTGTACAATCTACATACCATGTTCTTCTGATTTGGATCAACAAAACCTTTAGTTTTTTCTATGTATACTTCTTCCTCAAGTATCCCATTCAGAAATGTTGATTTAACATCCATTTGATAAACCTTAAATCCTTTATAAGAAACATATTCAAGAAATATTATAACTCCTCCAAATCTTGCTATAGGTGCAAAAGTCCCACCATAGTCAATTCCTTCTTCTTGTGCATATCTCTTACAAACAAGTCTTTCTTTGTTTCTAGTCACTTCACCATTCTCATTCAACTTGTTTCTAAATATCCACTTAGTACCTGTCACATTTTTATCACTTGGTCTCGGTACCAATGTCCATGTTTTGTTTTTCTTTTTCTGTTCAATCTCTTCATTCATGGTCTTACTCCATTCGTCATTCTCAAGTGCATCTCTAACATTCTTAGGCTCAAATTCACAAACTAAACATGTGTTCTATCTTAACTTACTTTGTGTTGTCATGCCAGCTTTCTTATCTCCAATTATCTAGTTCTATGGATGGTGTCTTCTAACAAATCTCATCAATACTTTCTCTCTTATTTTCTCATCATTCGGTTCAAGTTCAATTTCTTCCTCAATATCATCTTCCTGATTCTCATTTTTCATTTGTTGATTCTTGGTAGCATTTTCCTATCACTCGGTAGACTCATCCTATGGTTTGGGTAGATAGTCTGGATGCTTAATATATGTAAATCAATCATAGTCTTCTAGTTCCTTCATTCTTTCTTCATCATTTTTCTTAGAAAACTCATCAACTTTAACATAAGCACTTTCAACCATTTTGTTAGTAGCCCTGTTCAAACATTTGCATGCTTTTCCCTTAGTAGAATATGGGTATGTGCAGGATCATGGTATGCCAAAAAGTGACGATGTAAAAAAGAAGTCTTGATTGATAAACTCTTTGAAAAATAACTATAACTTCCAAACAATATAACATTTTTGAAATCTAAATATTCATCACATTCTATGCTTCACCTAATATAATAATAATAAATAATAATTTCATTTTGATGAAGTTTAGACTAAGTTAAGGTGGTTAGACATGAGAGTTTTTATATTCAGGAAAAATTTATAGCAGAAAATTCATAATTAATTATTTACTTCAAAAAAAATACAAAAAAATATACAGCACATCTGGACATGAGTCTACTACTTTTATCTAGAATCTTATAAAAAAAATATTATCATTTGATTTTTTTTAATGTGGTCAGACATACACCTACTTGTTATCTTTCTAGTCCTGATTGATATACTTATTGAAAAATAGCTATAACTTTCAAACTGTATAACATTTTTTAAATCCAAAACATGTGTCACATTCTATGATTTTCCTACTACAAGAAAAATTAAAAAAAATTCAATTTTATAAAGTTTAGACTAAGTTAACGTGGTCAGACACAAGAGTTTTTGTATTCTGAAAAAGTTGTAGAATAAAAATCATTATTAATTATTTACTTGGAAATAAATTACAAAAAAATATGTTTCACATCCATACATGAGTCTACTACTTATATCTAGAATCTTGTAAAAAAAATATATCATTTTATTGTGTTTAAGGTGGTTAGACATACACCTACTTCTTATTTTTTCCTAAGATTTTCGTACTACTATGCATTCAAATTTCAAATTTTCAACATATAGAATAATTGTTTTTCAAAAAAATCCTAGTATCTTAGAAACTAAATTCAATTTTCTATAGATTCTCTTCTTACATATTTTTTATATAATATATATAACTTGTTCAATTTTTTATGTCAACTTGCCTAAACCTGATTTTTTGAATTTTCATTGCCACTTAAGGGCCTAGTTTGGCATACCATGATCCTGCACATACCCATATCGTAGAAATATTCCTTCATCACCTTTAGAATCAAATTTACCATTTCTATCATCTTTTAGAATGTAACATCTGCTTCCAAAAATTTTGAAATAACTTAAATTCAGTGTGTAGCCAAACCATAGCTCATAAGGTGTCTTATTTGTATCTTTCTTGAGTTGAACTTGGTTCAAGGTGTATAGAGAAGTGCTAATAGCTTCTCTCTAGTACATTTGTGCAACATCCTTCTCAATCATCAGTGTTCTAGAATAGACAACTATAGATCGATTCCTTCTTTCTGCAATACCATTATGTTGTGGTGTCCTCGGTGCACAAACCTATCTTTTAATTCTATGTTCATTAAAAAAGTTAGCGAATTCATCAGAAATAAACTCACCTCCTCTATCAGATCTTAAACATTTTAAATATTTCCTGGTTTCCTTTTCAAATTTAACTTTATACCACTTAAACATTTTGAATGCTTCGTATTTTTCTTTCAAAAACATAACTATCATCATCCTAGAGTAGTCATCAATAAATAAAATGAAATATTTGTCACCATAATAACTCTAAATTCGCATAGGACCACATAAATTGGTATGCACCAACTCCAAAATACCTTAAGATGAATAGTCTTTTCTCTTAAAACTAGATTTAGTTATTTTCCCTTTCTAACATTAATTACACATGACATGGTAAGGTTTAGTTATACTCAGTAAACCTCTAATTGTTTTCTTCTTACTGATCTTAACCATGTTATCAAAATTCACATGACACAGTCTCTTATGCCACAACCACACATCTCCATTTCTAGCCAACAAACAAGAAGTTTTAGCATTGTCAAGATAAAATAGATTACCTTTGGATTATTCACCAATATAGACCAAATTTGTGGTTTCATCATAGATCTTCACCTTTCTACTTTCAAATGCAACTCAGTGACCTAAATTATTCAATTCTGCTACACTCAATAGATTATAGTTAAATCCTTTCACCCAATATGCATTCTCACATCTAATCTTATTGTTCAACAAGATAGACCCCTTTCCTTTCACTAAACAAGGTGTATCATTTTCCATTTTAATAGATCCTCCATTACAGTGCTCAAGAGATTCAAATTTATCTCCATCACCAATCACAGGATGTGTATAGACACTATCAATCATCCATGTATCATTCTTACTGATGCAGGAGCATCCTGGGTGTAAGAGCAATCTTGCATCACCTAAAAATATTTATGTTTTTGTATTCAATAAGGGCTATCTTGTGCAGAGCTGCTATTTGTGGAAACTTTTTATTTTTAGTAAGTTGGTCATCTAATCTCAGAATGTTTTGATTTCTTCCCTAGAGGTTCATTTTGGTCATATCGGCCTACCAGTAAAGTTTCATTGACAGATCAAGTTTAGCTTTGTACATACTGAAGATTTTCGGTACTGGCAACAAGGTACAAAAACTTTGAACTCAGTTTTGAAGGCTTTAGAGGCCTTGGATGAAGTCAAAAATTTGGGAGACAAGCACTTGCGCAAGTCAAGCCTGTAGAGCACTTTGTGGCCTTTCCGGAATGGGGTTATAATAGTCAATCAGGTCAACTGGCAATGACTTATGGTCTTCGGAAGTTGGGTCACTTGAAATGGCAGAAAATGATTTTCCTTAAAAAATTTTGTTTGGGTTTCAAAAGTTATTTTGTGCTGACTTTGGCATAATAAATTGTAAAATAAAATAATTCTAAGTTTGGTCGGCCTTGCTAGCTAAAACTTTGGAACCTTCCTAGGCGGCGGAAAATTGTCTATATAAGGAAGGCTATAGTGTTGTGTTAGGTAGTTCGGGGTAGTTCTAGGTAGATCTAGGTAATGATTCAAGGCTTTGTCCTAAAAAATATTGTAAAGGGAATGCCCATGTGGATTTGAATATTGTAATTCTGAAATTTGTAATTTCACATTTGTGGAGATAATAAGAAGCCCATTTTCTGTTCTTGGAAATTATTGTTGTTTCTCTGTTTCTATTATATGTTTGTGGTATTAAGGGGAGCACCCTTCATCAAGTGGTATCAGAGTAGGAGTTTTTGAGTGTATAAATAGATCACTGATTATGAGGTAGTTTGCACTAGGATCATGGGTTAGGGTTTCTGTGTAAACAGATCACCGACTGTGAGGCAGTTTGCACCAGGACCATGGTTAGGGTTTCAGTGCACATCGCGAAAATGCCTCCACAAAGGGAACATGGAAGAAGAGCTGGTGTTGTAACACCTGAGCTTAGAGTGCTCCAGAGACAAGTGCGAGCATTGCAAGAAGAGATTCATAGAGGAATGAATCTTAATGTCAGAGATGAAAGCTAGGATGAAGCTGAAGAAGAAGATCAAGAAGGAGAAGTTGAAGTTGTGAACCACGAGGAAGAAAGACTTTTTTGAGCCATCTCAAAGATTGGAAAAAGACCTAAGATTTAGGTTCTAACATTTTTTAGAAATCTTAACCCAGAGGAATTGATCAACTGGATCAATGAATGTGAAGAATATTTTGAGTATGAAGATATCGAGGATCCTGATCGGGTCAAGTTTGTGAAGGCCAGACTGAAGGGTTACGTGAAGATCTGGTGGCAAGAGATTCAATTGGAGAATCAAAGAGGAAAGGATAAAATAACAAGATGGGATCGGATGGTGGATAAATTAAAGTGACAGTTCATCCCTATTGATTATGAGCTTGACCTACTAAGGAAAATGAAAAGTTTGGAGCAAGCAGGAAGATCTGCTCAAGAGTATACAGAGGAGTTCTATCGAATCCTCATCAGAACAGGTCATGTAGAAGCGGATAAGAAGAAAGTTGCCTATTACCTTAATGGGTTGAGGCCAAGCATTTAGGAGGAGCTGAATCTAGTTTAGATGAATAGTATTGAAGAGGCATACCAGTTTTCCCTAAAAGTAGAGGAAAATTTGAACAAGAAGTTTGAGAGCAGACAAAGTGGAAGAGGTTGTGATGGAAGATCTAGTGGATGGTCATATGGAGACCAAAATGATCTGAAAAATTAGGATGAGGCTAGTATTAGTTAGGCCTATTGAGAGCTTCATGGCCTTTCCAGAATGGGGTTATAATAGTCAATTGGGTCAATTGGTGATGACTTATGGTGTTCGGAAGTTGGGTCACCTGAAATGGCAGAAAATGATTTTCGTTCAAAATTTTTTTTTGGTTTTCATAAGTTATTTTGGGCTGACTTTGATGTAATAAATTGTATCATAAAATGATTTTAAGTTTGGTTGGCCTTGTTGGCTAAAATTCTGGAACCTTCCCAGGCGGTGGAAAATTGCCTATATAAGGAAGGCTATAGTGTTGTCTTAGGCAATTCAGGGTAATTATGGGTAGATCTGGGTAATGATTCAAGGCTTTGTCCTATAGAATATTGTAAACGGAATGCCCATGTGGCTTTGCATATGGTAATTCTAAAATTTATAATTCCACATTTTTGGAGATAATAAGAAGCCCATTTTTTGTTCTTGGAAATTGTTGTTGTTTCTCTATTTTTGTTATGTGTTTGTGGTATTAAGGGGAGCACCCTTCATCAAGTGGTATTAGAGTAGGAGTTCCTAAGTTTGTAAACAAATCATCGATTGTGAGGCAGTTTGCACCAGGACCGTGGGTTAGGGTTTCTATGTAAACAGATCGTTGACTATGAGGCAGTTTCCACCAGGACCATGGTTAGGGTTTCAGCATGCATCACGAAAATGTCTCCATGAAGGAAACATGGTAGAAGAGCTGGTGTTCTAACACATGAGGTTAGACCACTCCAAAGACAAGTGCGGTCATTGGAAGAAGAGATTCACAAAAGAATGAATTTTAATGTTAGAGAGGAAAGCGAGGATGAAGCCAAATAAGAAGATCAAGAAGGAGAAGTCAAAGTTGTGAACCAGGAGGAAAAAAGACTTTCCCGAGCCATCTCAAAGATAGAGAAAAGAACTAAGATTGAGGTTCTGATATTTTTTGGAAATCTTAACCCAGAGGAATTGATCGACTGGATCAATGAATTTGAAGAATATTTTGAGTATGAAGATATCGAGGATCCTGATCGGGTCAAGTTTGCAAAGGCCAGACTGAAGGGTCACGAGAAGATTTGGTGGCAAGAGATTCAATTGGAGTGAAATTGAAGAGGAAAGGATAAAATCACAAGATGGGATCAGATGGTGGATAAATTAAAGTGACAATTCATCCCTGTTGATTATGAGCTTGACCTAGTGAGGAAAATACAAAGTTTGAAGCAAGCAGGAAGATTTGTTCAGGAGTATACAGAGGAGTTCTATCGAATCCTCATCAGAATAGGCCATGCAGAAGTGGATAAGGAGAAAGTTTCCCATTACCTTAATGGGTTGACGCTAAGCATTCAGGAGGAGCTAAATCTAGTTTGAATGAACAATATTGAAGAGACATACTAGTTTTTCGTAAAAGTAGAGGAAAAGTTGAACAAGAAGTTTGAGAGCAGACAAAGCGGAAGAGGTCATGATGGAAGATCTAGTGGATGGTCATATGGAGACTGAAATGAAGATCTAAAAAAGTAGGATGAGACTAGTAACAGTCAAGCCTGTAGAGCGCATCGTGGGCTTTTCGGAATGGGGTTATAATAGTCAATCGGGTCAACTAGTGATGACTTATGGTCTTTGGAAGTTGGGTCACCTGAAATGGTGGAAAATGATTTTCCTTCAAAGATTTTCTCTGGGTTTCAAAAGTTATTTTGGGCTGATTTTGATGTAATAAATTGTAAAATAAAATAACTCTAAGTTTGGTTGGCCTTGTTGGCTAAAATTCTAGAACCTTCCCAGGCGATGGAAAATTGCCTATATAAGGAAGGCTATAGTGTTGTCTTAGGTAGTTCCGGGCAATTCTAGGTAGATCTGGATAATGATTCGAGGCTTTTTCCTATAGAATATTGTAAAGGGAATGCCCATATGGCTTTGCATATTGTAATTCTAAAATTTGTAATTCCACATTTGTGGAGATAATAAGAAGCCCATTTTCTATTCTTGCAAATTGTTGTTGTTTCTCTATTTCTGTTATGTGTTTGTGGTATTAATGGGAGCACCCTTCATCAAGTAGTATTAGAGTAGGAGTTCATGAGTGTGTAAATAGATCATCGATTGTGAGGTAGTTTGCACTAGGATCATGGGTTAGGGTCTCTGTGTAAACAGATTGCCGACTGTGAGGCAATTTTCACCAAGACCGTGGTTAGGGTTTCAGCGTGCATCATGAAAATGCCTCCATGAAGGGAATGTGGAAAAAGAGTTAGTGTTGTAACACCTAAGGTTAGAGCGCTCTGGAGACAAGTGAGAGCATTGCAAGAAGAGATTCACAGAGGAATGAATCTTAATGTTAGAGACAAAAACAAGGATGAAGTCAAAGAAGAAGATCAAGAAGGAGAAGTTAAAGTTGTGAACCAGGAGGAAGAAAGACTTTTTCGAGGCATCTAAAAGATTGGGAAAAGACCTAAGATTGAGGTTTTGACATTTTCTAGAAATCTTAACCCAGAGGAATTGATCGATTAGATCAATGAATGTGAATAATATTTTGAGTATGAAGATATCAAGGATCCTGATCGGGTCAAGTTTGTGAAGGCCAGACTGAAGGGTCACGCGAAGATCTGGTGGTAAGATATTCAATTGGAGCGAAATCAAAGAGGAAAGGATAAAATCACAAGATGTGATTAGATGGTGGATAAATTGAAGTGACACTTCATCCCAGTTGATTATGAGCTTGACCTACTAAGGAAAATGCAAAGTTTGAAGCAAGCAAGAAGATCTGTTCAGGAGTATACAGAGGAGTTCTATCGAATCCTCATCAGAATAGGCCATACAAAAGTGGATAAGGAGAAAGTTGCATGCTACCTTAATGGGTTGAGGCCAAGCATTCAAGAGGAACTGAATCTTGTTTGACTGAATAGTATTGAAGAGGCATACCAGTTTTCCCTAAAAGTAGAGGAAAAGTTGACCAAGAATTTTGAGAGTAGACAAAGTGGAAGAGGTCATGATGGAAGATCTGGTGGATGGTCATATGGAGACTGAAATGAAGATCTAAAAAAATAGGATGAGGCCATTAATAGTCATAATCAGAGAGGAGATAATTTCAATCATTTCCATGATCAAAATAATAGAGGTCAAAGAGGAAGAGGAAGAGGACAAGGATGTGGAAGAGAAGGCTTCTGTGGAACATGTTTTCAATGTGGAGAAGAAGGTCATAGGGCATTTGAATGTCCTCAATGCCAAGGAAGGATGGATGGGAGGAATGAAGGCTAGGCCAAAGCTGCACATGTTGATGAAGATGCCAGATCATCAAATTATGAAGATGCTAAAAGAGGAGAAATGTTGATCAATAGAAGAGTCCTGCTGAGTGGTGAAAATGAACCTAAGCAAAGGAGGAGCCTATTTCACACCAAGTGCAAGTGTGAGGGTAAGTGTTGTGTTGTGATTATTGATAGTGGTAGTACTGATAATTTGGTGTCAGAGGATATGGTGACAAAGTTGAAACTCAAAAGGAAGAAACATCCACATCCATATCGGGTTGCTTGGGAGCAGAATGACCACAAGGTCATGGTTAGTGAACAATGCCTAGTAAAGTTCAAGATCGGCAGGTACCATGATGAGGTACTATGTGATATTGATGCAGGAGCATCCTGGGTGTAAGAGAAATCTTGCATCACCCAAAAAAAATATTTTTGGTTTCTTTTCAATAGGGGCTATCTTGTGTAGAGCTGCTATTTATGGAAACTTGCTATTTTTAGTAAATTGGTCATATGATCTCAGAATGTTCTGATTTCATAGTTGGAGGTTCATCTTAGTCATATCAGCCTACCTGTAAAGTTTCATTGCTAGATCAAGTCTGGTTTTGAAGATATTAAACCTTTTCAGTTTTGGGAATAGGGTACAGAAACTTTGAACTCAATTTTGAAGGCTTTAGAGGCCCCGGATGAGGTCAAATTTTTGGCTAAATGAAGCTTGCTTGATTCAAGCATTGTAGAGCTCCTTGTGCCCTTTTTGAAATGGGGTTATAATAGTTAATCAGGTCAATGGGTGATGACTTATAGTCTTCGGAAGTTGGGCCACCTGAAATGGCGGAAAATAATCTTGCTTCAAAATTTTTGTTTGGGTTTCAAAAGTAATTTTGAGCTGAATTTGATGTAATAAAATGAAAAATAAAATAATTCTAAGTTTGGTCAGCCCTTAGGGCTAAATTTTTGGAACCTTCTTGGGCGGTGGAAATTGCCTATATAAAGAAGGCTCATAGTGTTGTCTAGGGTAGTTCTAGGTAGATCTGGGTAATGAATTCAAGGCTTTGTCCTACAGAATATTGTAAAGGGAATGCCCATGTGGCTTTGCATATTGTAATTCTGAAATTTGGAATTCCACACTTGTGGAGATAATAAGAAGCCCATTTTTTGTTCTTGCAAATTGTTGTAATTTCTCTATTTATGTTATGTGTTTGTGGTATTAAGGGGAGCATCCTTCATCAGATATTATATCTATGGATGCATGTCATATGTTGTTGTGCTATACATGATGGTCATGCGAATACCTATTCCCTAACAAAGGATGGAGTGCGACATAAGCTAAAACCATTGAAGGAAATAGAAGAAAAGGTATGTAGTAATGTAAGAATAACTTTTTTTGATAGAGGAAATTTCTCAGATGGTATGCGGCATGAGAATATGTGTTTTACCTTACTTCCAAAGGCTGGGAAAGAGGAAGTAGAAGATATAGCTATAGAAGTTGCAAAATTATTGAATGAGTTTCAGGATATTGTATCTGATAATGTTCCTAATGGATTACCACCAGTAAGAAAGATCAGTGATCAAATGGACTTGATTACAGGAGCTAGTTTTCCAAATAAGGTAGCACACATAATGACACTAATAGAAAGTGAAGAGTTGAAGATAGATTTTAAGTTTAGTTCATCACATCATCCACAGATTGTATATGGAAGTAGTCCCAGAAATGCATCTAAGTTGAGAAAAATAGATAAAGGAGAAATAAGTAGTGCTGAAGTTGAGGATTTTGCAAAACATTTGAAGAACATCCATGAGGAGGTGAGGAAGAACATTTCCAAAATGAATGCACAGTATAAGGCTAAGGTAGATGAGAAAAGGAGGCATAAGGAATTTCAGGTTGGAGATGAAGTCATGGTTCATTTGTGGAAGGAGTGATTTCCAATTGGTACATATAACAAGCTGAAAATGAAGAAGTTTGGGCCATGTAAGATATTGAAGAAGCATGATTTAGGAAATGCATATGAGGTCAAGTTTCCTACTGAGCTGAATATTTCATCAGTATTTAATGTTTTAGATCTGATAGAGTATCATGAAGGAGGTTTTGAAGATGAGGCTATAACAACATAGTGGAGTATTCTAGCAACCAGTTAAGATATCAAGGAGATTGAAGACATACTAGATAGTCATGTCGGAAGAAGCATAAGAAACATGACATATGAAGAGTATTTGGTCAAATGGAAAGGATGACCTGTTGAAGATTCATCATGGCTAACAAAGGAGGAGGTTAACCATCTTGGTTTTCCTCTACACACTTGAGTCATGACAAAGTCACTTCTCAAATTACCTCGGTTGTTTCTTCTATCATACTATCAGTTTCCTCTGTGTTATCGGTGATCTCTTCTGTCAAACTTTCTTTCTCTAGATCGGTCATTATCTTTATCATCATCTTTCCTATTATGACATCTAGTGGCAATATGGCCAATTTATTTACAATTAAAACATGCTAAAGGTAACTTTCCTTTACCTTTCAGTAGCCTCCTAGCCATAAGTTCTTCAAGCTCATCAAGCCCATCTTCACTGTTGCTATCACTTTCATTCCTTATGTTATATTTACTACTAGACTTACCAATCTTCAAGGATGAAATAAATGTAGACTCAACACTCGGTATAATACTATTATCATAGTTGTTCAGCTCAAAAGTAGTCAATTTACCAATTAGACTATCAAGTGTAAGAACACTACCCGGTGCAGACCTCATTTCATGAATAAAAGAGATTATAATAACATACATAGGCAGAAAGGCTCTAATAATTTTACTCACAATAATGTCTTCATCAATAACACCTCCTGCTCCTCTGATAGCATTGACCACCTCCTTGATTTAGTTAGAGTATTGTATAATATTTTCACCTTATTTCAGCTTCATATCATCAAATATTCCTCTAAGGCTTTCATCTCTGGCTCTAATCACATTTATATCTCCTCCATGAACTAGTGTAATCTTGTCCCACATTTCTTTTGTTGTAGTGCATGCTTTGATATCTTCAAATTTTGTATTAGATAGGGAATAAAAAATCTCTATCATTTTCATGTTGTGTTCATGTCTGTCTCTCAGCTGATCAACTATCAAAGGTCTCATAGTCGATTGTATGTAGCCATTGTCTAGAAGATGTCGAGAAGATTCTCCAATTCCAGATATGTTTATTCTCATCCTACTTTTCAATGTAGAGAAGTTATCTTTTTTCATCTTAGGCATCCCCATTTTTATACATCTTGTGATCTTTAGCTCAAGTCCTTGAAACTTTCCTCCAAGAAACCAACACCACTTTGATACCAATTGTTAGGTAACTAAGAAGGGGGTGAATCAGTTAAATCAGTTATCCTATAGTCCCAAACTCTTAGATGTACATTATCAAACTTTTTCAACAAAATCAAACAACTCGGTAACATAATTAACTATCATTCAGTTCAATTACTGAATACCAGTAATTTCCAAAACTGTCTTTACTGATTAATCCAGATATGAAATATGTAAAGTATGATAGAAAAAAAATCATAAAAAATAACACATAACACAATGATTTAATGTGGAAACCCTTCTAAGGGAAAAACCACCTGGGACTGGTAACCCAAAATATTTCACTCTTCTGAAGTGAGCTCGGTTAGGAGCCAACCCTATTAAAGGTTACAATGCACACTATTAGGTGTGACCTGGTTAGTGGATTTATGACTAATAGTTCTCCTTTGACTAGAATTCACTATGGGGTCAACAAGAAAATAATTAACATTCCTTGAATGTCATATTAAAATAAAATCAAGACTGTTAAGTCCACTTGGTTAAGAGATTTAGTTGTAATAATGATTAAACTGATACAGTAGTGATCTGTTTCAAATACAACTCAATTTGAAAGTATTCAGATCTATGCTAAGCTCATAAAAACTCTTCTGATCAATAATCAATTGACTCCATCATATCCTCCAACTTACTTCACTCGGTGTATATATCTCTGACGCTCAGTTATGCCTACAGTTCAGCTCAATTTTGTCTGTAACTAATTTGATCAGCTATGCATGAAAAAATTATTCATGCAAATTCTCTTATAGTCTCTATTCATCTGGCATTATTCAACAATGAATATCATGTCTCTTAAATAGACATGTAAATTGTTTTCATATCAGCCATTATATTTTGCACCTTAATCTTCATCATTCATTTTGCCACTTCAAGCTTCCTTGACAGATGTGTTGATAATATGTTTCAATCTCTTCCCTTTGATTATCTCTAAATTATTTCAGTCATGGATCTTATAATAAACTTCATCTCTTAGGTCTCAGAATCATAAGTAATTATCAGCTCATCAATTTCAGTTGGTTGTTATCAAAAATTAAAGTTTTCATCCATAATCAGTTAATACTGAATGTGTCGGTGATAACTAACTCGATTATTACTATCACTTAGTATACACAAGACTGACTCAGTGTATACATAAGTCTTCAATTACCGACCATATTAACTTGTTCAATTCTGATCTCTTCTTCATAATAGAATAATGTAATATGTTCAAGTCAACAATATAATACCATAGGCTCATCAATAAGATATCCAATGTATACCTTATCCATATTTGTCATATCCATCTTCTCCTTATGTAGATATCTCATTTCTTCACCATTTCTTCCTTCTACATATGTTCATATGTTTGTAACTATCATGATAAGTATAGTCAAAACTAGTTGACATCAATGACAACATATTGACTGATTTAATCATCTTACATATTACTTTAACAGATCGGTGATCTCTAATCATTATCTCTTCAGTTCATCAAGTTATTCAATCAGTTGTAGGTCATCAGTTCCATATAGTTTCTGTAATCTCAATGTGACCTATTTGTTGGATATTTTCCAGCAAGCCAGTGTTGACTGTATGTTTTTCATTCATGCCAGCATTGTTAGGAATAGTCCCAAGAGATAATTGAGAGGGGAGGGGGGAGGGGGGATGAATCAGTTATCTATAAGTTTTAATTCTTTATCCAATTAAGTATACTTAAATATAAAGCATAAACACAATGAAAGAACACTTGAACACAACACCAATATTTTGGTTACGGGGAAGCCCAAATAGGTAAAAACCCCGGTGGGAATTGACACCCACTAATCATCTACACTAGTGTTTTATGATCCTTGTTAGAAGATCCTTAACCCTGTTAGGATTTTCTTTACAATATATTTAGTACAATGACCTGGTCAAGGGTTGGACCCTATTAGGATTCTTGTATAATTAACCCTTTTAGGGGTGAGGATGCACTGTCTGAGAGCACACTACTCAATGGGGTGAAGGCTACAACCTTCTAAATAATAGATACACACTATACCTAGATCTTGGTGAATTGCACTTTGACCTGATGTTTGGATCAGTTACAATGTATAGCACAAAATCTTTACTTGGTCACATAGACCTTATGTTGATGTCTCAACACTTTTCACACTTTGCTCTACTCTTCACAATTAACCACAAACCAAACATAGCAATCACAAATGACTGCCTATAAATATCTTTGCATTAAATGATATAATCAAGTTAGCCTATTAGAACCACCTTGAAATCATATTGGAGAAACCATAACATACTCCAATAATAATTATGTCAGCTCTACTAAGCACGCAACACATTTTGGGACCTATCTAATATTAATAAATGTAGACGCACGCTACACACTGTCGGCTCTACCAAAGTAACTGAAACTTTCTCCTCAAGCTAAATTACATCATGCACTCTTAACTAAACATTACTAACTCTTCTTTGAGCACTAATCCAAAGGTGCATACTGAAATGATAGGTGCAACTCCTGAACCAATATAATCTCTGTTGGCTCTTCTCAATAAACATAGGAAACTGCTACTAGTGAATAGTGACTGCATAAATTCACTTTGACTAATCATCAGACTCTGCATCCATGAATGTAACATCACTAACTTGTCTCCATCACATATCCAAATGTGCAAGGCTCTATGATAACTATACGGTCTATCATTTACAAAACATTGCCTGTAATTCTGTCAGGAACACTACTGACACAAGCTACTATATAACTATCTGTACTAATAGTTAACCTCTGCATCCATGATATCATGTTGATAACATGTCCATGCTACATATTTTCAAGGCTTACTAGATAATTCTTCCATGCATGCTACTTACCATATGTTGTCATCAATGACAAACATATAGTCAGCACTGGCTTACTGGAAAATCTCCAACAATCTCCCCCTTTGGCATTGATGGAAACATATGCAATGAAAAAATCCACCAATCCAAATGAAAATTTCTTTTATAAAATTCTCCATTTCCTCTTCAAAACTCCCCCAAGGATGAATCCTCCATCTTCTACAATATTCTTCAATATTATCCATTTCCTCAACTAAACTGCTTCCATAATTGAATATTACTCCCCCTTAGTATATTACTCCTTTTACTTCTATTTTTCATGACTATATATTACTCCCCCTTTGACATCAATGGAAAAGGGCACCAATTAGTTTAAGCACCGACACTACTCCTGAAATAGAGTAGTCAACCATCCATGAATCCCTAAGGACTGATACTCTTTCTTCTATCTTCTAAGTAGAATGAGGGAAGGGGGTTACTCCCAGCTTCTCCCTGAGATACTCAAAAGTATCCTTAGGCAAGGGCTTTGTGAATATGTTTGCTAACTGATCTTTAGTACTCACATAGTCCAACTTGACTTCTTTCTCTCTTAGGAAGTGATACTTGATCTCAATGTGCTTTGTTTTTGCATGCATCATAGGGTTCTTTAACATGTTGATAGTGCTAGTGTTATCACAATGAATAACAATAGGATAATCAATCTAAATTCCAAAATCCTTTATCATCTGCTTGATCCAAGTAATTGTAGAATAATTCAGGGCTCGTACAACATACTCCACTTCTATTGTTGACTAAGAGATACAATTTTCCTTATTGCTTGTCCAAGTGACAAGTCTGTTACCAAGAAATACTGCTGCACCTAATGTACTCTTTCTATCATCAATGCAATATGCCCAATCAGCATCAGTATGCACATGAAGCTCAACATTTTTTGAATTAGGATACCATAGACCATAATCTATAGTGCCTTGCAAATATCTGAATATTCTCTTTACTTCCATAAGGTGACTTTGTTTAGGCTCTGCTACAAATCTTCAAACTATGCCAACTGCATTGGAAATATTAGGTCTAGTTTGAGTAAGATAAATGAGTTTTCAAATCATAGGCTTGTATAATGTTATATCTAGTGCTGGTGAGTCATCTTCTTTTGTAAGCTTGCATCCATTTATCATAGGTGTCCCTACTAGCTTGTAATCATCCATCTTGAATTTCTTCAATATCTCTTTCACATACTTGGACTTATTAATGAAAATACCTTTCTTTGTCTGCTGTACATTCAATCCCAAAAAGTATTTGATAGGTCCAATCATGCTCATCTCAAATTCTCTATGCATCTCCTTGGCAAATTCAGCACTTAGTTTGTCATTACCTCCAAAGATAATGTCATCAACAAATATAGCTACAAGTAGTAGTCCTTTAGATGTCTCTCTTATGAATAGATTACAATCTGTTGCTCCTTTCTTGAATCCAATTTTTGTTAGATATCCATCAAGTCTCTCATACCAAGCTATAGGGGCTTGCTTAAGTCCATAGAGGGCTTTCTTTAATTTGCATACCATATCAGGTTTATCTGATAGGGTGAATACTTCTGGGTACTCAATGTATACTTCTTATTTTAACTCTCCATTCAGAAATGTTGACTTAACATCTAAAGTCTTTGAATGTTTCATAAGCTAGAAATAACTTAATGGCTTCTAATATTCTCACTGGTGCAAATGTGTCTGAATAATCAATACCTTCTCTTTGCACATATCCCTTATATACTAACCTTGCTTTATTTCTTACTAATGTACAATCTTCATTCATCTTGTTTCTAAATATCCATTGTGTTCCAATCACATTTTTATCACTAGGTCTTGGGACTAGTTCCCAAGTATCATTCTTGATAATCTGATCTAGTTCTTCTTTCATAGCTTCATGTGAATCTGAATCATTGCATGCATCTTCAATATTTAAGGGTTCAATCTAAGATAGTAAACATACCACTTCATTGTTTTCTGAACTCTTTGCTTTTGATCTTGTTGTGATTTTGCTGCTCTGATCTCCAGTGATGTCATCCTTAGAATGATATCTAGATGTAAACTTTGGAGCTTTAGGTTATACTGTCTCATCTACCTTTGGAGTTTCTTCTTCACTTGTCCCTAGGTCATTGAATAACTCATCAATACTATCAAACATTTCTTCAACAACTATCTCACTAGTGGAGGGTCTGGGTTCTTCTTCAATCATAGGTGAGTAATCATGATATCTTTCTTGAACCATAAACTTTTCATCAATCTTAACATTAGCACTTTCAATTATATTCTTTAATCTCAAGTTAAAACATCTATAAGCTTTACTTTTAGTAGAGTAACCAAGGAAAATACCTTCATCACTTCTTGTATCAAACTTGCCTACTACTTCATCCCTCTTGATGTAGCACTTGCTTCCAAAGATTCTGAAGTATTTTTCTTTTGGAACAGTACCAAACCATAGCTCATAAAGTATCTTGTCCACACCAGGCCTTAATTGAATTCTATTAATGGTATAGATTGTTGTATTGACCACATCTCTCCAATAGGTGTGTGCAACTTTTCCTTCAATCATGATGGTGTGTCCTATGTCAAGGATGATCCTATTCTTTCTCTCTATACTCCCATTCTATTGAGGGGTTCTAGGTGCACTTAACTATCTTTTTATGCCATGTTCTTCACAGTACTCATAGAATCTGTCAGAGGTGAATTCTCCTCCTCTATCCGATCTGAGACACTTTATCTTTAGTCCAGATTCATTCTCAACCTTAGCTTTGAATATTTTGAACTTCTCAAATGCTTCTGACTTATCTTTCAAGAATGCAACCCACATGATTCTAGAATAGCCATCTACAAACAAAATGAAATACCTCTCACCATAGTATGATATTGTTTGGTCCAGAAAGGTTTGTATGAATTAGATCCAACTTATTCTCTACTTAGTTATGCTTGCTCCTAAATGAATTCCTCACAAGCTTTCCAATTACACATTCCTTGCATATAGTATCAACTAGCTTTGACATACTAGGTAGGTCTCTTACTACCTTAACATTAATAATCTTTATTATGTTATCAAAATTGATATGACATAGTCTTTTGTGCCATAACCAACTGTCATCTACTTTAGCAACAAAACAACTTGCTTCTGTATTAAGATGAGAAACATTACCTTTAGTTTTGTATCGTGTTGCAATCATTTCTCCTTCTTTGTTGTTAATGATGCACTTGTTTCCATTGAATTCCAATCTGTAACCTTTGTCAAGTAACTACCCAACACTTAGTAGGTTATGTTTCAAACCATCAACATAAAGAACATCATCAGTGCTATTCTTTCCATCCAAGGTGATGGCTCCTCTATCAATGATGGATTTGGGAGTGTTATCTCCAAATCTAACCATGCCTCTTTTGTATTTTTCCAAATGAACAAATCTATCTTTGTCTCTTGTCATGCGATGTGAGGAACCACTATAATGATCCAATCTTTCCTAATGTCATCTTTTGAAATCATAGCTAATTCTTGTGAATCCTTTTCACCTTCAAGAGAAATGAATCCAATTTCTTCTTTTGTTGATTCTTCGTCTGATACTCCATCTCTAGCATAATAGCATTCCTTTGTATACTTAGGCTTGTAGTTATTCTAGTAACTTTTAACTCTTGTAGGACACTTAGATGCAAAATGACCAATCTTATTGCATGAAAAGAATTTAAATGGCAATTGACCTTCATATTTCCCTTTTCCTTTCTTTTCTCTTTTATAAATCATAGAAATGAAATCATCTAGTGTTTTCTCTTCATCATCATCAATATTACCAGAGGTGCTTGTAGATTTCTTACCATGGACTGATGCTTTGAAGGCTGTTTCACTTTTAGGTTCTGTCTTGAATCTTGAAATCCCAAAAGCTGAAATTTTGCTGATCAAGGTCTCTCTTTTGAAATTTGATGTAAGTTGCATGGTGTCATCAAGGATGTTGATCTTGTTTTCATGCTCTACTATGAGAGTGGTCATCAACTTATCCATAATTTTTTCTTCTGAGATCTCTCCACCATTGTTCCAGATTCCTGCAACTCCTTCATTAATCCTTTGGTCATAAGATCTGATGTTCTCTTCAAGTAGCATCTCTAATGTATTGTATCTTTTCTTCCAAGTTTTTCTGTGCGCATCATTTTCTTGTTTGTCTCCTTAAAAAGTGTCTTCTAGGTGCTTCCATATCTTGCGGGCTGAATCTAATTTCTTTATTTATGAAAACTCACTATCAGATAGGGTGCTGATAAGGGCTTCTTTTTCTATTGCATTCTGATGGAAAAAATCCTTTTTCTTGCTAGTAGCATCATCCTTTGCAAGATATGCTAGAGAGGGGATCTCAACTTCCTTGATAGCTACTTCAAAAACTTCAAAAGCAATGCACTGCAAATGTGTCATCATCTTGTTCTTCCAATCAAGATAATTATCTCCATCAAACTTAGGACTATCTTTTCTAAAGAATGCCATCTAATCAACCTCAAGCTATTAAAATTTCTCTCTGAGTTACTTGGCTCTGATACCAATTGTTAGGAATAGTCCCAAGAGATAACTGAGAGGGAAGGGGTGAATCATTTATCTAAAAGTTTCAATTCTTTATCCAATTAAGTATACTTAAACATAAAGCATAAACATAATGAAAGAACACTTGAACACAACACCAATATTTTGGTTACAGGGAAACCAAATAGGTAAAAACCCTAGTGGGAATTGACACCCACTAATAATCTACACTAGTGTTTTATGATCCTTGTTAGAAGATCCTTAACCTTGTTAGGAGTTTCTTTACAATATATTTAGTACAGTGACCTAGTCAAGGGTTAGACCCTATTAGGATTCTTTTACAATTAACCCTTTTAGGGGTGAGGACGCACTATCTGAGAGCACACTGCTCAATGGGGTGAAGGCTACAACCTTCTGAATAATAGATACACACTATATCTAGATCTTGGTGGACTGTGCTTTGACTTGTTGTTTGGATTAGTTCCAATGTATATCAAAAACTATTTACTTGGTCACATAGACCTTCTGTTGATGGCTCAACACTTTGCACACTCTACTCTTCTCTTCATAATTAACCACAAAACATAGATAGCAATCACAAATGACTACCTATAAATATCTTTCCACTAAATGATATAATCAAGTCATCCTATTAGAACCACATTGAAATCATATTAGAGAAACCATAACATACTCCAATAATAATTGTGTCGGCCCTACTAAGCACGCAACACATTTTGGGACCTATCCAATATTAATAAATGTAGATGCATGCTACACACTGTTGGCTCTACCAAAGTAACTAAAACTTTCTCCTCAAGCTGAATTACATCATGTGCTCTTAACTAAACATTACTAACTCTTCTCCAAGAACTAATCTAAGGGTAGATACTGAAATTATTGGTGCAACTCCTGAACCAATATAATCTATGTCGACTCTTCTCAATAAACATAGAAAACTACTACTGGTGAATAGTGACTGCATAACTTCACTTCTACTGATCATCAGACTCTATGTCCATGAATGTAACATCACTAACTTGTCTCCATCACATATCCAAATGCATAAGGCTCTATGATAATTGTACAGACAATCATTCATAGAACACTGGCGGTAACTTTTTCAGGAACATTGTTGACACAAGCTTCTATATAACTATCTGTACTAATAGTTAACCTCTACATCCATGATATCATGCTGATAACATGTCTATGCTACATATACTCAAGTCTTACTTCATAATTCTTATATGCATGCTACTTACCATATGTTGTCATCAATGACAAACATACAGTCAACACTGGCTTGCTGGCAAATCTCCAACAAACATATGGTAAGTAGGGCACATTGTAGTTATTTGTAGAGAACCTTGAGCATATTTTTTCTAGATATTTTATCAACATGATATCATAGATGCAGAGGTTGATTCAAAGTGTAGATGGTTATGCAGTTGTTTGTATCAATAGTGTTCCTAACAGTGTTACAAGTAGTGTTCTATATGTAATTCACAGTATGGTTATGATGGAGCCTTGTGCATTTATATTTGTGTTTTAGACATGTCTATGAAGACATGTTCATGGATGAAAAGTTATTTGTGTAGTAATAGTTGAGTTATGATGTTTTTATTTACCAGTTACAGTTTCTTGAGTTTATCTGATGGAGCTGACATTGTTTATATTGTTTCAGTAGTTAAGCCTATAATTTTGATATGTGTATTTATTTTCGTGTTTAGTGATGAGTTAAGAATGTTTGGTTAAGAGTGCATAAGGTATTTCAGCATGAGAATAAAGTTTCTATTAATTTGGTGGAGCTAATTGTGTGAAGTGATATGTCTACTCATATTGAGTTGTGTCATCTAATCTATGTTGCATGCTTGGTTTAGCCATTGGAGATGTTATTGAAGAGTTATATTGTTTCTCTATTATGATTTCAAGGAAGTTATAATAGGCTGACTTGATTATATCATTTTGAGAAAGATACTTATAGACAGTCAGTTGTGATTACTAAGTGTGATTGTGAAAGAAGAGAAAAAGATGCGAATATACTGAGACAGTCTAGTGGAGTCAATCATTAGTTGAAGATATATGTGAAGAAGCAGGAAGTGTATGATATGTTGGAAATTTGACTATACTTAGTATATATGACTAATTCTTCTATTGTCGTTATGGAAAAAAATTCATATGAAGTTTTGTAGTCAGCTCACTAACTTGGAAGATCAAAATTTGGCTAAGTATGAAAGAGAGAATAGACAGAGAAGCACCTGCTGATCAGAGCATCAACGTACATGTGTATGATCAAGTTTTGGTATGTGCCCTTGGATATAATTTTTTTAGTATGGTACTATGCTAAGTCTAAGAACACATGGTCATATTTGATAGTATGGATAAGTTACAACAAGTCTAAGTGACACAGTCAGTAAGCAGCAGAACAAAATAGAGCATGGAGCTGAAAGATAGTATTTTGATTAGTGTATATCATTTTTTTTTGTAAAGGCTATGCATCTATTTTAATTGTGTTATAAACATGTTAATATCATTGTATGTAAACATGCTTGAGCTAATTAACTTGGAAGCATTGTATGTGTTAAGTTATAGGCCAACCTAGTAGTTAGTTTTGGTTTCATCTATTCACCATGCATATACGTGACATGCACTTTTCTATTTGAAAGTAATGGATATAGAGAAGAGAAGAAGTATGAAAAGTATGTTTTAGAGTATTAAGAATGATATAGATCTTTACAAGAGGTTAAAGTATCAGCACACAAAAGAAACTGATCAAACAATAGTGTTAAAGTAGCAGTTCACCTTTCAGATATAGTGTGTATCTAATAACCAGGAGGTTGTAGCCTTCTTCATTGAGCAGTGAGCTCTAGCAGTGAGCCATCCACCCCTAACAGGGTTTGTTACTTATAGACTCTTAATTGAGTCATTGTACTCAGCATTGTAATAACTATTCCTAATAGGGAAAAGGAACATTAACAGGTTCATAATACAAAGTATAATTATTGTGGGTACTAATTCCCACTGGAGTTTTCCTCTGGCCAAGGTTTCCCCGTAGACATATCTTGTGCTATGTGTTATGGTTGAATACTTCATTTTCTTTACTATTCATTTCAGTATTTAAGTAATTGAGTTAAGTTTCAAGAATCAAAAATTAACTCTAGAACACTGATTCACCCCCCCCCCCCCCCCTCTCTCAGTGTTCCCATTCCTAAAAATTGGTATCAAAGCTTTGGACCTCTAAAGATAAGTTTAACCACTAGAGGAGATCATGGTTTCAGAAGAAGTAAAACATCTGAAGAAGAATCTTGAAGAAGCTCTTGAAGATCTTGACCGATCTAAAAAATAAATTGAAGAACTGAAATTGAAGGTCAGTCGTTCACAAGTATTCATCAAGAAACTGAGAAAATATTTGAAATATTGTTCAACAAATGATTTGGGAAAAATGGTCAAAAATTTGAATGAAGAAAACACATCTCTTAAGGATCTGATTGAAGATTTGGATGAAAAGCTAACTAATAATCAAAAAGCCTATGAAGAATAGATCAAAGAAAATAAATAGTTGGATGAAGAACTTAGGCAAGCAAACATGAAAATCTTGGAGTTAGAAAACATGAAGAAAAAGATGGAATCTGAGCTGACAGAAGCAAGGAACCATATTGACAAATTACACACAAGTACTGATCTATTAGATTCTCAATTATATGCATAAAGGATAAAAGGAGATTCCAATGGTATTGGACTCAATGAAGTACAAAATAAAATCAGTGCAAAGACAAGAAAGACCTAACAAGTGTCAAGGATCAATATTGGATGAGTCTAGAGAAGTCAAGTTTGTGGAAGCTACAGAAGATGCGAGGAAGATTTGGATGGAAGTAAAGAAAGACAATGTCAATGACAAAGTAGTTGATGCATCCGTAATAGATGCACCTTCTACTTCTGGATAAATGATCCTTACGGTCATAGGGGTAACTAGATAAGCTCTAGACCCCTGGGTGACTGGTATACTCACCCTCAGAGTATGCGCCTTTGGTTTTAGATTTTTGGATACTAGTTGATGTAGTATGCAAGATCACATAGCCTGATTGTCAGTAGGAACAAAGATTAGAATTCACTGTTACAATGCATGTTATGGCAGCAAGCATTAATTGTAGAAATTTGATTATAAGTCACTGAAGATCTATTATATCTAATTTTTCATTCGTGATCAAGTCTCTGCAGAGAACATGAGATCATAGAAGCAAGTATTGAAGGATTGAAGTTTTTTTCATCAACAAAGAAGTGTTAAAATTACTGCAGAACCCTAGCTTGGACGTGTCATTTCAAAAACCTTTTGGAACCCTACTTAAGAATTGAAGCAAGTAATTAATGGCCACTCCAGTATTATTCAATGTCATTGAAAGGAAGAGATATGTATTCAAGAAGCATACATTTAATTTAGTCCTAGATGACCTGGAAGGAGCATTTTCTAGAACTCCAATGGGAGTTATGCATGTTAAAGGTATTCGTGCTTACATATATTGTAAGAAGGAACATGTAGGAGTAGATAGGATAAGGTCACACATAGAAACAATGGTTAATCTAGACATGACATTCAAGGATGAATTTTCACACTTCACAAATCACCCTACAATTGAATATGTGACTACGTATGAATTCTATGAGTCAGAATGGATCAAGATCCTTCTTAGAAGAATTCATGATGATCTATTTTTTATTAGAGAAGTTCTTGTTCACATAACAACATATCTGATTCATGAGATGACCAGACTTTCCAAGACTGGCACCATTCTTCCTACTGGTAAAGATGTCAGAAAACAAGTTAAGCAGGCTTGTAAGTCTAGGAGTGATAAGCTCAGCATGAAAATTGAGCCCATAGAGGATAAGGATATCAAACTCATGGTTTTGATCCTTGGATACAAGTTTCAGCATGCTAACAGAGTGAACAGTGTATCTGCAGCTAATATTTTGGCAGTTATAAGGGTAGTGAAAGAGAATGGAGAGTTTAACCTTTATGAGATCCTGTGTGCATAGTTGTTAGACAACATAAGAGAAATAAAACATGATAAGAGAAAAGTATTCTGATTTGGTTCTCTAATCATTTACATGTACTTTGATATAGTTGGTAAGGTCGTTGATCTTTATCTAGACAAGAGTATACCTACATTGCCTCATATTTCATTCAAGGAAACACCAGAGAGCACCCTAAAGGATTACATGTAATTTGGGATTAAGACATTTAGAATCAAGATGTAGAGAAGGTACATGATACCTGAGAAGATTATGGAGAAGTACAAAGACACTATATGCTTCATGTTGGAAATAGACATTACATGCATGGAAGCAGTTGAGCCTAGGACAAAGTGGATTCATTCACTTGGATATGAAGTAGAGGAACACATTTTGGAATCATATGCACAAGTCCTCCTATCATTGCCTAAGGATCCCAATGAAGCTAGATGGGGAGCTTATGAAGAGAAGACAAGACAAGTAGACTCTATCTTATACAGTGTTGTGACAAAGAGAAAAGCATCTAGAATTAGCTCAGACATTCTTAAAATTCATGGTGTTATCCAAGAAGACTTTGATAAAGCAAGGGAATCAAAGATTGCAATGCAACTTGAGAGTGCACCCTCATCTGAAGTTAAAATAGAAAAATTAGATGATCCTAAGGAGAAGAAGAAAAAGATAGAAGAAAGCACCTTCGCATCCACAATCACAGTTGATCTCGAGTCCACTCCATCTCCTGAGCTTAGCAAGATGTCTAAAAAGAAGAATCAGATTGGCACAAGCCATCCATACTCAAAGTCAACAAGAAGAAAATGAAAAATCACTCAAGCACCTCCTAAGGTAGGATTCAAACTGAATCTAGAAGTGTTGAGAACTAGATTAGTTGATGAAGGAAGGATAGATCAAATAGAAAAGTTCTATGATAAGTATCATAAGATTGATAAATCATAAATCCATTCTATGATTATCAAGCACATGATTAACTTCAAAAATTCAGTCTTGGAACTAAAGACAGTCATTCCTGATCAAGTATAGAGTATACTTGACTCTCTAAAAAGATAAGCTATTGAAGAGGATATGAGGATAAGAGAAAAGAGATTGGATGACAACCTTCCAATTTTTTCATTTGAAGAGAAAACATTATTGTTGGATTTAGTAAAGCCTCATCTAAGAACTAAACTTAGAACTCTGCAAATAATGAATAAGGATTATGAGTTGGTTGCAAAGGAAACAGAGAAGGCATTTGAAAAAGTATTCTTGGATAGACACATGTATCCACCCTCTGTGCTTGCAACCCAAGTTCCCTCCAAGAAAGAAAAATAATCTAAGATCCTTGATGCACCTATGATAGGTCCATAGGATTCTGCACCCATAGTGATAGCACCTACTGAAGAAATGGAAACAAAAGATGGCACTATTGTGATTGACAATGTTGAAATATCTATGGCAGCAATAGATAAGGATCTAGACAAATTTTAAGAAGCCTTTGTGAACACTAAGGGAATTTGAGATTCTATGCAGTGAAGAATCACCTAAGCAACAAGAAGAAGTAAAAATTGAAGACTTAATAGGATAGGTTGAAGAGAAGATGAACCTAAAGAAGAGCCCTTAGCTGAAATGTCAGTGAAGGTAAAGAGTGAGATTATGGATAGCACACTCCTTACTCCTAAGTCCTCAATTTCAGTTTTGTCAAGTTTAACTCCTGATACAACTAGTTTAGACTCATGGAGAGAAGAAGATCTAATGAAGATAAGTGTATTAGCTATGGAGAAAGAAAAAGAAAAACAAGTAATGAGAAATCCATTATTTGTAGAATCAGTTAGCATACTAAAAAATATATTGCCTAAGGATAAGAAAGTGAGTAGTGTTCATTCAGTGGATGATGTCAGCACCATCTTGTCAAGCTTCAAAGAAAATTTCTCAAGTCTAGAAGAATCAGCATCAAATATTGCAGAAGATAAATATATCAAGAAAAGGCTGAATGAATTGATAGGCAATTTCTCACTTGATCTTAATTCATTTAAGATTGGTCAAGCAATATTGAAAGAGTTAGCAGCAAAAGGAAGGAAAATAATTACTGACTGCATGAACAAAGATAAACTCACCTCACACCTATCTAAAAATATTTAGGAAGAAGAATCTCTAATGGCAGCAGTAAGAAAATCAGTGGAAGATCCATCTCAAGACATAAACATGTGCAATAATTTTTATCAAGGAAAGTTGAATAAAATTGAGAAGGTAGAAAAAGAGATGGAAAAGATAAGGGCTAGCCAAGCACAGCTTAGACATGCACTAGCACCTTCACTAGATGTGTTGAATCATAACATTAAGAAGATAGATGCCACAATTGTAACATATGATCAAGGTCTGTGCATAGATTTAGAAAAGATGGAGAAGCTAACATATGCATTATGCGCTCATCTTCAGATAGTTGATGCACTCAAGCTTTGCTGGCAGAAAAAAATCAAAAGCCTTCAGATTGCATACCCAGATGTACTTTATATGTAAGTACATGAATTTTTCCTTTTTTGAGCACTTTTGTCATTAATGTCAAAGGGGGAGTAGTGTATATGATATAAAGGAGATAGTAAAGGAGATAGTAGTGTATAGAGAAGAAGAAGATGATGTACAGTTTGTTAGCAAGTTTTTTTTTATAAGTTAAGTTTAGCAACTTTGCCACATTATTTTGTTGCCATTAATGACAAAGGGGAAGACTATTTTCAAGTTGACTTTACTTAGTATATATGACTAAGTCTTATGTTGTCATTATGGCAACAAAGTCATATGAAGTTTTGTAGTCAGCGCACTAACTTAGAAGATCATAATTTGGATAAGTATGAAAGATAGAAAAGGAAGAGAAGCACCCGATGATCAGAGCATTAGTACACATATGTATGATTGAGTTCTGGTATGCACCCTTGGTGATGTAGGAGCATCTTGGGTCTTTGAGCAATCTTGCATCACCCAAAAAAATTTCCTGATTTCTGTACCTATTTGCTATTTTTTTCTTTATAATTCTTGTATTTTTTGGTTTCATGGTGTGCGAAGCTTAAATTATGTTGAGGACCTATTTTGGAACCTTCTCCTATGAGTACATAAATTTTGGATGGACTATTTCAAAGTTACAATTGTTTTCCTTGTCGTCGGAACCGCGTTTTCTTGCAGTTTTGGTGTTGATTGTTCATAGTGGTGATCTTGATCCATAAGGAATCAACCTTTTCTCTATTAGGTAATTTTAGAGGACCTAAATTAATATCATTTCCCAAGAGCACAAGCCCTAATTCATTATGAGTAAAAGGTTATACACATTTTTCTTAGGGACCTATTTTATGCCAATTTTCAGGTGAAACATGTATTGTTTCCTCTTGCGGTGTTCCGTGTGATCAAATCGGGCCTTGCACCCTTAAAGGAATGTTCTTGGGTCATGTAAGGACCTAAATCCAAAGGTGTATCAATTTATATTCATTCTAGCATTAGTTTTGGTTTAAATCTTGAGACTGGACCTATAATGTAATTAAATGCTTGACTGGCTGACTTGTGGCTTAGCTGGCTATATAAGTAGTCTAGATTGATGTAGAAGAGGGATCAAGAGGTAGATATAGGAAGGATTATCAAGAGACAAAATTGGATACAAAGATAGGATGCAAGCTATAATTTTGATTTCATAATTCTCATTGTATAAGGTCAAAACCCGGAAGGCCTCACAGCCGGACATGTTGAAAGAAATAATATAAATTCTTTGTTGTTGCTGCTAGTTGATTGTCTCACATCCATTGTGATTTCATTTCTTTCATGTGATATTATATTTCTTCCATTGTGTAACTCTGAGCAGGGATTTTTTATGGATTCAAGTGGATTCAATTCTGCTTGATTCTGCTTATATCTACCCTGCCCCTACGTCAAGTGGTATCAGAGCGAGTTCTTTCTTGTGGATTGGATCATGTAGAACCTTATTGGATTGGTTGTAGGGTGGAAAATCTGAGATCTAACCTATAACTTGTAGAAGGTTATGATCTTTCTGGAACCTAATTGTCAAGATGGTTCGTGGTAGAGGGAATGATAATGCTATCATGGATATGTTGAGGCAGATTGCAACTAGGCTTGAAGCTATAGAGATGGCCTAGAGAAGAGGTGCACATCATGAAGATGGTAGTGATGAAGAAGAAGAAGAAACACCTGATCCTAAACCTGAAGTTGAACAAGATGAGGAAAGACTTTTCAGAGTTTTGTCTAAGACTAACTCCAAACCTGCAGTTGAAATTTCTTGATATGATGGAAGACTTGAGACCGGTGCACTTTTTGATTGGATCTCTGAGATGGATAAATACTTGATTATGAAGGTACTCCTGATAATAAGAAGGTTAAGATAGTAGTCACAAATTTGAAAGGACATGCACCTCTTTGGTGGGATCATTTGCAAACTAAGAGATAGAAGAGAGGAAAAGAAAAGATCAAGACATGGATGAAGATGCTTGGAAAGATAAAGAAGAAGTTTCTTCGATCTGACTACCAAGTGAGTCTGATGAGAAAAATGCAAAATCTGAGATAAAAGGACATGAGTGTGAAAGAATATACTGAGGAATTTTACAAATTGGATATCAGATCTGGACATGTGGATGATGAAGTTGAGAAAGTGGTAGATATATAAATGGCTTGAGGATATCAATTCAAGATGAGATCAGTTATGTTAAAATAGATAGTGTGGAAGAAGCATATCAATTTTCTTTGAAGGATAAAGTTTGATTGACAAAGAGACATGAACAAAGATAGAGAGGAAGAGGTGGAAGATTTTAGAGAAGTAGAGGTAGATCTTATGGAGAAAGTAGCGGATTTGAAAATGCAGCACAAGATAAAGGATGGAAAGATGACCCTACCGATAAAAGAGGTAATTACTCTAGAAGTAGCTATATTGGTTACTCTAGGAATAACAATAATGGGAAAAGAGAAGAGAAATATTGGTTTAAAGGTACTTTTTACAAATGTGGTGAAGAAGGACATAGAGCTTTTGAATGTACTAACCCTAGAAAGAAGACTAGAGGTAATAGCAGAAGTAATTTGGCTTGTGAAGAAGTTGAGGAAATGTCTAATGAACCTAAACATGGTGAGAACTTGATGCTAACAAGGATCTTTTGGAATGAAGAAGTTGATGATGAACCTATTCTGAGGAAAAGTTTGTTCAGGACCAAATGTAAGATCGTTGATAAATGTTGCAAGGTAATCATTGATAGTGGAAGTTCTGATAATTTGGCATCTGAAGAGCTGGTTAACAAATTGGAGTTGTAGAGATTGAAACATCCTAAGCCTTACCATATTTCTTGGATCCAGAAGGAGCATAAACTACTTGTAATTGAACAATGCCTTGTTAAATTCAAAATTGGGAATTATCATGATGAAGCCTTGTGTGATATTATGCCTATGGATTATTGTCATATTCTTTTGGGTTGACCTTGGCAGTATGATAGGAAAGCTTTCCATGATGGTAGATTGAATCAATATACTATTTGGATGGATGGGAAGAAACAAGTATTATTGCCTTTGGTAGAGAAGTTTGATGAAGGCCGTCACTATACTATAGTTAGAGTATGCTTTTTTGATGGTAAAACATTTACAAGAGAAATGAAAGAACATAATATTTCCTTTTCATTGAAGCATAAAAGTGGACAGTCAAATAAGGTTGCTGATGCCTTAATCCGAAGAAGAAGTTTGCTGACAGAGATGAGAGTTGAGGTACTTGGTTTTGATGATTTGAAGTATAATGATGTTGATTTTGAAGAGCCTTGGAAATCTTCTAAGGAAAATAGAGTGAGTGATAAGTGGACTGATTATTTCATTCAAGAAGACATGTTGTTTAAAGGAGTTCAGTTGTGCATACCTAGAGATTCTATGAGAGAGAACATAATGAAGGAGAAACATAGTGGTGGACTTGCTAGACATTTTGCAATTGATAAGACTATGAATTTGATTTCAGAAAGATACTTTTGGCCATAGATTTATAGAGATGTACAGAGAATGGTTAGAAGTTGCAAAATTTGTCAAGTAGCAAAAGGAAGTAGTCAGAATTTGGGATTGTATACACCTTTGCCTATACCTGATAGACCTTGGGAAGATGTGAGTATGGACTTTGTTCTTGGATTGCCTAGAACTTAGAGAGGTAATGATTCTATTTTGGTAGTGGTTGAAAAATTTTCTAAGATGGCTCATTTCATACCTTGTAAGAAGACATCTGATGCATTGCATGTAGCTGAATTATTCTTCAAGGAAGTGGTAAGATTGCATGGTTTTCCTAAGTCTATTGTTTTAGATAGAGATACTAAGTTTACTAGTTACTTTTGGAGAACACTTTGGAAGAAGATGAATATAGAATTGAAGTTTAGTTCTACATTTCACCCTCACATAGATGGACAGACTAAAGTTTTGAATAGAAGTTTGGGAAACTTGTTGAGATGTTTAGTTGGAGATAAGCCTGGTAATTGGGATTTGATTTTGACACAAGCAGAGTTTGCATATAATAATTCAGTGAATAGAAGCACTAAGAGGACACCATTTGAGATTGTTACTGGATTTCATCCTAAGGGAACCACAGAGCTAAGAGATTTACCTACTGAGACAAGAAGAAGTGTTGAAGCTAAGGATTTTTCAGTATACATGAGAACTTTACATGATGAAGTTAAAAAGAATTTGGAGGACAGTAATCTGAAATACAAACAAAGAGAAGATAAGAGAAGGAGACATAAATCTTTTGAAGTTGGAGATGAGATTATGATTCATTTGAAAAAGAATCAATTTCCATTTGGTACCTACAACAAGCTAAAAATGAAGAAATTTGGAGCTTGTAAGATTTTGAAGAAGTTTGACAGTGGAAATTCTTATGAAGTGGAATTACCAGAGGACATGGATATATCACCTATATTCAATATTTATGATATATTTGAGTACTTTGAATCAAATGATGAGATTGAAGATGATCTAGACTATCCTAAGAAGAAAAAAGATAGCATTGCGAAGATCTTGAATAAAAGAGTGAGCAAAAGTACAAGAGGAAAAGACTACATGGAATATCTAGTTCAATGGAAAGACAAGCCAGTTGAAGACAGTTCATAGATTACACAAGCTAGGTTGGATATTTATGATTCAAGTCAGAATATGAGTAGTGCCTGATGTGGACATTAGTTCTTTATTTACCCCAGGTGTCTGATGTAGGAGCATCTTGGGTCTTTGACCAATCTTGCATCAACCAAAAACATTTCCTGATTTTTGTACCTATTTTCTATTGTTTTATTTATAATTGTTGTATTTTTTGGGTTCATGGTGTGAAAAGCATACATTATGTTGAGGACCTAATTGGAAACCTTCTCCAATGAGCACATAAAGTTTGCATGGACTGTTTCAAAGTTACAGATATTTTCCTTGTAGTTGGAACTGTATTTTCCTGCAGTTTTGGTGCTGATTGTTCATAGTGGCAATCTTGATCCATAAAAATTTTATCTATTAGGGAATTTTAGAGGACCTAAATTAATATCATTTCCAAAGAGCACAAGCCCTGATTCATTATGACTAAAAATGTATGCCCATTTTTCTTGGGGACCTATTTTTTGCCAGTTTTCAGGTGAAATGTGTAGTGTTTCTTCTTGTGATGTTTCGTGTGATCAAATGGGGCCTTTCACCCTTAAATTAATTTTCTTGGGTCATGTAAGGACCTAAGGCCAAATTTTCATCAATTTATATTCATTCTAGCATTATTTTTGGTTTAAATCTTGAGACTAGACCTATAATGTAATTAAATGCCTGACTAGCCAACTTGTGGCTTAGCTGGCTATATAAGGAGTCTAGATTGATGTAGAAGAGGGATCAAGAGGTATATTTAGGAATTATTATCAAGATACAACATTAGAGACAAAGATAGGATGCAAGCTGTAATTCTAATTTCATAATTCTCATTGTATAAGGCCGAAACTAGGAAGGCCTCACAGTCGGGCATGTTGAAAGAAATAATATAAATTCTTTGTTGTTTCTGCTATTTTATTGTCTCATATCCATTGTGATTTCATTTCTTTTATGTGATATTATATTTCTTCCATTGTGTAACTCTGAGCAGGGCTTGTTTTTGGATTCAAGTGGATTCAATTCTACTTGATTCTGCTTGTATCTACCCTACCCCTACGTCACTTGGATATAAGTTTTTGAGTATGGTACTATGCTAAGTCTAAGAACGCATGATCAGATTTGATAGTATGGATAAGTTACAAAAATTCTAAGTGACATGATTAGTAAGTGATAGATGAAATAGAGCATGGAGCCAACATATAGTATTTTGATTAGCGTATATCATTTTTTTTTGTAAAGCCTATGCACCTATTTTAATTGTGTTCTAAACATGTTAATATCATTGTATGTGAACACACTTGAGCCAATATACTTGGAAGTGTTGTATGTGTTAAGTTACAGGTTGAGCTAGTAGTTAGTTTTGGTTTCATCTATGCAGCATGTATATATGTGACATGCGCTTTTATATTTGAAAGTAATGGATATAGAGAAGAGAAGAAGTATGTGGTGTATGTTCTTCTTGGTGTGCTCAAACAAATGCTAAGAAGACATTTCTTATCTTCTTCAAAGGATCCTACTCTCCTCTAGGATCTTAATAGTCTTAGATGATCAACCTAAGACCTTGCCAAACTCTTCTCTAAGAGTTAATCTCCTTGTGCTTAACCTTGAAGGACATTCACCTTAAAGTTTTGTCTCAATGCTTTCCAACACTTATAAGACTCCAAGTGCCATTCTCACACAAAATACTAAAGTGGTTTCAGGGGTACCAAATACATTGAAAACATCCATTATGTTTCCTTTTGAATCCATTTTAGTGAATCTCAAAATCCTTTCCAATCGGGTCTAAGAACTAGTCTTATGGAGGCCTAATCAGGCCTAGTTTCCTTGTAGCCCTTGACAGGATCTTTTCTCAATTTCCTATCAAATCTTCTCAAATTAATTACAAAAAAAATTCCACATTTGAGTACCCTTTTAGGAATTATAAACAATTCAGGAGGATTTAGGGTTCTATGGCCTCTATACACAGGCTTCCTACAAAGTAGGGCTAATAGGGCTAATAGGCCTAATTTCTAGGACTATACTGATTTCTTGTTTGAAACTCAACTAAATGGATTGATCAATCCTCAATCCTTCTAACATGAAATGATATGTTCATATACCATCTTGAACCATACTTGTTTCATACAGTATTCCTATCCCCTGCATGCAAACACTCATTTTCTCACTTTCACAGCTCTAACCGGGCACACTAGTCTCACCTAGGGCATGACTATAAAAATAGAAGCTTGACTCTTCAAGAGTCCTACCTCTAGATTCCTACTATACATTTTGTCCCCTAAATAATTCATCCAAATTTAGGAAGATCTCATGGTTAGATTTCAAGGGGGAGCCATAAAAGCACAAACAGGTTCGGACTGGACCAGGAGACTTCCTATACTCTAATCAATTTATTGAAGGCACTAAAATAACTCTAAAATACCTAAACAAACAAAATAAAAGTATTAAATCTACCCTAAAAACATATATCCAAAACAAAATCAAAGATTTTAATTCATATGAATGCATTGTCACACAATAATTCTCGGGTATCCTCTAAAAACATTATTGCAGAGCTTCTATTCAACTCAAAAAACTTCTTTTCAATCACCTCTACTTTGAAAACATGAGCTATTTTGTATCATAAGATACTTTCTCCATCTTTTTAGGTCTTGGCATTCAATTCCCACTCCTATAATGATGGGGATCCAATGTGGTCGAGTTGCATGCAATATTTGCACAAAGTTATGTTAGAAAGTAACGATCCCCAAGATAACTGAGAGGGGGGGGGTGTGAATCAGTTATCAGATAATTTATCCATTCAATAGCTTTAAATAATATAATCAATGTACTGATCAACCATAGAAAGATAATCATACACAATTGCACAATAACACAAGATATGTTAGCTAGGGAACCTCTTGAAAAGAGTAAACCCCGGTGGGAATGATGCCCACAAAATGATGCACTAATATGAAAGTTCCTTGTTAGAGGATGGACCCTGTTAGGAGTCTTATGAAATACATTTAGTACATATAAATCCCTATTAGGAGATTTTGAATCCCTGTTAAAAGATTCTAACCCGGTTAAGAGTTTATGGAAGACAGAAGGACCCACTGCCCAAATAGCTTCAAGGCAAGATCTCTGAACCCACTGTCCAAAAAATCTTAGAATTATTCAATAGAATAATATGAAATATATATTACCACCTTCACACTATGCCAAAACTGCACTCTCTACTACACAAGATCACAATTCCAGATCTTTGTACTCACAAGTCTTCCTTCATCACTGAATTAGCTCTTTTCTTCACTTCATGCATATATTCGCATCTCACTCTTCATAGTACCCATTACAATAAGGAAAAAATTCCTTCCTATATACCAAAATCAAATAATTACAAATGAGTTGGTCCTCAATTACAAAATAATAAATTCTACACGCTACTCACAGAATTCACATAAAACTGTCGGCTTCCAGTTACTATAACTTTCTCCAAACATATCCTCAAATTTTTTGCTATGAACCACATCATCATTAATGAGTCTCCAACATCCCTTTAACTGTGCAAAATCAGATTCCATCCCAGCTAAGAGATATCCTTTGATTTCTGAACATCACTACATAGAAACACTGTTTAAACACTGCTTTCACCAAAATGCTCATAACTCTTACAAATGAATGAATTTTTTTTTGTGTTGTTAACCATAGGTTAATAACACACCAAAGAACATACCATAAAATATTCAAAAGCCAATCTACAATACAACATGTGTGCAAAACAAAATTGTACCTACTTTCCTACTAATATCCAGAATATCACTGTGTTGACAACAATGACAATCCAAGTCATGAATGCAACAACAACTGCTACAGAATGACTGCCAAAACACTTTGCATTCAATCCTAACAATCTCTCCCATTGGCATTGATGGCAACATAGATGAAAAACATCCAATGTTCCAAAAATCCAATACTGCAACATCACTCCAAAATATCAAATAAAATCTTGCTTCGTTTTCCTATTCAGCTCTCTCATACAATCCACAATGTTTTTCATGTATATCTCACCCCCATTGACATCAATGATAGAAATTCTATCACTAAGTCAACAACAACTTAATGTCAAAAGACACTTTTTAGAATAATACAATAACAAGAGTCCTCATGACTCAGCTCATAAACTCCCCCATGGAGGAAGTTCCAACATCCAATCTAGAAGAAAGATAGGGCTCATATACCATTGGACGGATGCAATCATCTGCATCAATTCTCAAAAATAGGTTGGGGCATAACCCCAAGCATACCTCTTAGATACACAAATGTATCCTTAGGTAAAGGCTTTGTAAATATATCTGCTATCTACTCCTTTGTACTTATGTACTCTGATCTTACTTCTTTTTCTGCAACTTTCTCTCTTACAACATGATACTTGATCTCAATATGTTTAGTCTTAGAATGTGAAATAGGATTTTTTGACATACTCACTGTACTGGTGTTATCACAATGTATAACAACAAGCTCATCAAACTTTATTCCAATATCATTCAACATCTGCTTCATCCAAATAATCTGATTACAATTATTTGCTGCTACAACATATTCTACTTCTGCTATGCTTTGTGAAGTACAATTATGCTTCATACTTAGCCAAGAGACCAATTTTCCTCCAAGAAAAAAGGCTCCACCACCGGTGATTTTCTTGTCATCAACGCTGCCTCCCCAATCTACATCAGTATAGGCACATAAAGTAAAATCATCAGAATTCTCATACCATAATCCATAATCCATTGTTCCTTTCAGATATCTCAGTATCCTCTTTACTGCTACATAACGTGATTCTCTAGGTTCTGCTTGAAATCTTGCTACAATCCCCACTGAATGTGCTATATCAGGTCTTGTATGTGTCAAGTACTGTAATCCTCCAATCATAGATCTGTACTTTTTCTGCTCAACTGCTAGTGTCTCATCTTTGCTAGATAACTTATGTCCAGTTACCATAGGTGTTCCAACAGGTTTAGAATCTTCCATTCCAAATCTTTTCAATAATTCATTTAAATACTTGGTCTGACTTACAAATATACCTTCCTTGCTTTGTGTTATCTGTAATCCCAAAAATTATTTCATTTCTCCAATCATGCTCATCTCAAATTTAGTCTCCATTTCATCTGCAAATTTGTCACTAGCTTCATCTTCTCCTCCAAAGATAATATCATCAACAAATATAACTATAACCAACAAACCATTCTCAATTTCTTTTGTGTACAAGTTACTATCTGTTGTTCCTTTTATAAATCCCAATTTCAATAAATACTTATCCAATCTTGCATACCAAGTTCTAGGTGCTTGTTTTAATCCATATAAAGCTTTCTTTAACTTACATACCATATCTCCTTCTTGTGTCAAAGGAAAACCTTCAGGCTGCTCAATGTAGACTTCTTCTTCCAATTCACCATTCAAAAATGCTGACTTCACATCCATCTAATACACTTTGAATTTCTTGTAAGTTGCATATGCTAGAAACATTCTCACTGCTTCAAGTCTGGCCACAAGTGCAAAAGTTTCTTCATAGTCAATTTCTTCTTGTTGTGAATATCCTTTACATACCAATCTTTCTTTGTTTCTTATCACTTCTCCTTGTTCATTCATCTTGTTTATGAATACCCACTTTGTTCCAATCACATTCTTGTCTTCAGGTCTAGGGACCAATTCCCATGTCTTGTTTTTTTTCAATCTGCTCTAGTTCTTCTTTCATAGCATTGATCCAATGTTCATCTTCACAAGCTTCATTAGTAGTCTTAGGTTCAATTTGAGAAATCAAACATAAATGTACCTTATTTCGAGTAAAAAATCCTCTATCTAAACTTCCAATAACTTGCTCAACAGGGTGATGTCTTGAAGTATACCTATTAGGTGTCATAGTTACTGATCTTGTTCCGACTATAGATTCTTCTCTACTTTCTTCTCTATTTTCTTCTCTATTTTCTTCTCTGTCTTCTTTAGTATGACTTTCATTCAGCAAATCACTATTAGTTTCAAAAAATAATTCTGCATTTTCAATGTTAGGCTGAGGTTGTGCTTCTCCATCAGATTCATAATCAAGCATTCTTTCCTGAATTTTAAACTTCTCATCAACTTTTACATTTGCACTTTCAACAATAGTCTTAGTTCTTTTGTTATAACATCTATATGCTTTGCTTTTTAAAGAATATCCAATAAATATTCCTTCATCACTTCTAGGATCAAACTTTCCTATATCATCATCTCTCTTTATATAACATTTACTTCCAAAAATTCTAAAATACTTAACTAAGGGTGTATGTCCGAACCATAATTCATAAGGTGTCTTGTTTGTATCTGCTCTGATTTGTTCTCTGTTCATAGTGTATACTGCTGTGTTCACTGCTTCTCTCCAAAAAGTTTTAGCCATATCATTTTCAAACAACATAGCTCTTGCTGCTTCAGTTATTGACCTGTTCCTTCTTTCTGCAATACCATTTTGTTCTGGTGTTCTAGTGGCTGAAAGTTGTCTCTTAATACCATTCATTTCACAAAAGGTGTTAAACTCTCTAAATGTAAATTCACCACCTCTATCAGATCTTAGACACTTAATCTTCATTCCAGATTCATTCTCAATTTTCCTTTTCATGATCTTAAATTTATCAAATGCCATCCACATCATTCTTGTAAAATCATCAACAAGAATCATAAAATACCTTTCACCATAGAATCCTCTAGTCCTAGTAGGACCACTCAAGTCTGTATGAACAATCTCCAACTTCTCTACCGATGTGAACTTCTTAGTAGGAAATGAACTCCTTTTCTACTTTTCCATCATACATTCTTTGCAAATCATGTTAGTAGGTTTCATAATTCTAGGTAAATCTCTTACCGCAAGTGTAGTGCTCACCTTGACAATATTATCAAAGTTTATATGACAAAACCTTTTATGCCATAACCAACTGTCATCAATCCTAGTTATCAAACATGTCATCTTAGTAGGATTCAACTAAAATACATTACCTCTGGTTCTGGATCCTTTTCCAATCAGATTTCCATCTTTATCTTTTATCACACAAGTTTTCTCAGAAAACCAAACTTGATAACCCTTATCAGCCAATTGTCCAATGCTTAGTAGATTATGTCTTAGTCCATCAACAAACAAAACATCATCAGTGTTAGTCTTTCCATCAAGAGTAATAGATCCTATACCCTTAATCAAACAAGGTGCATTGTTACCAACCCTAACAATTCCTCCATCATAATTATCTAACTTAACAAATTTTCTTTTATTTGCAGTCATATGATGTGAACAACCACTGTCTATAATCCAATCAGATTTCTTTTCAACTTGTGAAACTAATGCTTTTTCTTCCCTTTTATTAGATTCAGAACTTTCTTCTTTAATTGCTACAAATCCTATTTCCTCAAAGTTATCATTATCACTATCACTTAAATGTTTTTCAATTCCTGCTTCAAAATCTTCATCATTTGCATAATAACATTCTTTAGATCTCCTAGGTTTAAAGTTGCTTCTATACTTCTTAACTCTTTTAGGACATTTAGATGCAAAATGACCATATTCTTGACAAGTCCAAAATTTAAAGATTTTCTTACCATCTGGTTCTCTTTTTACAAGTAATGCAATACCTTCTTCAATCTTCTTATCTTCCTTAGATCTGCTACTACTGGCATAATCTCCATTCACACTAGTACTTCTTGTAGGTCTAATGCTAAGAGCATTGAATGTTGTTTCCATTCTAGGTAGCTCTCCTGATAATCTCAAGTTCATCTCTATTGTTTCTAATCTTCCAAGAAGAGTCTCTCTTGAAAAGTTTGATGTACAAGGTATCACTTGTTCAATCACCTGCGTTGTCTGCTTGAATACTGGTGTCAAAGTTCTTAGAATTTTCCATATCACTTCATTCTCTATCTTATCACCTCCACAAGACTTTATTCCTATCACAATCTCAGACATCCTACCAATATAACTTCTAATAGATTCATCTTCCATCATTCTGATATCTTCAAATGCACAAATCCAATTATGTAATCTAGCCTTCTTTGCATGTTCATCACCTTCAAAAGTAGAATTTAAAGCTTTCCAAATTGCATGAGATGTTTTCAAACATCTTACTTGACTATAATCATTCTCTGGTAGTGCTTATAAAAGTGCTTCTCTTGCAAGTATGTTACACATGAATAGATCTAGTTCATCTTTAGTTCCTGCCTCTAGATTGTCTTCCTCAATGATAGTCTTCTCATTCTTTGCAATCAACCAATAACTTGGTCCTAAACACAATAGATGTGTCTTCATCTTTTCTTTCTAGCTATCAAAATTTACTCCATCAAACTTAGGGCTTTCTTTTCTGAAATTCACCATGGATCTCCTTAAGTTGTTAAACTTTTCTTTCAAGGACCTGCTGCTGTGATACCAATTGTTAGAAAGTAAAGATCCCCAAGATAACTAAGAGGGGGGGGGGTGAATCATTTATAAGATAATTTATCCATTCAATAGCTTTAAACTATATAATCAATGTACTGATCAACCATAGAAATATAATCATACACAATTGCACAATAACACAAGATATGTTAACTAGGGAACCTCTTGAAAAGAGTAAACCCCGGTGGGAATGATGCCCACAAAATGATGCACTAATATGAAAGTTCCTTGTTAGAGGATGGACCTTGTTAGGAGTCTTATGAAATACATTCAGTACATATAAATCCCTGTTAAAAGATTCTAACCCGGTTAAGAGTTTATGGAAGATAGAAGGACCCACTGCCCAAACAGCTTCAAGGCAAGATTTCTGAACCCACTGTCCAAAAGATCTTAGAATTATTCAATAGAATAATATGAAATATATATTACCACCTTCACACTATTCCAGTACTATACTCTCTGCTACAGAAGATCACAATTCCAGATCTTTGTACACACAAGTCTTCCTTCATCATTGAATTAGCTCTTTTCTTCACTTCATGCATATATTCACATCTCACTATTCATAGTACCCATTACAATAAGAAAAAAATTCCTTCTTATATACCAAACTCAAATAATTACAAATGAGTCTGTCCTCAATTACAAAATAATAAATTCTACATGCTACTCACAGAATTCACATAAAATTGTCAGCTTCCAGTTACTGTAACTTTCTCCAAACATATCCTCAAAGTTTTCACTATGAACCACATCATCATTAATGAGTCTCCAACATCCCTTTAACTGTGCAAAATCAGATTCCATCCCAGCTAAGATATATCCTTTGATTTTCGAACATCGCTACACAGAAACACTGTCTAAACACTGCTTTCACCAAAATGCTCATAACTCTTACAAATGAATGAATTTCTTTTTGCGCTGTTAACCATAGGTTAATAACACACCAAAGAAAATACCATCAACTATGCAAAAGCCAATCTGCAATACAACATGTGCGCAAAACAAAACTATACCTGCTTTCCTGCTAATATCTAGAATATCACTGTGTTGACATCAATGACAATCCAAGTCATGAATGCAACAACAACTGCTACAGAATGACTACCAAAACACTTTGCATTCATTCCTAACAAGTTACAAATGTTATCATGACAAATTTTAGCATCTTTTTCAATAATGAGGTAACCTATATTATTGGGCCTCTATCCCACTTAGTTTGATGAAATAACCTCATTTAATCCTAATAAGGCATCTCCTTTATTATTTCCAAAGTTTAAGACACATTTAGGCTCATTTCCCTAATCAAGCCAAAATTTAGCAATAAGGGAACCTAACTAAACTAGGTTGGATTAGATAATAACTATCAATCCACCTAGTCACACACATGCAAGACCTTCTAAGGTCCAAATTAAACACACTTATGAATTGGCAAAGGTCATCTACAAGCCAAAATTATTAGGGACTAGGAGGCTAGCCTAGGTGCTCATGCACCATCCTCCCCAAGTGAAAGCTTTCAGTCCATCCTTGGATTGAGTAAGTTGAGGTCAATGCCCAACTTTTTAAACTCTGATTCTTTAATCCATGTTGCATCTACATCTAGTTGTCCTTGACATTTGACTAAATATTCCTTATACTCTTTGGTTCCAGTCTTCTTATAGACTCTTGAATCCAGTATTCCCTCTGCCTTCTTGACTAATGTAGAAGGTAAATTAAGTTCATCCACTTCTTGAATGACTTCAGTCAAGCTTTGATCAGGATCAAGGATTGGTCCTTTGTAAGGAACCAGGTCTACAACATTAAAAACAAGGGACAGTCCACTATCCTCTGGTAACTCCACCTTATAAGCATTGGCTCCATACTTTGCTATGATAGGACAGGGGCCAATTCTTCTCATTTGCAATTTTTTAGGGACTCCTTTCTATAATATGGCTTTATTAAGATGCACCATTACTAAATCTCCAATAGTGAATTGGATTTTTCTTCTACCCTCATCAACCTTACTCCTGTGTTTCATAGTGTTATCAACTAATGTTTTCCTAACTGTATCATGAATCTCTTGCATAGCATAAGAAAAATCTTCAGCATATCCACTCCCCTTAACTTCATCCTTCAACTCTCTAAGTTCATAGATTCCTCTAGGGTGTATGCCATAAAAAATTTCAAAGGGACTCTTACCTGTAGACATGTTCACAGTGTCATTGTATGCATATTCAGCCTGCCCAAGTAGTTGATCCCATTTTTTACCATATTCTTTAGTCAAGCATCTTAGGAGATTTCCAAGACTCCTATTTACCACCTCGATTTGACCATTTCTTTGAGGATCGTATGTAGATCCAAAAGACAAATTGGTGCCTATTCTTTTCCAAAGAGTCTTCCAAAAGTGACTCATAAACTTGGTGTCTCTATTTGACACTATGATCAAAGGTAACCCATGTATCCTGACTATCTCTTTGAAGAATAGAGAAGCTATTTGGCTGGCATCATTGGCTGTCTTGCATGGCACAAAATGAGCCATCTTGTTGAACTTGTCTACTATCACATAGACACTATCCATTCCTTGTCTTGTCTTAGGTAACCCAACTACAAAGTCCATGCTCAAGCATTCCCATGGCCTAGTGGGAATAGGTAGTGGTTGATATAGGCCTGCATTAGAAGAAGTACCTTTGACCTTTTGACACACAATGCAACTCTCAACATACTTCCTAACATCAATGTTCATTCTTGGCCAAAAGTAAAATCTTTGAACAAGTTATTGTGTCTTAGTGTCCCCAAAATGACCACTCAATGCACCATTGTGCTTTTCTTGAATCAAACTCTCTCTTATAAACCCTCTATGAACACATAACTGACTTCCCTTAAATAAGAGGTTATTTTGAAAAGTATAATCAACATATTTACTATGGAAGTGTTTCTTATGTTCTACACATACCTTGTAAATATTTGCAAAGTCTTCATCATCAACATATAGATTCTTGAAGTTATTTATTCCCATGCTCTTCAATTGTATCTCCTAGATAGTGAGAGCTCTTCTACTCAAGGCATTTTCCACCTTTCTTAGTACCCCCTTCTTGTGCTTGATGTTAAATGTGTATGCTTTCAGGTATGCAACCCACTTCATGTGCCTATGATTGAGTTTCTCTTGATATTTTAAGAAACTTAGAGCTTGGTTGTTTGAATAGACTATGAACTCTTTTGGAAGAAAATAATGCCTCCATTTCCTTAAGACCTGAACTAGAACATACATCTCAAGGTCATAAGAATAATATTTCTTCTTAGCTTTACTCAAATTATCTGAATAGAAAGCCACTAGTCTACCCTCTTGGCTTAAGATAGCTCCAATAGCCACATTGCTTGCATCACACTCTATGGTGAATAGTTTCTCAAAGCTTGGCAAAACCATAATAGGTTGAGTAGAAATCTTTTTCTTCAAAAACTCAAAACTCTTGTTAGCTTGTTCATTCCACCAAAACTTAGTCTTCATGTATCCTTTAATGGTGTCCAACATAGGAGCACAAATAGCACTGAATTTCCTAATAAATTTTCTCTAGTATTCAGCAAGGCCATGAAAACTTCTTACCTTTGTTTTTGTCCATGGAGTGGGCCAATTGAGGATGGCTTCCACTTTGCTAGTGTCCATTTTCAGATTTCTATGAGATAGTAAAAACCCAAGGTATACCAACTCCTACCTCATGAATTCAAATTTCTCCAAATTTATCATCAACCTTTCATCATGCAACCTCTTGATAACAATTTATAGGTGTTGGAGATGTTCATCCTTTGTCTTGCTATAAATTAGTATATCATCAAGATATACCACTAAAATTTTTCCAATGTAGTCCTTAAGAACTTCATTCATGAGCCTCATGAATGTGGAGGGGGCATTAGACAGTCCAAATGGCATGACAAGCCATTCATATAAACCCTTATTGGTTTTGAAGGCTGTTTTCCACTCATCTCCCTCATGTATCCTAATTTTGTGATAACCACTCTTTAAGTCTATCTTGGTAAAGTACTTGGCTTCTCCTAGACAGTCCATTAGGTCTTCAATCCTAGGGATAGGGAACCTATACCTAATGGTTATCCTATTTATGGCCCTTGAGTTAGTACAAAGCCTCCAAGTTCCTACCTTTTTGGGTGCTAGGACAATGGGTATGGCACATGGGCTGATGCTCTTTCTAATAAGACCTTGATTTAGGAGTTCTTGGATTTGTCTAGCAATCTCCTCATTTTGTTGAGAGGTCATCTTATAAGCTGCCTTATTGGGAAGGGTAGCTCGTGGTATGAAGTCTATCCTATGACTTATAGCTCTTTTGGGGGTAATGTTGATGGTTTTCCATCACTTACAATGCCTTAATAAGTCTACAACGTGCTTTGTACCTCCTTAGGTAGCTCTGGCTTCTTGGCTACCTTGTCATCACTTACCTCTGTTGGCCTTAACACCAGTGCAAAGCCAACTCCTTATCCTTATTTTAGGACTTCTAAGAACTCTTTCTCACTAACCATGAGTACATTAGGGCATGCTGACTTCATCTATGTATCCTCTAACAGTGACTGAATCGTAAATGTCACATTATCCTTCTTGAAAGTATATGAATTCTTCACTTCATCATGCATATCTTAGCAGTCAAATTGTCATGGTCTACCTAGGAGAAAGTGACATTCATCCATAGGTAACACATCACATAATACCTTGTCCTTATATCTCCCAATTGAGAACTCAACCCAAGCCTGCTAATTCACTAAGACATGTTGTCCTTTATTCAGCCATGTGACCTTGTAAGGACTAGTGTGGGGTATCCTTGTCATTTTTAACTTGCTAACTTCTTCCCCCAACACAATGTTTTTAGTAGACCCTGAGCCAATGATGACCCTACACACCTTGACCATCATCTTAAATTTGATCCTAAATAGGGATCTCCTCTGCCTTAGCTCCTCCTTAACCAGTTCTCTGATCAATGTTCTCCTCATCATGAGGTTCTCACCTTCCTCTAATGTTAGTGGTACCTCAGGGGGTTTGGCTCCTACATTTGTCTCTTCTTGAACAAAATTAGTTCTCTTGTCACCTCCTTGAGAAGTACTACCCTTCTCTAGACACCTATAGGTAGGGTGTCCCATTTGGTTACAATGGTAACACTTCATGTTGGCAAAATAGTTACCTCTTCCTTGTCCACCACTTCTTCCTCTAAAATTAGAGCTCCTTCCTCTACTACCTCTACTAGAGCTTCCCTATTTTTTCTCAGTATATTTGACTTCTCCTTGAGTTCTTGGCTCTATGCTCCTTCCATCATATCCAATTCTTTGTCCTCTATTGTCTCTTCCCCTTCCTCTACCTCTTGAAGTGTTGGAGTCTTGATTCTTCCTTAATTTTTCTTCAACCTTGATAGCAAGCTGATGACATTTTTTAATGGTGTCAGATGTCAAAAGACTCATCTCATCTTAAATGTTCCACTTGAGCCCATTAAGGTATGTTACCACCTTTACCTTCTCATCCTCTGCAACTCAAGATCTCATGTAAAGTTTTTGGAACTCCTCAGTATATGATTTCACATCCAAGTCTTTTTTCCTAATAGTTTGCCTCTTCTTATGGAATTGGATTTCATAATCCTCTGGCACATATGCATCGCTAATTTTGGCTACCATTGCCTTCCATGTAGAAATTGGATTCTTACCCTCTTTTTCCCTCTCATCTTATAGAAACTTCCACCAAGTGAGTGCAAGACCTCTCAATCTAGCCTTGGATACTTTAACCTTTTTAGCCTCTGTGATTTCATCACACTCAAAGGGGTTCTCTAGTCCTTCTATCCAATCTAGGACTACCTCTAGTTCCATCTTCCCATTGAAGATTGGAATGCCTTCCAATGCTTTCCCCCTCAAGGCCTTCAATGCCTTCATTAATGGTTCTTTAGCCAGTATTGGGTCTAGTTTAGGGACCTTATCCTCCAAAAGGTTCTCCTTTTGTTTTCCATCTATCTTATCATTAGCTTCTTCATCCTTTGCATCTACTTCATCCACCTTTAGCTCTAATTGAGCCAATCTATCCCAAAGTATTATATTCTCCTCTTCTCGGTCTTCCACCTTCTTGGCTAACTCAACATTAGTCACCATTGTATTATCTCCTATTGACTCAAATGATTTATTATCTCCTACTAACTCAGAAGGTTGCAACATTAACCACAAGCTTTGATACCAATATGGTGTATGTTCTTCTCGGTGTACTCACACAAATTCTAAGAGGACCTTGCTTGTCTTCTTCAAAGGATCCTACTCTCCTCTAGGATCTTGATAGTCTTAGATGATCAACCTAAAACCTTGCCAAACTCTTCTCTAATATTTAATCTCATTGTGCTTAACCTTGAAGGACATTCACCTTAAAGTTTTGTTTCAATTTTTTCCAACACTTAGAAGACTCCAAGTGCCATTCTTAAACAAACTACTAAAGTGGTTTTAGGGGTACCAAATACCTTGAAAACATCCATTAAGTTTCCTTTTGAATCCATTTTATTGGATCTCAAAGCCCTTTCCAATCGGGTTTAAGAACTAGTCTTATGGAGGCCTAATCAGGCCTAGTTTCCTTGTAGCCCTTGACAGGGTCTTTTCTCAATTTCCTATCAAATATTTTCAAATGACTTACAAAAAAATTATACATTCAAGTACCCTTTTGGTAATTATAATAGATTCAGGAGGATTTGGATTTCTATGGCCTCCGTACACAGGATTCCTACAAAGTAGGGCTAATAGGGCTAACAGGCCTAATTTCTAGGACTATACTGATTTCTTGTTTGAAACTCAACCAAATGGATTGATCAATCCTCAATCCTTCTAACATGAAATTATATCTTCATATACCATCTAGAACCATACTTGTTCCGTATAGTCTTCCTCTCCCCTGCATGCAAACACTCATTTTCTCATAGTCACACCTCTAACTGGGCACACTAGTCTCACCTAGGGCATGACTATAAAAATAGAAGCTTGAATCTTCAGGACTCCTACCTCTAGATTCCTACTATACATTGGCTCCCCTAAATTATTCATCCAACATTAGGAAGATCTCATGGTTATATTTCATGGGGGAGCCATAAAAGCACAAACAGGTTTGGACCGGACCAGCAGACTTCCTAAACTCTAATCAATTTATTGAAGGCACTAAACTAACTCTAAACTACCTATACAAAGAAAAGAAAAGTCTTAAATATACCCTAAAAACACAACTCCTAAACAAAATCAAAGATTTTAATCCATATGAAGGCACTTTCACACAATAATGCTCGAGTATCCTCTAAAACCGATATTGTAGATCTTCTGTTCAACTCAAAAAACTTCTTTTCAATCACATCTACTCTGAAAACATGAGCCATTTTGTATCATACGATACTTTCTCCATCTTTTTAGGTCTTGGCATTCAATTCCCACTCCTATAATGGTGGGGATCCAATGTGGTCAAGTTGCATGCAACATTGGCACAAATTTGCAAATGTTGTCATGACAACTTTTAGCATCGTTTACAATAATGAGGTAACCTATATTCTTGGGCCTCTATCCCACCTAGTTTGATGAAATAATCTCATTTAAAACTAATAAGACATCTCCTTTATTATGACAAAGTTTAAGACACATTTAGGCTCATTTCCCTAATCAAGCCAACATTTAGCAATAAAGGAACCTAACTAAACTTTGTTGGATTAGATACTAACTATCAATCCACCTAGTCACACACATGCAAGACCTTATAAGTGTATGCACCCTAAAATGGTCACCTAGACTTTGGGCCCCCATTCAGCAATTTATCAAATCCCTGAATCAATATTTTCAAAAATCAACATTTTATCAATTATATCATTTTCCTTGATCAAATCTTATTTTATCATTTTTGATTATTTTCTATAGGCTAACCATTTTATCCTAAAGTCTTTATTTATTTAAAAGGAATTTCCTCCCCTTTTATTAAATAAAATCCCCCACTTTTCCTCTTATCCTAAGTTGTACAAATAAAGCATTATTCTTATTTTATAAAAATAAGAAAAGCACTTTTTGTCTCATATGGACACAAAAGTCAACTCTTATCTTCTCATTGGAGGATATTTGTGCACATGGATTGCTCCTCTTTCAAGCTCCACCCTTGATTAAATCTTTTGCCTCTTAATCTGCATGGTCCATTCCTTTTCAATTCCTTTAAACGGAGAGCTCTTTTCTCATTCTTGGATCCCAACTTTTTATGCTAATCTTATGTTGCAGGATTTCTTGGAGACTTTGGAGCTTTTGGAGATCATTTCTTGCATTCTAGTTTCATTTCTTGCATCATAGCTTTCATGGCATCTAGCTTAGTTTCCTTTATGCTTTAGATTAGCTCACATAGCTTAATTAGCAAGGGTTTGTAATACTTTTCTTTCATAGCTTAGCTTGCATCTTCATTCTTAGCATATCTTGCATTGCATTGCATTCTCATTGTTGATTCTTGAGGATGTTGGCATTCTTTCCCTTGTCTCTTTGAATCTCTCATTGTGTGGTTTACTAGCAAGGTTGCATGCTTCAATAGCTCTAGCTGAGAGCAACATCAACATCCTTGTGACTCCATGCCTAGGGAGCTCTAGGTCACTTTCTCAAGGTTTCCCATTCATGGATTGCCTTGGAAGTAATGACTTAGAGAAGTGCACTATTTAGTGTGTACATTTTTTACGCCTACCATGGGGCAGAACATTCTTATTTTTTCTGACATAATTATCATGTGATAGTTTTCCAGTGCCGTACAATATTTTCTTCTATATCAGTGTGATATTTTACCAGCTATAATATCGCACGCTTTGGAAAATTATATCACACTCTTGTTCTATTTTCTATCGCATGGAGGTATCAAGAATTATCACCCGAAGATATAATATCATGCCAGTACAGAATGAAATATCACACGACTATTTCTCTTATAGAAATATCGCCCAGGCCTAGCAGTGAGCAATTTTTTTCATTTCTTTGCAAGATTTACTTGGTTTTGATTCGGATTTCTGATTTGTTGTTGTAGAACATGGGTCTATTTGTAGATTTCATTTGGTTTTTGATGTGCTAACCTTTGTAGAGCTAACAAGTGGTGCTTGTAGGTGCTCTTATTCCTTGATTATTTTCTTAAAAGAATGCATGTCAAAGCTTCAAATGCACAAGGGCTACTAACGGTTTTTGTAGGGCTTCCCAAAGCATTAAAACCAATCAAGTGCTTGTTTAATTGCTTTCTTTTGAGTGCGGCATATACTAGTTGTTTCATTTCATAGGCACTTAATATCTTGTTGTAGGAATCTTTGGGTGGTAGGAGAAGTATGCTCTTCACCCTTGTGGTGAACCAGAAAATCTTGACCCATCTTTAGATTTTGAAAGAGAGAGGGTAATTGAACCTTTTCTTGGTGTGTTTGGGAGATATTTTTGAGCTAGGTGATTATGCTCTTCACCCTTGAGGTGAAATAGAAATCCTAACACTCAAAGGTTGATCCACTCTTTGTTTAGCTTTTAGAATCCTTTAGCAGGCCTACTCTTGAGCAATCAAGAAGAATGACCCAAGTGGGGACAAGCTTTTTGGTGGCTATTTCAACCCACTATAAACTCAAGGCTATCAAGGACACACAACCTTGGTAGATGTAGTACTTGTCTTTGCTTGATGTGAGTACTTGTGGGATTGTGACCATGACAAAAATGTTGAGCAAGAATGCTTAAGGTACTCTTGTGGCCGTGAGGTCCGTTACTTGCCGCAAGGTAAGGAGTCCCTTTGGGGAGCAAGAGGGGTATTATGAATGAAATCCCTTATTAAGAACCATAGATAGAAGCCACCCTATTTTTCCACTTAGCTTCTTGGTGCAAGGATTGATTCTAGTGGACTAACCCAGATCACCCCAAGATTACTCACCATCTGTGTTCCTTTGGTTGTGTCATTGGCACTTCCACGACAAAGCCAATATCTATCGTGGGAAACCACTTTGTGTGAGGCAATGGAGCATCAAGTGTGGGCCAAGTTGTTAAGTATTGAGCCATTGTCTTTTTAGGCTAGCAAGTTCTTAAAGTGTTCTTGATGTGATCTACCCATGTAAACATTCTCAAATATCAAACATCACGGTAGCATTCATAGGATTTTATTGCTTTGATATCACAATTTTCTTTTCTTGGCAAGGTTGCTTTTGCCCTTGTGCAAGTTTTTTATGACATGTTTGATCACCTACTATTTTCAAACCTATCTATTTACTATTGTCACTATGCTTGAAATCAAAAAATCCAACCTTCAAACTAAAATTTTGAACAAACTGCCCTTAAAACTAAGATTTTTAGCACTCACTGGTCAAGAGTCGTATGATCCTAAACCTGTATCACACACTGTACTGAGAATTATCATGTGATAGTTCGTCACTGGGAGACTATCACACTGCTTGCTTGGAAAGTATCACATAGGCTGCCTGGGAACTATCGCACTACTTACTGAAAAATATTTTCTGGTCAAAAATTATCATACTGTTAGCCTGGAAACTATCACACAGAGTCTTTTTGATGTCTACCTGGTTTATGCAATTTTTAGTTTTTCCTTAGTTGACCAGATTCTAGTAGGTGACTTACTCTGTTGCTAGAAACCTATTTGTACCTTGGGTTCCTGATTTTAGACCCCTTGAATTAGTATTCTCTGATTTTACAAAGTAGTCTTGCTTGGCATCGATAAGTTAGGAATTATCCTTGTTGAAAAAGTACACCTTTAGATTCTTTAGTAACATGCTTGGAGAGTTTTCAATACTTTTTTATCCAATTCACTTCCATCAAAATTCAATTTCAATTATATGTTGGAAAATCCATCCTCCTAGTCCATATGTATTAGGATACTCATCCTTTTATTATACACCTCTTTGGCAGTGTTGGTTTGCACCTTTTGTAGCTTTCCATCTTGCCATCTCTTTTTGGACAATTGAACACTTTCACTATCCTAGTTTGATATTTACATTTCATAAGGTCATCTTATCACCAAGGGTATTTTTCTTTCATGTCGGTTAAAACAAGGTACCAAGTTAGTCAAGGAAAATGACCTCAAGTTGTCTTTGAACAATTACCCTTAGTCCAAACTCATCAAAAGAGAAAGGGAAAGAAACCCGCCTTTGATCAATCACCAAGGAGCAAGTTTGAGGCTTGGTTTGACCGAAAGAGCAATCCTAGTGAGTTGAGTACCTCCTTACCATATTCTCAATCAAATATGGACATGAGCTACACTTTGACTAGGAAATAAAGAGAAGAAATGGATCAAACTCTTGATGACATTTTTTGAAGACATAGGGATAACATGTGGTTTGGTGATGACAACCAACCTAAATCACCCCCTATTAACTCAAGATATTTATATGTCCATCAAAGAGCTGAAAGACATTATGGGAAAGCTCACCAAGATACACAGTCACAACATGAAGACCAAAACAATGAATCTGGTGATGCTCATGTGAATGCCACATTCACTAATGACTTGTTCAAACACTCAAGGTCCAACTCTCTACTCAAAACAACCTCAAGATATGCTAATGAAAGGCTTAAAAGAATTGAGCGTGAAAACAAAGCCTTCTTGGACAAACAAGCCACTAAAGAAGAAAGGTTTAGACACCTAGAAGAACAACAACAAGCCTTGCTAGAGTTGAGAAGGAGAGCATTCCAAGAGGAACAAGATAGGCTATTAGCCCAACAACTCAATGACCAATTTAACAAAAGGGGTACCAATAGTGGAAACAACTCTCCACCATCTACTCCCTCAAGAACCCCAAGAAGTAGAAGGCGGTTAAGGACCCCTTCAGGATCTCCTAGTCCTAGAGGAAGGAGGATTTCACAACATAGGAGATGAACACCTCCTAGGAACTCAAGAAAACCCTCCCAACGAGCTCATCATGGCTCTCAACATGGAGGAAGTAGTGCAAGTTTTGATGATCAAGATTGTATGAGAATGCAACAAGAGCCACTATTCCAACACTATGTGGAGAATTATCTTGATCAAAACAAAGATAGATTCCTAGAGAGTTTGATTAATAAGGGTGCTAGAGTCCCTTACAACTTTGATGTGGATAGGAGAATCAAGAAACAAGGACCCTCTCAAGAAGAGGAAATCAAGAAACTCAAACGAATGATGGAAAAGGTGTTGGCACCTAAAAGTTCCTTTTCACTTGATTCTATTTGTCCCAACCCTTTTGTCAAAAGTGTGACTATGACAGATTTTCCTAGGAAAGTTGAAATTCACCAATACGACAAGTATGATGGCAATGGTGACCCACATGATCATGTGTGTCAGTTTTACATCATGATTTTTGAGGTTCACCAAGATGACTCTTACCTTATGAGATTATTTCTAAGGAGCCTCAAGGGCCAAGCCATGGAGTGGTTTACCAACATAACCCCTCCCATCAAAACTTTCAAAGAACTTGTCCACAGATTCATTCAACATTTTGCATACAACTTATCAAGATCAATCACTATGTTGGACTTATGAAATTTGAAATAAAACCAAGGGGAATCCTTTGTTACCTTCTTGCAAAGATGGAGACAATTGTGCTCCCTCTATTCTAGGACTATTCCTAGCATGAAAGGATTGACATCATTGTTAGTAATTTGGTGCCTAAAATGTGTTATGAGGTTCAAAAAATGGTCTTTGATTCCTTTGATACTATGGTTGAGACCGCATGTCAAATTGAAGACATCTTAAAAGAACAAGGCATTTTGACCAAACATAACAATAACAACAATGGTCAAAATCCTAACAATACTAATAAGGACAAAGGCAAGCACTCGCACTAGAACAAGAATAAGCAAGTAGTCAACAACGGGGTTGTGGACTCTTCCCAACCCAAGGATCAAGGAGTCCTCCATTTTTCCAGTGTAGTCCAAGCCATGAAGCTCAACATATCCTCCAACCAACAAGAGCACAAACCTAAGTATCAAGAAAAGCCCAAGAAAAAGCTGAGACGATTTTCTAAACTGGGTGACTCCTATGAGGATGTTTTAAAGAACCTTATTGCCAATAATTTTGCACAACCACAAGATCCAACAAACTTCCACATACCTCACGTTAAGCCACATTGGTGGAATGCAAAAGCTTTCTAAAAATTCCACAATGGCATTGGACATGACATCGAACATTGCTGGAAACTTAAACACCTCATTGAGGATCTTATTGAAAGTGGTAAACTTCAGTTTGATGGGTTGAATACAAATGCAGACCACAAGGCATTCAAGGAGCCTTTGCCCAAATATGAAAAGGGGGAAACCTCTAAACCCAAGAATGGAAAGGCCAAAATCAACTATACCTACATAGGTGTAGAAAATGTGGTTAATATGCTTGAGATTGTCAAGGAAAATGTCAACATGATGCAAAAAAAAGATTCTTATGGTCATGATGTGGGCTCTCCTCCTATATTTGATGAAGAACCCATGGTGGTGCTTAGGGGTCCTCACTCTCAAAGGTCATCCCAAGCTCTTAACGCTATCACCAAAATCCAAAATCAAGGTCATGTGGTTATTAGAGGTCCTAGTTCCAACCAGTCTAGCAAACCCAAGAAAGTGACATCCAAGAATGTCACCACCAAGTCAGCAGTTAATCTTGAAATGAGCTACAATCTTGTTGACCAGTTACAAAGAACACCAGCTCAAATCTCCATTTTTCAACTCCTAGAATTGTCTCCAAGACATAAGCGTGTCCTTGAGGATGCTTTGTGTACAGCCAATGTTCCTAACAACATAGATGTTGACCAATTCCAAAACATGGTTAACCACCTTACTAGCCCTTATTACCTAACACTCTTAGAAGAAGATGACAAAGCCTTCATCCATCCACATAATCTAGCCCTTAATATCAAAGTCATGATCCACAAGACCCATGTCAAGCGTGTGTTGATTGATGGGGGTGCTGGGCTCAATATTTGTTCCTTGAGTTTGTTGAAGATACTAGGTTACTTTGAGAAAGTTATTCATACTCATAATAAAATCACCATTAAAGCCTATGATGAGGTAGAGAGAAGCTCCAAAGGCTTGGTCATCCTTCCTGTCAGGATTGGCCCCATTGAAAAGGACATTTTGTTCCAAATTGTCAATGTTGGTCCTTTAGCATATAATATCTTACTTGGGAGACCGTGGATCCATGACATGCAAGCAGTATCATCCACCTACCACCAATGTGTTAAGTTCCCCTATAATGGAGTAGAAGTTTGTATACCCAAGGATAGCACATTATCTGTTAATGCAATTTCAGTAGGGACTCATGTTCCTCTCAACAAAGAAGCAGAGGATTTTGATGCCACTTTAGCACAATGCCAGAATAAGTTTAAGGCCATAGACCTTGGTATGGGGGGATATCAAATTGACTCCTTTACAAAACTACCAGTCTCACCTAGGTCCTATGGTAAACCTTCACAAGAGATGCATCCCTCATCTTTAGTAATGACTTTGTTTGGTACATTTGTGGAGTCCTCAGTACCCATACAAGATGAAAAAGAAGACGTAGCTATTAAAGATTGGATTTACGAGGAAAAATACAAGCATAATTAAAATTTCTCCCCATCTCCTAAAGCTTATGGGAGAGGATACACTTTGGTCAAAAATATGGGCTACCCAGGTCATGGTCCTCTTAGTTACAAATTAGATGCTAAGGCTGAACTACTCAATCATGCTCTCTTTGGCTGCAGATTTAAGACAATAGTTGGCCTAGGTTTTGAAAGTCAGAACAAGAAAACTACTCCTATCCTTGCTACGATGAATAGTGATGATGAATCTAGCTACATACCTAATTTGAAAAATCAACAAGATAGGTGTGAAGATTTGATCCCTTCCACCAATTTCCTTTGGGGATATTTAGATGCTCCAGTTACCAATCCAATGGTTTTAGACCTAGAAAAAGAAGTACCCACTATTGAAGATCATGTTGAGGATCCTATTCAAGAACATCAATACACAAATGGAATTCAAGAAGGTGTTACTCTTGGTGACATCAAAGCCTCTACCTCAAGGCCTAAAAAATATGCTTGGTGTAAACATCCCAGCTAGGATTCAGATACAAACTCACATGAGTATGAGTGGGAGACTCTTTCTGATTGTTCTATAGTTGACATGGACATTGATGTTGTCCATACATATGGTTCCCAACCCGAGGTAGCTAATGAGTCTAGTGTAGGATTAGTAGATTGGAATCCATAAGTTTCTTTAGTGGATGATGCTTCCCTTGGTAGGATAAGCCCTGATTTGGGTACCTTAGAGGGATACTTGATGAATCCTAACTCTTCAATCACTAGAGATTATACCATTCACATACACAATATCGAACCAGTCATTGACCTACCCCTTTCCAATCCTCACCTAATTGATTGGTCTCAGTGCTATCAAGAGCCTTAGCTCCTAACTTTCCAAAATCACTATGAGATAGCATGTTACCTAAATGCCCTTGAACCTGTAGTCCATTCCACTAGAGAACCAACTACAAGCATGTAGAACCAGATATCAAGTACATTAGTCACAAAATGAAAAGAAAAAAAAAAGAATAAGAGTTTTGATGGCGAAAACCACTGTGTGGCAGTGTCAGAACCTAAAAAAGTAAAAATAAAAGACGTATCCGAGGGTGAAAACCTCTCTGAGGCACCTAAGGATGAGGTACTTGATCATATCCCAAGTTACTTTCAGGATAGATCTTCAATGCTTGTTGAGCCTACACAGCCAGTTAATTTGAATACACAAGAGGCTCCACAAATTGTGCATTTATCTCAGTCTCTATCAACACAAGAAAAAGAAGCATATACCAAGTTCCTACAGACCAAGAAGATAAATTTTTCTTGGACTTACTTAGACATGCCAGGGTTAGACACTAGTCTCATTATGCATCATTTATCCATAGCTCTAGGTATCAAACCAGTAAAACAAAAGTTGAGGAAAATGTATCCTCACATAGCTCTTCTCGTCAAAGTTGAACTAGAAAAACTCCTCAGTGCAGGATTTATAAGAGCCATTGATTATTCCGAATGGATATCCAATATTGTACCAGTTTCAAAACATGACAAGTCCATTCGTGTCTGCACAGATTTTAGAGATCTTAATAAAGCATGCCCAAAGGATGATTTTCCACTTCCAAATATAGACATGATAGTGGACATGACAGCGGGCTATGAGATCTATTCCTTAATGGATGGTTTTTCTGGGTATAATCAAATCAAAATAGCTCCTAAAGACTAAGAAAAGACTACATTCACTTGTGCATGGGGAACCTATTGCTGGAATGTCATGCCATTTGGATTAAAAAATGTAGGAGCTACTTATCAAAGAGCTATGACTACTATCTTCCATGACATGATGCATAAGAATATGGAAGATTATGTGGATGACACCTTGGAAAAATCCAAAAAAAGGGATACACACCTAGGCGATTTGGAAATCATTCTAGATCGTATGGAATAGTTTCAATTAAGAGTAAATCCCAAAAAGTGTGCATTTGGAGTCACCTCTGGCAAACTACTAGGATTTATCATTTCAGTTAAAGGAATAGAGGTGGACCCAGAGAAAGTTCAAGCAATATTGGATATGTCACCTCCCAAAAACATCAGTCAAATGAGGAGTCTTCAAGGACATCTTCAATCTATAAGGAGGTTTATTTCAAAACTGGCTAATAGAGCTCAACCCTTTAATAAGAATTTACACAAAGGGGTTAAATGTGTCTAGAATGAAGATTGTCAGCAAAGCATGGACCAAATCAAGCAATACTTGGCTAATCCTCCAATCTTCATGCCTCCTATCCCAGGAAAACCACTCATATTGTATGTGTCCCCAATAGAATCTTCCTTGCGAGCATTATTGGCTCAACTTGATGATACTGGAAAAGAAATAGCTATCTATTACATCATTCATACTCTTGTGTCATATGAGGTTAACTACACTAGTATTGAAAAATCTTGCCTAGCAGTGGTGTTTGTTTGCCAAAAGTTGTGACATTACATGCTTGTGCATACAATACACCTCATTGCAAAAATTGATCCTCTCAAATATTTTCTTGGTAAGGCTGCTCTCATAGGTAGACTTGCTAAGTGAATGATGATCTTATCAGAATTTGACATAGAGTATGTTGAGTGTAAGGCTATAAAAGGACAAGCCATTGCAGACCAATTGGTTGATTTTCCAATTCAAGACAAAACACCAATTCAAGTTGAATTTCTAGATGATCACATAATGTACATGACTGCAAGAACATGGAAGATGTTCTTTGATGGCTCTTTCATGCAAAATGGTTTAGGAGCAGGAGTGTTGTTTGTTTCTCCTAATGGGTACACAATTCCTAAGTCCTACAAACTATTGTTCCCATGCACAAATAACATTGCTGAGTATGAGGCCTTGACAAATGGACTAAAAATGGCTATAGAGTGGAGAATCATAGATTTGCATATCTATGGGGATTCACAATTAATAGTCAACCAAGTTAATGAAGAATACCAAACAAAAGATGAAAAACTAGTACCCTACAAGAAAATGGTTGATTCATTGCGATGATATTTTACCTTTGGTACATTTCAACAAATCCCTAGAGTAGAGAATAAAGCAGTTGATGCTATGGCTACATTGGCTTCACTTCTTCAGCTAGAACAACATGAGTCCAGATTTGAATTCCTGGTGGAAGAGCTACGTTACCCTATCTATGACTCCCAAGAAAGCCAAGTTGTTTGTACCCTTATTGGCCATGAGTCATCCCGCTATGGTGCCATTTATTCATACCTCTATGATGGTACTATTCTTGAAACCTTCAATCATTCTGAATGAAGGAACCTAACCCAAAATGCCTCTCACCACACCCTTATCTCTGGTGATCTGTATAGGAGGGGTTTAGATGGGACACTTCTTAGGTTTTTAGAAAAGGATGAGTCCAACCAAGTGTTAGTTGACATTCATGAGGGCATTTATGGAGGACATTCTAATGGTCTTGCCATGGCCTGAAGGTTGCTTAGGATGGGGTACTATTGGCTTACCATGTAGACAAATGCAGTAGCTTTTACTAAATCTTGCGAAAAGTGCCAGAAACATGGTAACCTGATACATGCTCCAGGCAAGGAGCTTATTCCTTCTATTTCTCATTGGCCATTTCAGCGCTGGGCCTTTGACCTTGTTGGGAAGATTCATCCCAACTCATCAAGTGGACATAAATTCATTATCACTGCTACTAATTACTTTACCAAATGGGTAGAAGATATCCCACTTTCTATTGCCTTAGGCAAGACAGTTTCTTTGTTTATTTTGAACCATATCATCTGTCGATATGGAGTGCCTTCTGAAATAATCACTGACAATGGAGGTCAGTTTAAGAACAAGGACCTTAAACATCTCTACAAGAAATTCAAGATAAAATAGCATTGGTCCTCCATTTACTTCCCACAAGGAAATGGACAAGCAAAGGCTTCGAATAAGACCATTCTCAAAATTCTCCGTAGAACACTTCACAAGAATGGTACAGATTGACATCTACAGATAAATCCGGCCTTGTGGGCCTATAGAATGCATATTCATACTCCAATAGGGGTTACTCCTTTTTCCCTCACTTATGGTGCTGAAGTAGTGTTACCTTTTTAATCACCCAAAAATAGTTGCCTAGACTTTGGGCCCCCATTCAACAATTTATCAAATCCTTAAATCAAGATTTTCCAAAATCAACATTTTATCAATTATATCAATTTCCTTGATCAAATCCTAGTTTATCATTTTCGATTATTTGCCTTGGGCTAACCATTTTATCCTAAATTCTTTATTTATTTAAAAGGAATATTTCCTCCTGTTTTAATAAATAAAAAGCCCCCACTTTTCCTCTTATCCTAAGTTGCACAAATAAAACATTATTCCTATTTTACAAAAAGGGAAAAAGCACTTTTTGTCTCATATGGGTAGAAAAGTCAACTCTTATTTTCTCATTAGAGGATACTTTTGCACATGGATTGCTCCTCTATTCATTTTGGGATTGAAACCGAAATCCAAGTTCACCTTGATCATCAAAACCACATTTCTCCTTCTTTTGTGCAGTTGGCTGACCATTTGAAGCCTGATCTTTCGATCTTCACTAGGGCATCTTCATTTCTTCATTCCCATCTCTCTCACCCTTCTAGTCTGTCATTCACATTTCATTTCATCTCTGAGGTCTTCATTAGGGCATATCTTCTTGATGGTTATCCTATTGTTCTTTCATCTTCGATTATGATTTCTAGTGATTTGATCATGTTTCTCTTGCTTCTGCCTTCCCTCTACCTGATTTTGATTTTGATCCCGAGGGGGCAGACACATCATATCCTATTGCCTATTATCTAGAGCATATGCTTGATCATTCCATTTTCTCTGATTGATCTATCTTTTCACTTGACATGTTAGTTCTCATCTTGAGTCCTGATACTGTCTATCTCTTTCCTAAGTGTTCAGTATTGTCGCTACCAGGCTGACCATGCAAGATTTGCTATCTCTCTACACTTCATACTTTGGAGTTAGATCTCTATCTATTGCTTTCTTGGCTGATCTATTCTTTGACATAATGTGTTCCCAGATCAATCACACATTAGTCCAAGAGGGGCAAATGTAATCACCCAAAAATGGTCATCTAGACTATTAGCCCCTTGCTAGCATTATTTGCTAAAATCATCAATTGCTTATTCTTGATCAAATCCTATTTCTATCATTTATTCGATTATATTCTATATTAACCATTTTATCCTAAGTCTTTATTTATTAAAAGGAATTCCCTCCCCTTTTATTAAATAAAAAATCCCCCACTTTCCCTCTTATCCTAAGTAGCACAAATAAAACATTATTCTTATTTTATAAAAATAGGAAAAGGCCTTTTTGTCTCACATGGGGCACAAAGGTCAACACTTATTTCTCATTGGAAGAAACTTGTGCACATGGATTGTTCCTCTTTCAAGCTCCACCCTTGATTAAATATTTTTCCTCTTAATCTCCATGGTCCATTCTTTCTCATTTCTTATAAAAGGAGAGCTCTCTTCTCATTTTGGGATCCAACTTTTTATGCTAATCTTATGTTGCGGGATTTCTTGGAGACTTTGGAGCTTTTGAAGACTTTGGAGCTTTTTGGAGATCTTATTGCATTTAGCCTTCATTTCTTTCAATCTTATCTTAGCTTCATGTTTATGCTTTCTTAGCTTAGTTTATCTTCATGCTCTAGTTTACTTCACATAGCTTAATTAGCAAGGATTTGTAATACTTCTATCTTTCATTTCCATAGTTTAGCTTGCATTTCCATTCTTAGTATAGCTTGCATTGCATCTCCATTTGGATTCTTAAAGATATTGGCATTCTTTCCCTTGTCTCATTGAATCTCCCATTGCATGGTTTACTAGCAAGGTTATTGGCTTAATAGCTCTAGCTGAGAGCATTCTTAAAACCCTTGCACTCCATGCCTAGGGAGCTCTAAATCGATTTCTCAAAGTTTTCAATCCATGGATTCTCTTGGAAGAAATGATTTAGAGAAGTGCACATCTTAGTGTGTACATTTTTGGTGCCCATTGTGGGGCAGAGCATTATTATTTTGTCCTTAATTTTCTGCATTTCTATCAAATTTTTCATTAATTTTTAGCTTCATTTTCAGCTCTTGGGTTTTTCAGTCTCCGATTATCGTGTGATAGTTTTCCAGTATCGTGCAATAGTTCATGTATGGTCACGTGATACTTTACCAGTTAAAGTATCACCCCATTTGAGACATTGTGTCACCCTGTTTGAGACATTATATCACCTGTAGTAAAGTGAAGTATCACGCAGAAATATATTATCACCCCGGTATACTGTAAAGTATCGCGCGATATTTCTAGTGACTGTACTGTCACCTGTACCCGACAGTGAGTTGTTTCTTAGCTCTTTTATCTTGCAAGTTTTAGGTTTTCTATTTTTTTTTTAAATTTCAGCATTTTCAAAATCCGTGCCTCTGGAAAACTGGCACCCATTTTAAAGAAATTTTTGCATATGGTATCGAAAATTTAAGTGTGATATATCATTGGAAAGCTCTTTTTGGGCCTAATCCAACCATGCTAGTTTCATTTTCAAATTTTTCTATTTTATTAGCTATTTTACTTGTAGATTATCTAATTTTTGATGTGCTAACCATTGTGGAGCTAACAAGTTGCGCTTGTAGCTGCTCTCATTATTTGAAATATTTTCTTAAAAGAACGCATGTCAAAGCTCCAAATGCACAAGGGCTACTAATGGTTTTTGCAGGGCTGCCCAAAGCATAAAAACCAATCAAGTGCTTGTTTAATTGCTTTCTTTTTAAGTGTGGCATATACTAGTTGTTTCATTTCTTAGACACTTAAGATCTTGTTGTAGGAATCTTTTGGTGGTAGGAGAGTATGCTCTTCACCCTTGTGGTGAAATAAAAATCTTGACTCATCTTTGGATTTTGAAAGCAAGAGGGTAATTGAACTCTTTGTTTGGTGTGTTTGGGGGAGATTCTTGAGCTAGGAGATCATGCTCTTCACCCTTGAGGTGAACCAGAAATCCTAACACTCAAAAGTCAATCCACTATTTGTTTAGCATTAGGATCCTTTGGCAGATTTTCTCTTGAGCAATCAAGAGGAATGACCCAAGTGGGGACAAGCTAATACCGAGCTATTCCAACCCACTATAATCTCAAGGCTATCAAGGACACAAAACTTTGGTAGACATAGTTCTTTTCTTCGCTTGATGTGAGTACTTGTGGGATTGTGACCATGAGGAAAGTGTTGAGCAAGAATGCTTAAGGTACTCTTGTACCCATGAGGTCCCAATCCTTTTTGAGGAGCAAGAGGGGTACTACAAATGGAAGCCCTTACTAAGAACCATAGGTAGAGGCAACCCTATTCTACCGCTTAGCTTCTTGGTGCAAGGATTGATCCAAGTGGAATAACCCAAATCACCCCAAGATTACTCACCATCTGTGTTCCTTTGGTTGTGTCATTGACACCTCCATGACAAAGCTAACATCTATTGTGGGAAACCACTTTGTGTGAGGCAATGGGACATCAAGTGTGGGCCAAGTTGTTAAGTATTGAGCCATTGTCTTTTTAGGCTAATAAGTGCTTGAACTATTCTCGTTGTTATATATCCGTGCAAACGTTCTTGAACATACAAGCATTGTGGTAGTGCTCATAGAATTTTTCATTTTGATATCCCAACTACTTGTCTTGGCAAGGTTGCTTTTTCTCTTGCACAAGTGTTTGATGACATGTTTGATCACCTACTATTTGCAAACTTGTCTACTTCCTGATATTATTGTGCTTGAAACCAAAAAATTGTACTTGTAACCTACAACATTGACCAAATTGCTTTACAAACTAATTTTTTCACGTTCACTAGTCAAGAGTCGCACTGCTTGCCTGGAAACTATCGCACAAACTTATTTTGTTGTCTCACAGTTGTCTGTAATCTGAAGCTGATTCTTTCCATTCCTAGTCTTCCTTGGTTAGTCCAAGTTGGATCTTAGGTGCCATGACATGTTGCTCAACATCCAAATGAACTCAAATGGTATCAAATTGCACAAAATAACTCTTGGTCTTCTTTCTTTCACTTCTTCCATGTCTTCCTAGTCTTCCATTTTCATCCTTTCTCTTCTTTCTTCATGATTCTTCCTAAATTCTTCATGTCTTCTTGATTATTTTCCTCTTATTATCTAGTCTACCTTCTTCTATTTAATCTCTTCTATTCATTTCTTCCATGCTTGATTCCTCCTCTTTTGGAACCATGAATTTCAATTATCTTGTTATGGAACCTCTCTTGAGAATGGATGATCTTGAACTCATTTCTCAATTCAAAGAGTATCTTTATTCCTCCAAAAATTGCATGGATGATAAACTTATGGAAAAAGTAGAAGAAAAATCGATTGAATCAGACGGCTTTGCTAGAATCCTACGCATGATCTTGGCACGCCATCTTTTTTCCAAACATTCTTCATCTTCTAATTCTTCTCATCCTTCCTCATCCTCCAAATCTTATCATGACTCTTCTAAGTCTTATTCGTATTCCTCATTATCCAAGTCTTCTTCATCCACTAGGTCTTCATTTTCCTCTTCTTCAAGATCTCATTCCTCTTCTACTTCTCCCAAGTGTCTTACTCCTTGTCTCAAGGCATACCATGATGAGCAATATGATAGCCCTTGTGATACCTATGACACCTCTATTCCTAAGAGTCCTCCTAGTCGTAGGCTCGTTCTTACTGGAAATGGGTCACCACATTGGATAGATTGTGATGGTGATCCATATGATTCAAATTCTGAAAGGGAGTTTGATGATTTCTGCAAACAATACCTAGATGATGCATCCACTTCTCTTTAGGAATATAAAATGTGCCACTCTATTATGAAACATCACTACTATGAGAATCCTTCCTCTAAGAACTCTCATGCTGAAGATAAAGATTACACTCTCAAGCAAGATCATGTTAATGTTGAACCTTTGTCTTGTGATGGTCCCCTTCTATCCCCTACTTCCTCCAATAACCATACACTTCCTAAAGATTCTGAGTCTTTCAAATTTTTCACAAATCCTTCATCCAAAAAAGATCCTAATGCTTTTCATGTAGTTCCCTACAATTATCCTCAAGGGCTATCTCTTAAAGAAACTCAAGCTAACCTCCACTTGGCTGCAAATACTTCCAATAATGCTACACCTAGTGAGCCTAAGCCTTTAGGCACTATAATGCCTACTTCAGCTAGTCCTTCACCATCTATTCCAAAATCTTCCATGCAATTCCAACATGCTTCCTTGTCCTTAGAAGTGGCTCCATGTCAAGAGGACTTTAAAAATGATAAAGAAAATAATATAAAAAAAGATCAAGATCAAGAACCCTCCATGTCATCCAATCCTTTTCATGATGTCTCTGATCTGCTTCATGGTTCTTTTGATCCTCTATGCTCTTCCACATTCATTCCACCATCTCCTAAGCAAGATCAAGCTACTACTCACACCATTGAGCTTATTGACAATCAAGAGGACCTTACTTCCATTGAGGTTATTGAAAATAGTGTTGTTACTTCCAATGTTAAGCCTATTGAAAATCAAGAAAAAAATGATGCACTTATGCTATCCAAAGTAACTTGTCAAGATCAAAGTCTTCCATTTTCTTGTTCTACCACTCCATGTTCACCTCCACTTTCTACTCTTCCTAAGTCTTTGCAAACTTTGAAAATTCCTATTGAAGAAGTTGCTCCTATTCAAGATGTTCACAATCCTATTAAAAATCCTAATGCTCACTCTAAAGATGCTGATGTCCTTGGCTATCATATAAATGCTGATGAATTGGTTGATTATCCTTTTGCATCTTCCACATCCATCCATAGACTTCCTCCACCAATACCAAAGGCTTCATGTCTTCCTTCCATCTTGGGCCCTTATCTCCCTTCACTTTCCCCTCCTAACTCTCCTAATTCATCATCCATCTTGGGTCCTTACGTTCCTCCATCTCCTATCTTTCCTCAAGATCAACATAGATTCATACCCTTGAATCCTTTTCATCCACCCACCCATTTAAACCAGTCATATCGTCCTTCTTCTTCCACAAGTCCCAAGACTTTTGGAAGTAACTTGAATGTTCAATACAAGAAAAAGAAGCAATACAAGAATCCATCAAAAAGCGAAGATCACCATGTCTCCTCTAATCGACATGGAGGTACAAAGTCAAAAGAGATATCTAAGAAGAAAACTACAAGACAAGTATGGGTTCCAAAATCCATCATTGAAGATATTCTCTCTAAATCATCAAAAAGAAGTGAAAATCCTATAGCTATATGGATTCCAAAGTCTCTCTTAAGAGAGTCTTATGTTGAACAACAAGTGAAGTTGACATTCAAGCTTCCAAAGGCTTCCACTTCATCTTCTTCCAAAAACATTCTTCCATTCCATGTGCCTAAACCACAACCTCTGCTAAATATTCACCATATTTCTTCTCATATTCCTTCATCATCTCGCCACCCTTCAACGTGTGTGTTGACATTGATCTTGCCTTCCTTTCCATTTACCCTTTCACACTCCTTCCATTCATTATCCTTCTACCTTCTATCATTTTTCCTCATTTGCCTATTCCTCCTATCTTCCAACCTCACTTGCTTTACATAAAACCTTATCCTTCATTTTTTTCTCTTCCATCTTCCTTTCCCTATCAACATCTTTGAGCACATCATTTTGAATCCTTGGCATATAATGGTCTATCCTTTCAAGGAGCATTATCTAAAAGCTTGCCTTCTTCCAAAAAAAAAAAATTTTTAAAATGAAAAAATTGAAAATGTGCCTTGGTGGAAACCTGGAAATAGGCGCCTTGGCAGAAAAAGTAAAGAGAAATAAATTCATCCTATGGTGAAAACCACTCCCTTCTGGAACCTTGGATAAGTACCATGATGAAAACCTGGTAATCAGGCATCATGTGTAGTTCTTCTACATATTTCATCCATTCCATCTTCTCTCTTTGATCTTGACAATGATGTCCTATACATGAACATTTGGCTATCTTATGAGCTATCTTATGATGGTGTTTCTTTCATTCCATTCATGTTTAATCTTCATATTTATTTTCCTCCATTCATTCTATCCCTTCGCTACCCTTTTCCCATTTGGTTTTGATCTAATAAAAAAGAGTAAAATGCGATGCTATGAAGCCTCTTGACATGTCTACTCCTTTGGACTACATCCTTTCCTTCTTTTTCATTACACTTTTGTGACTTATCCTATGTTGGCCTTTTCATTGCTTGTCCAAATGTTCTTTATATGACATTTTTTTTCCCCTAGCTTAGGTACTCTTGAGGAGTTTTCCCTTGAGGATTTCTTCCCTTCATTCTCCTTCATTCTCTTGTCTTCCATCTCTTCCACCAGCTTGCTAATCCCTCTTGTCCTCCACCTTCCTAGACATTGGGACTATACGATGTGATCTTGCTTGGGAGTTTGATGCCCATTCTATCTAGGGGCATTCTTTGTATATACCTTATTGATCTTGAGAAAATCCAAAAAAATTGATATATTGTTAAAAATCCTAAAAATTGGAAAAAGTCCTGAAAAAATCTTCCAAGTGGAGAAAACCTAGAAATAGGTGCTGCTTGAGACCCTTGCACCTATGTCTATCATTCTTGTGTGGTGCTCATTCACTCCACTTCTCGCTTTGCCTCTCCTAGCCTGGAATTGACTCTTGTCTTAGTCTAGAGGGCATATGTTGTTCTAGGCTTATCCTGGGTCTCTTTGTGCATCTGGGTTTCTTAGGCACCTTACAAATGGTGTTTTTCAACACCACACCAATTATGTTTTTCAACACTTTCCTAGCATCAAGTGTTTCTCAACACTTATTAGATATCCTACCCGTAGTCTCGAATGATGCAATATCTCCCACTGGTAGATGTGATACCCAAAGTTTGACTCTATGACCTACACACACGCACTTAAACACTTGACTTGCTGAAATTTGCTTGACTTTATTTCTTTGTGTGTTGTCTATGATGATTTCTTTGTTGAGTGTTCTCTCCCTAATAGTTTTCAATGATGCTGAGCTAGAAGACTGGGGCATGAGGACATGTTTTATTTGCTTTCTTCTTGTGGGTATATTTTGTTGATCCTAACTGTCATTAGCATTTATGATTTTTCCACTTGACATTGGGGTCTACAAGGTATTATCCTTGACTATTTTTGCAAGCGCATGCTTATAGTCATCTTGAATTTCTTGTGTCTCGATGCGAGCATAATCTTGCTATATCAAACTTAGGGAACCTCACAGCACTAGTCATCTTGACCTATATGTCTTTGATGCCTAGGTGGGATTCCCACATTCCTATCTAATATAGATCATATTCAGATCCACATAGTTATACTAATGTGTATTGTATGATCTTACGACGCTACCAATAATGCTCAATGATGAATATTAGAGACTAATAGCTTTGTGACCTTGCAATTAAACCACTTTTCATAGTACTTTCAAATAGCAATTGTTGAACCAAGGATCTAGAGGTTGAAGAAAAGCACAAAAGAGAAAATATGAATGCAAGGATGGATTGAATAGATCCAATGAATTGCTCAATGCTCAATGATATGATTACATAATAGGCCTCCTTATATAGGAAAGGTGATAAGAGACAATGATAGGGAGTTGATAAGCTATCACCTATGCTAGGTATAATCACATGTCCACCAAATGTGGATCATCCTCCAATATGCAATAAAGTATGTGCATTGGATTAGGATGATAATGTGATAAGAGCATGAAAGGTGGATCTCACACACAACAAGGTATGTGAAGACAACTATCATACCAAAAGTGGAATTTCTCCTACACCATGTGCTTAATAGATGTGCACACTCCTAGGTGTCTCAATCACTAACTACTATGCAATGCATTAACCTAAGTAAGATTAAGTAAAGTGTAATTAGGAATAATTAATTACACCAACACCCCCCCTTAAGTGCAACTTAAGGGAATGCACTTAAACTCACAATGCAAGATGGGTCCTGGCAACAAGGCCATGTTAGGTACCCATGTACAAGATACATGAAATGCATAACTCTCATAAAGTGGAGAAAGAGGGAAAACCTCATGGGAAAAACCCTCCCCCAAAAAGAGAGAAGAAAACAAGATGCATGGATGGAGTGCTCAAGACCCCCCAAGAACTACATACATCATGTATATATAAATAATTATACCCCCATAAGAAGGATAGTTGGAGACATGATATCCCCCCCATAATGTAGAAGCTCCCATGTTGATGAATAGTACCTGCAAACAATAGATCAACCAATGCTTACAAGAAACATGTCTCCCCTTAGGAAGAAATTGATACATCAAATGATGAAGAAGCCAATCCTTGTGCAAATGGAAGGAGGAAGAAGATGAAGGTCTCCATGAATGAATCTCTGAAGACTGATTAGGAATCTCCAAGCTCAAAGAATCTATCACATCATGTGACGAATCAAGTGAAGAAGGAGAAGAATCAAGTACACCAATCTCCAAAGAAGGTGAAGAAGTATCCCCATCTATGATGAAACTGTCATCAAGGGAAAGAGAAACCCCCTTCATGTATGTCTTCCAAATCTGCATCATGAGAATCAACAAATGTTGAAGATACATCCAAGTAGTCATCATATTCTACAAGATCTTAAACACAATGATCATCCTGCTGAATAGTAGAGCCCATGTCTGAAGAAATAGGAGGTGGAGGAGTAGGTAGATCAACACTTGTCTCAACAACAAAATGATTCAAGTGCCCAAAATTCTCCTCATAAGTATCCCTTGGCAAAGGGATGGGTACATCATGTATATCATCATCATTATCAAAAAAATTAGAAAAAGAATACAAGCGTGATGTATGATCAACAACTCCCATAGCTATGACATCTCTAGTCTCCATGTCCCTAATGTAGACAAAATCAGGAGTGAACTCAACAATGTTACCTTGTGCCCCATGTGTAATTTGGTAAATAGAAAGGAGATTAGTGGTCAAGGATGGTACACAAAGAACATCATTAAATGTACCCTCTCCCATAGGAATAGACCCTTTCCCACAAACTCTCATGAATGTGTTGTTACCCATCAAAATATTAGGAGAATTACAAGGCTCAATAGAACAAAAAATATCCATAGAAGATGCCATATGATGTGATGCACCTGAATCAAGAAGCCATTTACCTTGCTCAGGATGTGTGGAAGCCATAAGTGCTTGTCCTTTACCTTTATCTTTGGATGATGATGGAGATGTAGAAGCTGCCAATTGTGTAGAAGAAGGAGTAGACACTGATGAGGGAAACTTAATGTTGTGTTTCTGAATAATGTGAGTTAGCTCATCAATCTTCTTTTGAAAACACTTATGCTCATCATGTCCTAACTTTTGACAATATGCACATTTATCTCTCTTTCTTCTAGATGATTCCTCTCTTGAAGAGGACTTGGATTCAGTACTTTTTGGTGAAGATGATTAGTTACCTTTGTCATGAGGCTTAGGATCCTTATTGTGTTTCTTTCCTTTTCCATTAGAAGCCTTTGAAGTAGACTCACTTGCAATCAATGCTTGATGTGTGGAAGGCTTCAACTGACCCATGTGTGCCAACTTTGCTCGTTCCCTTGTGAGCTGCGCTGCAAATTCATCAAGAGAGGGAAATTTGTATGCACTACCAAGAGCATCCATAATAGCATAGAATGTAGAAACAAAGATAGAATAATCAGGACCAAGCTTGGAAAGAATAGAAAAGATCAATTGTTCATCCCCTTTAACAATGCCACATGAAGAAAGATCCAATCTAATAGTATTGAACTTAGAGAAAAAATCTTAAATATTGTCAAAATCCCTAGGATTAAGACCTATGAGATCATTCTCTAATCTAAATTTATGCATTCTATCAGGTTTACCAAAGAGTCATTCCAATGTGATCCAAGAATCATGAGGATTTGTGCAAGATTCAATATGAAAGAGCATGTTGCGAGAGATGGATGATCTAAGAGATCCAAGTGCTTTATCCCTTTGATCAAACCATTTTTTCCTTTCTACAGCACCTGTTTGAGGTTCTTGATCCTGCCCAAGAGTCATTCTAAGTAATCCAAGACTCAACAAATGATCACTTAAAGAAACTTTCCATTCATGGTAGTCATATGGAATGAGGATTTTAACCTTTTAATTATCCATATTAACACCAAATAATTTTTGATAACTACTAATAACTCCTTCAAATGACTGATGCAAATCAGAAAACTGAAATCCAAGGATTAACCAAGTGTAATTATAGCCCCAAAATGACCTATTTCTGAAAGTTATATTTCTACCCAAAATAACTCAAATCTGATTACAGATCTGGAAAGTAGATGAAAAATCATGCACTTTCAAAAAAAAATTCACCTCAAAATGTTACCGAATGTGCCCAAACGAAGCCCTGGAAGTTGTAGAAATCTGGAACAGACAAGAACAGTCAACAAGATCTGCAATTTCTGAAAAATCTAGCCACCAAAATGAAAAATTAACACCACCACTAGAAATTTCAAGAAATTTTACTCAATTTCAAAAAAAATTGCACCCGATTTGGAGCCCGGATGACCAAGTTATGGCCTCTCAAAGTTGGACTACAAAATAAAAAATGCAAATGGTGAAGGCAAAGAATTTTCAAACCCTGTTGATGTCAGCATTTCACCAAGTTAAATTTTATGGTCTAGAGGCCATAAAAAAAACCCAATTTTGCTAGTGTTTGATGGTTGTATGGCTGTCAAATTTAAGGCAATAAAAGCGATGACGCAAGCAAAAAACTCACCCAGTGGTGACATGGTGGTTGACAAAGCAGTCTATACCATACATATGATTACATGCCAGGGTGACAGGTGGCCATGTAGCACTGTGTCTAATATTTTGGCATAAACTAGGTGGTCTGGATGGCAGATCTGGCCCGGCTGCGTGGCAGTTGAGCTGCGGGGGCGATGGATCTGGTCGGGACTGTCAGCGGAGGCACTATTATGGCGGGAGCCGCTCGGTGGAGGCCAACGCTGGGCATCAGATCAGTGGTGGGGAAGCCAGTGGAGCCAGGAGATCTATGGAGTGTGCCGCTAGGAGATCTGCGAAGTGCGCCATGGCAGAGCAGAGGAGGGCTACTGTGAAGACCGCAGAGGAGGAGGGACCACTGGTGGTGGTGCTTGGTGCTGGCAGGGGAGCTACTGAGGGAGTGGAGTGGGGGTTTGGGATTAATCCCACATTGCCCCCTACTCAAGTTTAAAGGCCACTTTTATATGTGGAGCCCCACAGTGTTAACAAACCAAGTGTGCTCAGCTATGTGGGTTGTTTGACCGCTGGCCTTGAGCCTAGTTCATGTGCATGATGTGATGTGTGCAGAGAATATTCTTTGCTGACTATAGGGCATGTACCAAGCCCATTTTTGCTATAAAAAAATTTCTAAAAAATATAGAATCAAAAAAATATATATTTTTTTAATATTTGAAAAAATCATACCAGAGGGCAGATCGGGTCGTACGGTCCGATTTGCAAGAAAATTTTGCCTCGAATTTGACTTTCACCGAATATGGGTGAATTTATAGTTGATTTTAACCAAAAAAGCTTCCCAGATGCAATGGTGAGGTCAGATCTACTCCAAGACACCTTTATCACACGCTGGTTGCCAGATCTGAGATTTGGACCTTCAAAGCTTGCATCAAGATCTCTTCAAATCAGCTAATCGAAAATGCTCCAATGGCTCTGATACCATGTAAAAATTTGTAAATAGAAAATGTTGAACCAAGGATCTAGAGGTTGAAGAAAAGCACAAAAGAGAAAATATGAATGCAAGGATGGATTGAATAGATCCAATGAATTGCTCAATGCTCAATGATATGATTACATAATAGGCCTCCTTATATAGGAAAGGCGATAAGTGACAATGATAGGGAGTTCATAAGCTATCACCTATGCTAGGTGTAATCACATGTCCACCAAATGTGGATCATCCTCCAATATGCAATAAAGTATGTGCATTGGATTAGGATGATAATGTGATAAGAGCATGAAAGGTGGATCTCACACATAACGAGGTATGTGAAGACAACTATCACACCAAAAGTGGAATTTCTCCTACACCATGTGCTTAATAGATGTGCACACTCCTAGGTGTCTCAATCACTAACTACTATGCAATGTATTAACCTAAGTAAGATTAAGTAAAGTGTAATTAGGAATAATTAATTACACCGACAATTCTTAAGTTCATGATAGTTAGTTTTGCATCTTGCATATGGAGAGAGCTCTCCTTTCATCTTTCATGGACTTCTTAGTCAAACTGCGCTCACCTTTCACTTCTTCCTGATCATGTCTTTCACTTCTTGTCTTTAATATCACATCATTTTCTATTCATTTCAAGATCGAAACCGAAATCAGAGTTCACCTTGATCGTCAAAATCACATTTCTCCTTCTTCTGCGCAGTTCGCTAACCATTTGAGGCCTGATCTTTTGATCTTCACTAGGGCATCTTCATTTCTTCATTCCCATCTCTCTCACCCTTGTATTCTTTCATTCACATTTCATTTCATCTCTCTAAGGTCTTCATTAGGGAATATCTTCTTGATGGTTATCCTATTTTTCTTTCATCTTCAATTATGATTTCTAGTGATTTGATCATGTTTTTCTTGCTTCTGCCTTCCCTCTACCTAATTTAAATTTTGATCCCGAGGGGGTAGACACATCATATCCTATTGACTATTCTCTAGAGCATATGCTTGACCATTCCATTTTCTTTGGTTGATCTATCTTTGTGCTTGACATGTTAGTTCTCATCTCGAGTCCTGATACTGTCTATCTCTTTCCTAAGTGTTCAGTACTGTCGCTACCAGGCTGACCATGCAAGATTTTTTATCTCTCTGCACTTCATACTTTGGAGTCAGATCTCTATCTATTGCTTTCTTGGCTAATCTATTCTTTGACGTAATGTGTTCCCAGATTGATCACACATTAGTCAAAGAGGGGCAAATGTAATCACCCAAAAATGGTCATCTAGACTATTAGCCCCTTGCTAGCATTATTTGCTAAAATCATCAATTGCATATTCGATCAAATCCTATTTCTATCATTTATTCGATTATATTCTATGGATTAACTATTTTATCCTAAGTCTTTATTTATTAAAAGGAATTCCCTCCCCTTTTAATAAATAAAAAGCCCCCACTTTTCCTCTTATCCTAAGTTGCACAAATAAAACAGTATTCCTTTTTTACAAAAAGGGAAAAAGCACTTTTTGTCTCATATGGGCACAAAAGTCAACTCTTATTTTCTCATTGGAAGATACTTGTGCACATGGATTGCTCCTCTTTGATGCTCCACCATTGATTAAATCTTTTTCCTCTTAATCTCCATGGTCCATTCCTTCTCATTTCTTATAAAAGGAGAGCTCTCTTCTTCATTCTAGATCCCCAACTTTTTATGCTAATGTTATGCTGCAGGTTTTCTAGGTCACTTTGGAGCTTTTGAAGATTTGGAGCATTCTTGGCTTTTGCATCTACATGTTATTCTAGTTTCATTTATCATGGCATTCATAGCTTCATATTTAGCTTAGTTTCCTTTTTGCTCTAGATTAATTCATCTAGCTTAATTAGGAGGCTTTGTAATACTTGCATATTTCTTTTCATAGCATAGCTTGCATTTCCATTTCTAGAATGGTTGTATTGCATTTGAATTTCCATTTGATTCTTGGAGATATTGGCATTCTTTCCCTTGTCTTCATTTGAATCTCTCATTGCATGGTTTACTAGCAAGGTTATTAGCTTAATAGCTCTAGCTGAGAGCATTCTTAACACCCTTGCACTCCATGCCTAGGGAGCTCTAAATTGATTTCTCAAAGTTTCCAATCCATGGATTCTCTTGGAAGAAATGATTTAGAGAAGTGCACTATTTAGTGTGTACAACCTTTAGAGGTGGAGATTCCTTCTCTTAGAGTTTCCCTTAAAGGTCTAGTGATAGATGAAGACTACCGTGCCATGAGGCTACAAGAACTAGAAATTTTAGATAAAAAGCGTAAAGCATCTTTTGATCACATGAGATTTTACCAAAAGCATATGTCCAAAGCATTCAACAAGAAGGTTCACCCTAGAGAATTTCAAGTGGGGGATCTTGTCCTACGAGAAAACCCTAAGAACCAACAACATAGAGAACAAAAGGGGAAATTCAAACCTAATTGGCTTGGACCATACATCATTACTGTTGCGTTTGGTATGGGTGCTTATTTACTATCTTATCTAGAGGGAGAACAGCTCCTTGATCCTATCAATGTCTTGCACCTCAAGAAGTTCTATCCATGATGCCTATTCTTTCTGGGGGCATCCTTTGTACATACTTATTGATCTTGAAAAAATTCCAAAAAAAATCATATATGATGCTAAAAAAATCCTAAAAAGCATATAACGTCCTAAAAAAAATCAAAAAATGCAAAAAATTAAAAAAAATTAAAAAAGTGCCTTGGTGAAAACCTAGAAACAAGCGCCTTGGTAGCAAAAATTACAAAAAAATTAAAAATTAAAAATTAAAAATTCCAAGTGGTGAAAACCTGGAAACAGGCACTACTTGAGGCCTTTGCACCCTTGTTTCTTAGCACTTGTCCTCGACACTTAACCTCTCTCCATCATGCCTTGACCTTGTTGACTTGGTTTGGAATTGGTCTTTGTCTTTGTCTAGTGGGCATCACTCTGTTCGCTTTGGTCTCTAGGATGCATTGGTCTTTAGGACATCTTGCAAACGGTGTTTTTCAACACCAGCCCAATTGTGTTTCTCAACACTACCCTAGCGTCAAGTGTTTCTCAACACTTATCAGATGTCTTACCCATAGTCTAGCATGATATGATATTTCCCACTAGCAGATGTGATACTCAAAGGTTGACTCTATGACCTACACACACGCACTTAAACACTCTACTCGCTGAGACCCGTTTGACTTTATTTCTTTGTGTGCTGTCTATGATGATTTCTTTGATGAGTGTTCTCTCCCTAATAGTTTTCGATGATGCCAAGCTAGAAGACTAGGGGCATGAGGACATGTTTTATTTCTTTTTCTGCCTATGGGTACATCTTGTTAATTTTCACTATCATGAGCATTCATGCTTGTTCCACTTGACACTAGGATCTACAAGGTATTATCCTTGACTATTTTCCACAAGTGCATTCTTGTAGCCATCTTGACTTTCCTTGTGTCTCGATGTGAGTATAATCTTTCTATACTAAACTTAGGTAATCTCACTGCACTAGTCATCTTGACCTATATGTCTTTGGTGCCTAGGTGAGATTCCCACATATCCATTTGATATAGATCATATTCAAATTCACATAGTCATACTAGTGTGCATTATATGATCTTGGGATGATACCAATAACACTCGATGATGAATATTAGAGTCTAAAAGCTTTGTGACCTTGCAAGTAAACCACTTTTTCATAGTAGCTTGCATTTTTAGGTTCATGTTAGTTTAGTTTTGCATTTTGCATATGGAGAGAGCTCTCCTTTCATCTTTCATGGACCTATCAGTCAACTGCTCTCACCTTTCCATTTCTTGATCATGTATTTTTCTCCTCATCTGTCACATCACATCCTTTTCTACTCTTGTCATCACAAGGGGTTAATCTTATCATCATTTTCAATTTTGACCTACTATAGCATTTTGACTTTTTGACCTGATTTTCAAAACATCTCAGAATTACATGAAAATTGCACCCCTAGCTAACTTCGACATCCTGGATCCATTTTTGGGATTGAAATTGAAATCTGAGTTCATCTTGATAGTCAAAATCACATTTCAAAACTTTCCCCTTCTTCTGCACAGTTGGCTGACCGTTTGAGGCCTGATCCTTCAATTTTTGCTGGGGCATCTTCATTTCTTCATCCCCATCTCTTTCAACCTCTTAGTCTTTCATTTATTTTCATTTGATTCATCTCTCTGAGGTTTGACTTCATTTTTATCCTATATCTTTCTTAGTCAAACCTAGTCAAACTGGGGCATGTCTTTACTGCTTGATGGTTATCCTATCATCTTTTCATCTTCGATTATGATTTCTAGTGACTTGATCAAGTTTATCAATTTACTATTTCTCCTCTACCTGATTTCAATTTTGATTCAGAGGGGGCAGTACCTATCAGCTTTAATCTTTGATTCAGCTTATCAATCAGCTTTTCTTGAGATTCTTATCTCTTATTTGAGACTTGATGATCACCTAGCTATACAGGTCTTGGTCTTGTCTTTCAGTCAGCTTTTTCTTATACTAGTCCTGATATGTTCCCATCCATTGAACACATGTCTGGATTGTTTTGTGATCTCGAATCGATCTCACATTTCAATTCCATTCTTTGACTGCATGTGATCCCAAATCAATCTCACATTAGTCAAAGAGGGGAAAATGTATGCACCCTAAAATGGTCGCCTACACTTTGGGCCCCCATTCAGCAATTTATCAAATCCCTGAATCAATATTTTCAAAAATCAACATTTTATCAATTATATCATTTTCCTTGATCAAATCCTATTTTATCATTTTCAATTATTTTCTATGGGCTAACCATTTTATCCTAAAGTCTTTATTTATTTAAAAGGAATTTCCTCCCCTTTTATTAAATAAAAGCCCCCACTTTTCCTCTTATCCTAAGTTGTCCAAATAAAGCATTATTCTTATTTTATAAAAAGAAGAAAAGTAATTTTTGTCTCATATGGACACAAAAGTCAACTCTTATTTTCTCATTGGAGGATATTTGTGCACATGGATTGCTCCTCTTTCAAGCTCCACCCTTGCTTAAATCTTTTTCCTCTTAATCTCCATGGTCCATTACTTTTCAATTCCTTTAAAAGGAGAGCTCTTTTCTCATTCTTGGATCCCAACTTTTTATGCTAATCTTATGTTGCAGGATTTCTTGGAGACTTTGGAGCTTTTGGAGATCATTTCTTGCATTCTAGTTTCATTTCTTGCATCATAGCTTTCATGGCATCTAGCTTAGTTTCCTTTATGCTTTAGATTAGCTCACATAACTTAATTAGCAAGGGTTTGTAATACTTTCCTTTCATAGCTTAGCTTGCATCTGCATTCTTAGCATAGCTTTCATTTCATTGCATTCTCATTGTTGATTCTTGAGGATATTGGCACTCTTGCCCTTGTCTCTTTGAATCTCTCATTGTGTGGTTTACTAGCAAGGTTGCATGCTTCAATAGCTCTAGTTGAGAGCACCATCAACATCCTTGTGACTCCATGCCTAGGGAGCTCTAGGTCATTTTTCAAGGTTTCCCATTCATGGATTCCCTTGGAAGTAATGACTTAGAGAAGTGCACTATTTAGTGTGTACAATAAGGTCCAAATTAAACACACTTCTGACTTGGAAAAGGTGAGATACAAATCAAAATTACTAGGGACTAGGAGGCTAGCCTAGGTGCTCCTGCACCAGTATGCAAAGTATTCTTTAGAGCAGTAAGAATGATATAGAGCCTTACAAGAGGTTAAATCATCAATGCACAAAAGGAACTGATTAGACAGCAGTGTCAAAGTAGCAGTTCACCTTGCACATATAGTGTGTATCTGATAACTAGGAGGTTGTAGCCTTCTTCATTGAGCAGTGAGCTCTAGAAGTGAGCCATCCACCCCTAACAGGGTTTGTTACTTATAGACTCTTAACTGATTCATTATACTCAGCATTGTAATGACTGCTCCTAACAGGGGAAAGGAACATTAACAGGTTCATAATAAAAAGTATAATTATTGTGGGTACTAATTCCCACCATGGTTTTCCTCTGGCCAAGGTTTCCTCGTAAACATATCTTGTGTTATATGCTATGGTTGAATACTTCATTTTCTTTACTATTTATTTCAGTATTTAAGTAATTGAGTTAAGTTTCAAGAATCAGAAATTAATTATAGAACACCGATTCACCCCCCCCCTTCAATGTTCCCATTCCTAACATGATATCCATTGGAACTGATCAAGATGTCAGGTCTACTTTCTAATTCACCAAGATATATATATAGTGTGTATCTATTATGCAGAAGGTTGTAGCCTTCACCATTTGAGCAGTGTGCTCCCAGACAATGTGTCCTCAACCCTAATAGGGTTATTTATAAAAGACTCCTAACAAGGTCCAACCTTTGACTGGGTTACTATACTTCAAGCATTGTAAAGATCAACTCCTAATAGTGTTGTAACATTTTCTAACAAGGATCATTATACTCTAGTGGAGTTTATACTAGGTGCTAATTCCCACCGGGGTTTTTACCTATTTGGGTTTCCCTGTAACCAAAATTGTGGTGTTGTGTTAAGTATTATCTTATTGTATATGTGCTTAATGTTATTACGTACTTAACTGGATAAATAATTAAATCTTGTAGATAAGTGATTCACCCCCCCCCCCACTCTCAATTATCTCTTGGGACTATTCCTAACAATTGGTATCAGATCCATGTGTTGCGGAGAGAAAGTTTAACAGCTTGAGGTTGATCATATGGTGTTCTTTAGAAAAGAAAGTCTTAAGTTTGGTGGAGAGAATTATCTAGATTGGAAGAACAAAATGATGACACATTTACAATGCATTGGTTTTGATATTTTTGAAGTAGCAACTCAATATGTTCAGATTCCCTCTTTATCAGATCTTGCAAAAGATGATGCAACTATTAAGCAAAAATAATTGTTCACTCAATGAAATTTCCAAAGAAGCCCTTATCAGCACCTTATCTGACAGTGAGTTCTCAGAGATCAAGAAAGTAAATAAAGCCTATAGAATATGGAAGTATCTAGAAGACATGTTTGAAGGAGATATACAAGCCAAGAATGCATGCAGAAAGACATGGAAGAAAAGATACAATACATTGGAGATGCTACTTGAAGAGAACATAAGAGCCTACAATCAAAGGATTAATGAAGCAGTTGTAGGAATCAGGAATAATGGTGGAGAAATTTTGGAAGAAGGCATAATGGATAAGTTGATGACTACTCTTACACCAGAATATGAGAGCAAGATAATCATCCTAGATGAGACTATGCAATTTTCAAAAGACTTCAAAAGAGAGACCTTAATCAGCAAGATTTCAACATTTGAGATATCAAGATTGAAGACAGAGCCTAAAAGTGAAACAACATTCAAAACCTTAGTCCATGGTAAGAAATCTTTGACTATTTCTCATAATTTTGATGATGAAGATGATGATAAAGAACTAGATGAATTCATTGCTATGATTGCTAAGAAAGAAAGAAAATGAAAAGGTAAATATGAAGGTTAGTTACCATTCAAATGTTTTTCATGTAACAAGATTGGTCATTTTGCATCTAAGTGTCCTACAAGAGTCAAGAAGTACAAAACTAATTACAAGCCTAAGTATACAAAATAATTTTACTATGTTGAAGATGGAGTATCAGATGAAGATTCAATAGAAGATGAAATAGGATTCATTGCAATTGAAGCCATGGAAAGAATGTTTGATGAGATGGATAAAGAAGATGAAAAGAAAGCATAAGAGCTAGCATTGATTTCACAAGTAGACATCAGGACTGACTGGATCATTGGTAGTGGTTGTTCACATCACATGATAGGAGATAGAGAAAGATTTTTACATTTGGATAAGTACAAAGGTGGCATGGTTAGATTTAGAGACAACACTCCTAAAGCTATCATAGGTAAAGGAGCTATCACCCTGGATGGAAAGAATAACACTGATGATGTTTTATATGTTGATCGTTTGCAACATAACTTACTTAGTGTTGGACAGTTTCTTAACAAAGGATATCAATTAGAATTCAAAAATAATAAGTGCATCATTAATAACAAAAAAGGAGTAATGATTGCATCAGGATCAAAGACTAAAGGTAATGTTTTTCAGCTTAATTAAGAAGCAAGTTGTTTTGTTGCAAAAGTAGATGATACTTGGTTATGACACAAAAGACTATGTCACATCAATTTTGACAATATAGTAAAGAGAAGCAATGTAAAGGCAGTGAGAAACCTCCCTAGTATTGCAAAACTAGTTGATACAATATGCATGGAATGTGTGATGGGAAAGCATGTGAGGAATTCATTCAGAAGAAAGCATAATTTGGTAGAGAACAAATTGGATCTAGTGCATACAGACTTATGTGGACCAACTCAAACTAGATCATACTATGGTGAAAGGTACTTTATCTTATTTGTTGATGATTATTCTAAAATGATGTGGGTTGCATTCTTAAGAGATAAATTTGAAGCATTTGAGAAGTTCAAGATATTCAAAGCTAAAGTAGAAAATGAGTCTGGATTAAAGATAAAATGTTTGAGATTAGATAGAGGAGGAGAATTCACCTCTGATAGATTTTATGAGTATTGTGGAGAATATGGAATAAAGAGACGAATAAGTGCACCTAGAACCCCTCAACAGAATGAAAGTATAGAAAGGAGAAATAGGATCACACTTGAAACAGCACGCACTATCATGATTAAAGGAAAAGTTGCACACACCTATTGGAGAGATGCAGTCTATAATATCAACAAAATTCAATTAAGGTTAGGCACATACAAGAAAGCTTATGAGATATGGTTTGGGAATGTACCTATAGTAAAATACTTTAGAATCTTTGGAAACAAGTGCTACATCAAGAGAGATGAAGCTATTGGCAAGTTTGATGCAAGAAGCGATGAAGTTATTTTTCTTGGTTACTCTACTAAAAGAAAAGCTTATATATGTTTTAACTTTAGATTAAAGAAGATCATTGAAAGTGATCATGTAAAGATTGATGAAAAGTTTATGATTCAAGAGAGATATCATGATTATGCACCTATGATTGAAGAGGAACCTAGACCTACCAATAGAGAAGTAGTTGTTGAATAAATGTTTGACAGCATTGATGTATTATTCAATGATCCTGAAACAAGTGAAGAAGAAACACAGAAGATAGATGAGAGATTCACACCTAATGTTCCAAAATGCAAATCTAGATACCAATCAAAAGATGATATCATTGGAGATCGTAACAGAAAATTCATGACAAGATCAAAAGCAAAAAGTTCGATAGTTGATGAAGCGGTATGTTTACTTTCACAAATTGAACCCTTAAGTGTTGAAGATGCATGTAATGGTTCAGATTGGCATGAAGAAATGAAAGAAAAGCTAGATTGGATAGTTAAGAATGATACATGGGAATTGGTCCCAAGGCCTAGTGACAAGAATGTGATTAGAACCAAGTGGATATTCAGAAACAATATGAATGAAGAAGGTACAGTAGTGAGAAACAAAGAAAGACTAGTATGTAAAGGATATGCGCAGAGAGAAGGAATTGATTACTCTAAATACATTTTCCCCTATAAGCAGATTGGAAGCCATAAAGTTATTTCTAGCCTATGAAACATTCAAAGACCTTAAAGCATATCAGATGGATGTCAAGTCAGCATTCCTGAATGGAGAGTTGAAGGAAGAAGTATACATAGAGAAGCCTGAAGGATTTAGTTTATCAGACAAACTTGATATGGTATGGAGACTAAAGAAAGCCCTCTATGGACTTAAGCAAGCCCCCAGAGCATGGTATGAAAGACTAGATGGTTACTTAAAAAATATTGGATTCAAGAAAGGAGTAGCAAATTACAACTTATTCATAAGAGAGACACCTAAAGGACTACTACTAGTTTCTATTTTTGTCAATGACATTATTTTTGGAGGTAATGACAAGCTTAGTGCAGAATTTTCTAAAGAGATGCAGAGTGAATTTGAAATGAGCATGATTGGACCTATCAAGTACTTTTTGGGATTGAATGTGCGATAAACAAACAAAGGTATTTTCATTAATCAGTCTAAGTATGTGAAAGAGATATTGAAGAAGTTCAAAATGGATGATTGCAAGCCAGTAAGTACTCCTATGATAACTGGAAGCAAGCTTTCAAAGGATCAGGATTCTACAGCAGTGGACACGACTCCATATAAGTCTATGATTGGTAAACTCATATATCTTACTCAATCTAGACCAGATATTTTTAATGCAGTTGGTATTGTCAGAAGATTTGTAGCATAACCTAAACAAAGTCATCTTATGGCAGTAAAGAGGATATTCAGATATCTGAAAGGAACTATAGACTATGGTTTATGGTATCCTAATTTAGAGAATGTAAAACTTCATGTATATACAAATGCAGATTGGGCAGCTTGCATTTATGATAGGAAGAGCACCTCAGGAGGAGCAATATTTCTTGGAGATAGACTTGTTACTTGGACAAGCAAGAAGTAGAATTGTATTTCTTAGTCCATAATAGAAGCAGAGTATGTGGCAGTAGCATTAAATTGTTCTATAATTGTGTGGATCAAGAAGATGATAAAAGATTTTGGAATCCAGGTTGATTACCCTATTATTATTCATTGTGACAACACTAGCACTATCAATATGTCAAATAATCTTGTGATGCATGCAAATAAAAAACACATTGAGATAAAATATCACTTCCTAAGAGAGAAAGTTGCAGAGAAACAATTAAAATTGGATTATGTGAGCACAAAAGAATAGCTAGAAGACATTTTTACAAAGCCTTTACTGAAGGATACATTTGAGTACCTCAGGGAGAAGATGGGAGTAATTCCCTTTCCTAGATCTAATTAGAGTTGTAGTAGTGAATCAGTCCTTAATGACTGATGAATGGTCGACTACTCTACTTCAAGAGTAGTACATGTGCTTATTTGTATTGGCGCCATTTTCCATTGATGTCAAAGGGGGAGTATATATATTCATGAAAAATAAGTAGGAGGAGTATGAAGTAAGGGGGAGTATATAGTAAGAAGATGCAGCAGGTAGAGAGTTCATCCTTGGAGGATTTTTGTTGAGGAAATGGATAATATTATAATATAATTGTACATTTGGATTGTTGGTGTTTTTCATTCCATATGTTGCCATCAATGCCAAAGGGGGAGATTGTTGGAGATTTATCAGTAAGCCAGTGTTGACTGTATGTTTGTCATTGATGACAACATATGGTAAGCAGCATGCATTGTAGCTCTTTGTAGAGAACCTTGAGCATATATTGTGTAGATATGTTATCAACATGATATCATAGACATAGAGGTTGACTCAGAGTGTAGACATTTATGCAATTGTTTGTATTAGTAGTGTTTCTAACGGTGTTACAGGCAGTGTTCTATATGTAATTTACAGTATGGTTATGATGGAGCCTTGCGCATTTATATTTGTGTTGTAGACATGTTTGTGAAGCTATGTTCATGATGCAGAGTTATTTGTACAGTAATAGTTGAGTTATGATGTTTCTATTTGCTAGTTACAGTTTCCTAAATTTATCTGATGGAGCCGACATTGTTTATATTGTTTCAGTAGTAACACCTATCATTTTGATATACGTGTTTGGTTTCATGTTTAGTGAAGAGTTAAGAATGTTTGGTTAAGATTTCATAACGTATTTTAGCATGAGAATAAAGTTTTAGTTAATTTGGTGGAGCCGACTGTGTGAAGTGACACATCTACCCATATTGAGTTGTGTCATCCTATTTGTGTTGTGTGCTTGGTTTAGCCATTGGAGATGTTATTGAAGAGTTATATTGTTTCTCTATTATGATTTCAATGAAGTTCTAACAGGCTGACTTGATTATATCATTTGGAGAAAGATACTTATAGACAGTGAGTTGTGATTACTAATTGTGATTGTGAGAGCAGAGCAAAAGATGGGAATATACTGAGACAGTATAGTGGAGTCAATCATCAGTTGAAGATCTATGTGAAGAAGCAGAAAGTGTATGCTATTCATTTGAACTGATCAAGACAGCAAGTCTACTTTCCAGTTCACCAAGATCCATATATAGTGTGTATTTGTTATGCAAAAGTTTGCAGCCTTCACCATTTGAGCAATGTGCTCCTGGATAGTGTGTCATCACCCCTAACAGGGTTATTTATAAAAGAATCCTAACAGGGTCAGACCTTTGAACAAGTCATTGTACTTCATGCATTGTAAAGATCAACTTCTAATATTGTTGTAAGATATTCTAACAAGGATCATTATACTCTAGTGCATTTTATAGTGGGTGCTAATTCCCACCGGGGTTTTTACCTATTTGGGTTTACTTGTAACCAAAATTGTAGTGTTGTGTTAAGTATTATCTTATTGTATATGTGCTTAATGTTATTTTGTGCTTAATTGGATAATTAAATAATTGAATCTTGTAGATAATTGATTCATGCCCCCCCCCCCCTCTCAGTTATCTCTTGGGACTATTCCTAACACTATTGTCCATATTATCCATGACTAATGGAAATATTTTTCTTACATGTGATTGCATTAGTTTCTAATTTCCTCATAAAATTTTGACATGAAATTTAGTTTGATTTGTCTAGACATTATATTAGTTTAGGGTTTATAGTTTATAAAATAAATTATACAAATTCTACTTTATTACTTGATATTTGAGAAAAGGGGATAGGTTGGATGATTTAGGTATGTAAAAAACATGAATAGCATAAATTTTTAGAGATTTGTTAATTTACATGTGAGGAAAGTTTATGTTTAGGATATTAGAAAAAATAGAAAATGCTTTATATTAGTTTATGTTTATGTTTAAAGCTTCACCATTCTCTTTATTAGACTTGGTTATGTCTTAAATCTTTCTCTAGATAGTGTGTGGGCCAACCAAATATGTCAAGATGGTGTTCCTCAACATATTTGTTATTGATATTTTGTATGCATTGAGATCTTACATGGTAGCATGTCAAGTTCCTTGGGAGGACTTGATGTATTTTGATATTATGGTATTCCTTGAGATACATATGTCATGCTCATAGTATTATTTTATCACAATGCATTAGTTCATTAATATGTACATATTATTATTAATTTTGTAAATAAATACTATCACAATCATATGATATGTGGATGAAGTAACTTATATCTTATGTGATGTTATACCTCATTGAAAAACTATATTGTGCTTTTTCTATTATAAAATTGTGCAGGTACACTTGACATGTGCATTGAATCGATATATGTACAAGGCCATTTTTTCACCTTATGATGTAGGCCTAATTAATTCCCCAATGGCCATTATTTTGTATATGTTATACTGGATCTTCCTCTATATGTATTACCTAATCACACTAAAATTGATTACATGATGTTTTCTAAAATTGATTACATGATGTTTTATAGGTGACCATGTGTTAAATTGGATCCAAATCAGAGGTCCTCCAAACTCTACCCATGTAGTGGATTGATATTAATTTCATGATTGAATTAGAAGTTTAATATCCTTATTATTCATAAGTTAGTTTATAGGAACTAAATGATTTCATATATTATCCAGTGAAATATTTTTGTGTTTCAAGAATAGGAAAAATAAAATTAAGTTAATTATTTTTGGAATACCTTTAGGTTGGGAATGTACATACTTGATTTAACCATTTAGTTAAATATAAAAATGGATTACTTTTTTTTAATAGATGAGGTGGGAAAATGGTCCTCCACCCAAAATTATAACATCAAAATGGAGATTTTAAAAAATACAACAAATTATTGCACCAATATAGCTCCGAAAAATGATAAAAATTGTTGCATAGAAAGAAAAAGGATAAAAAGATGTAGTATAATAATTAAATTTCATATTTGGAGGCTCATAAGAACATTCCACTTATCCATGATTAGGTAAATAATCTTCCATTCCGCTTGTGCAAAGTAGTTCCCTCGTTGCCTTTTTTTCCACACATATTTTCTTCAATTTCCTTTTCATTTTGCACATATTCTCTTACTCTTGCTCCTAATTTGCTATGATCTTTTAGATGATTCATATATAAGTCATGGAACATTTCTTGAGATCCTTAGTGCTAGCAGGATGCCTAACTAGAGAGGCTTTAAATTGAGAAATTATGCATCTAATTAAATTATTTTCTCCTTGACTATGCCTTGCAATGAGTTAATAGTGATTGTGTTATTTTTTCCTAATCATATTTTTGAAAAAGTAATGAGAAAATATGAATAAGGGAGATAGGAGAAATGTAAGAATTAGTTGTTCTATTAAGTAAATGTCCTAGGTGTGTGACTTGGAGCATAACATGAGGAAAAGAGTGGAATGCATATGCTTAAGGAACACATTGGGGCTAATAATAAATATTAATGGTGAATGGACAAAGAATAAAGAGAATCCAAGTAGCTAGGAAGAAATAATAATTTTAATGGAATATTAAGGTGTGAGTCAAACTTTAGTATTTATAAAATTTATATTTTGATTGATAACTACAACAACACTTTAAATTTCCATCTAACATACCCCACACCATTTCATAAAAACATTTTGGATTCAAAAAAGCCAGTGCACATTAGCACCGTGAAAGTCAAGATTTTTTTTTCTTTTTTCTATAGCAGCCTTTTGGTTGCCTAAATTTATGTAATTTCTTGCATTGATTGAATACAAATGAAAAGAACCAAACCATTTGCACACAAATTTATTAAATAAACAACTCTTTGAATTAATCAAAAGAATAATTATTATAAGGATTATATAAAAACTAATACTAATAATCATTACATCGAAATTAGTATTATCACTTTCATATCAATTTAAGAACACTATTGAGTCCACCTATCAATTTCATTTAATTTTGCACTTTATTAGTTACTAAATTGTCCAAATCGACTAAGTTAGAATTAGTGAATGCTTATAAATAGAATCATTTACTTAACCTATATTTATGCAAATGGGATTTAATTTCCATATACATATATAAACTATGTTTTCTACCTTAGAGTGTTAGTAATTAGTTTAAAAGAAAACACAAAATCACAATTAATTTAAAATTAACACTGGGATACTTCATCATAAAACTAAACAGTGACATGATTTATTATATAGAATATGTAGTACATATAATGCATACAATCTAGATCCATATGTAGATGTAGTTACATAGTTCGATAAGCTTTTTCCTTAAATAGTCTAAAGTTGAATACATTATTGTATTATATCTAGTGCCTCTTCAATTCTTCAAACTTCTAAATAGCAAGCTGACATCCTGCAATGAGCAAACATAGAATAAAACAAGTGGTACTTATAAAAGACAGTCTTAACCATTACTTGTAATTGAAATACAACAAAGAACCCAAATATCCAATGAATTGGATACCTTATTAGCTATTTAAAAGATCAATCAGTATGGAGGAGGGGGGGACTTGTATGGGTAGTGATGGGTAGGCAGTGGGTAGAGTGGAGATTTAGAATG